>OX578148.1:54265549-54865549 GCA_951213105.1 Amaurobius ferox | reverse complement strand
TTGTTTTTTCATTATATATCTTACAAATATAGTTAAGAAGTAATTTTGCTAGATTTTACCGTGGTGCATTCCATTCGGCTATTAATTTCATTGCTTTTAATGCTGTATTATTAGAAGTTTTGCTCTATTTCTGGTGTTTGTGATATTGCAAAAGACTTAAAATATCAATCTAACACTTAAAAAAAAAACATTCGGAGTACTTTTCTGATAGTTATAGAGTTATTTTCGGTATCCTCGTATGTTTTCCCTTCGAGGTAAAACTTGGCGACGGTTGGCGACTCGCAAAATTTGGTGGGTAGGGAAGAAAAATAAGAGTTTTGATAATGAACGTAAAGATGTGTCGTATGATAAAATTTTACGTTCCTAACAATATGTAATAATAGTTTACATTTATTGGCAATGTCAGCTAGATTTTACATCATAATTTTTCAGTGCATTTTATTTAAAGATATATGATCTGAAATATGAGTACGATCTCATTTCTAGTTCAGAGTAAATCGTATTTAATAAGTCGATGTTGTTAATCGCATCCTTGAGATTGACCCCCCCCCCCCCTCCATTGCTTAAAGTGCATTTTATTTAAAGATGAGCACGATCTCATTTCTAGTTCAGAGTAAATCGTACTTAATAAGTCGATGTTGTTAATCTTATGCTTGAGATTACCCCCTCCCCCCCCCCACACACACACATACATTGCTTAAAGTGCATTTTATTTAAAAATATATGATTTGAAATATAAGCAAGATCTCATTTCTAGTTCAGAGTAAATCGTACTTAATAAATCGATGTTGTTAATCTTATCCTTGAGATTGCCCCCCCCCCCTCCCCATTGGTTAAAGTGTATTTTATTTAAAGATATATGATCTGAAATATGAGCACGATCTCATTTCTAGTTCAGAGTAAATCGTACTTAATAAGTCGATGTTGTTAATCTTATCCTTGAGATTGCCCCCCCCCCATTGGTTAAAGTGCATTTTATTTAAAGATATATGATCTGAAATATGAGCACGATCTCATTTCTAGTTCAGAGTAAATCGTACTTAATAAGTCGATGTTGTTAATCTTATCCTTGAGATTGCCCCCACCCCCTCCGGATACATCTTATAGATTAGTTAGAATTAATTAGAATTAATTTCATATAAACATAGAATAATTAGAAGTTAATAATTAGTTAGTTAGAATTAATTTCATATAAACATCTCAATTGTTCACAAATTAAATATCAAAGAATGTATAATCAAACTGCCAGTGTTTTCAAGAAGTATTATGGTATTACACTCTTGTTTATTTCTCGAGAAAGAAATATGTCTTGCTCAAAGAAGTATTTGAATCACCGACTCCTTGATCATGCGTTAGCAATCTATTAAATGAACAATCTTAACTCTAAAAGAATCTTACGTTCTCATCATAATTTAAGTAATAGGCTTTTTGATCTAGAAACAGCTCTACCAATGTAAATATTATTACTTACATCATGTTTTAGATGTAAAAATGATTCAGTCGTATTACGCCTCAAAGCAGATATGGATACTGCTAACATAACTTTCAAAGATAAAGTTTATCTGGATAAAAGTGGAGAATTCTACATTTTAGGCAAGCATGCACACAATTTTTTCATATACTTTATAATTGTTTTTAACTATATTATACATATTCTCCAATTTGTATACTTGTAATCTATTTCACATCAGGGTTTATTTGCAATTGTTTGCAGTTCAATTTGTTTTACGAAATTGACTTCATTAACAAAATTATTCTTTAGTAATAAAATTTTTTGGTAATAAAAATATTCTAATCCTATTTCCGCATTTTCCTTCATGCATATTTTTTAAAATCTTTTAACGTATAACAAGTGTAACAACTTCCCATTCATCTTCGAATTTAATAGAAGTTTAAAAAAAAAAACAGAAAGTACACTACACAGTTTAGACGATAAATCGTCAAATTATGAATTTCGTTCTTCTCCTTGATCTACTACACCTGCTCTGTGTTTGACCATGCTACTAGCTACTAGGGGACGATTGGGTGCTACTAGCTACTAGGGGACATGCTACTAGGGGAAGATTAGACCGCCCTCCCTCCATATATACTAACTCGTTGGACGTAACAAGCAACTCAGCCATGGTGGAATTTGATGACTGAGATATTGGGAAAACAATATCAATGGAATAGCTAGCTGTACCTTACTGTTGTTTTTCTCTGCTACACACCTGTCGATAGAGTCCGTATTCGTTTTGAATGGGAGATTAAAATAATATGCAAATTTGATGGAATATTAGTGACTTCGTTTCTTAGTGACTGTTGTGCTGCCATTCAGAGGCGTTGCAAGAAGAGGGGGAGGGGCAGATGGAGCATTTGCCCCTTAGCGCCACTCAATAGGGAAGTCGAAATTGGATAGGATAATGAAAAAAATCGTATTCTAAAAGAAGTGCATGCAAAGTTTAAGGGTTTTTTTTTTTGTTAGATTTTAAATATTAATGAGATTATTTCTGTAAAAATGGTTAATAAGTGAAAAATTTCTTAAAATCACAAAATAAAACAAAAAAGAATACAACTATTAATTTTTTTTAGCCAAGATTTTATTTTATTTTTTATTTTTTGGACCACTGAAACTATAAACTATATACGTCATGGATTATATGCATATAAGTAAAATAAAAATAACTAGTTTCAGAAATTAAATAAGTTAAATGCATCAATAAAAGCAGAACATTTGACTTATAGTCAAGAAAGCAACTAGTTTCAGAAAATAAATAACTACAGGAAAATACGAAACAATTTGAAAGAAAGTATCAATTTCAGAAATTAAAATAGCCAATATTATCCAAAAAGGAAAAACAGTATTAAAAGTAAAAGAAATAATAAGTTTCAAAAACTATATTAACTAAATTCAAAAAGGTAAAACAGCGGTTACAAAAAAATAAAAAAACAATCGGTCCAATAAACTAAATGAGTAAACATGAAAAGGAAAATTTATTATATTTTTCAAACTGCACAGATATTTTTAGAAGCGTATGTAGAATGTTATTGATCTTGCTCAAACCAAATGTTTCCTATAGAGTAAAATTGCAGTAAAATGAAATTTTCTCAAAACAAAGCTTAACGTAATACTCAAATATTTCATGGTTCGGACAAATCAGTATATCTGTAGCTAACATAATCTGTAAAAATACGAAACTTTGCTTCATACAAAACTAATTTGAAATCCAATGTAATTATATATTAGATCAACAGCATATAAAATGACATTTTGAAACATACCTGTAGCTTGGGAATGGCTTGTAGATATTGTCATATATCTGCGCACACGAGCTGATGTTTTATATGACTGTTGGTCCTTGAGGGTGATAAGATCGCGTATCTCCAGTGATACATCTGCTTCAGATCTTTCCATTTGACTTGAGGGAATGTGCTTAGATGCACCTATTAAAATTTCAGAGAAAAGTTCTTGTGATATTGAATTTTAACAAAAAAATACACAATAAAATTACATACTGCAAGAATAATACTATTTCTTTGAATCAGATGTAATAGCCCATACAGCATACACAATAGAAATTCATTTCAGCAATGTTGCATATTTATATTTCTGTCATTCATGACCATTTTGTGACTATGCTGCAATGTTACTAATTTGAAATTTTGTTACTATCTTTTATGTCAGTTCTGTGACTTTGTTACATTCTCATATCTTAATTGTTCCACAATGTCTTCAATTTTATACCTTTGTCGCAAAATTGCATTGTGATATATACATCCCCTTAGTCGTTAAACTTGTGATTTCACAGTGTAGCCACAGTATTATCCTTCGCTTGATTTCACAGTGTCATCACTCTTTAAACATTATGAAAATACCATAGTTCCTGGTGTGTCATCACATCATGTCAGAAAAGGTGAATATTTTGTCATTGCTACAACGTCATGGTGACATAGCTGCCATTTAATGGGACCAAAATACATGTTAAAAGCTACAGTGTGAACTTCTAGCAACATTATTTAAACATAATAGTGCTATATGAAAAAGAAAAAAGATAATGACTTGTTCTGAGGTAGAAATCTGGCAGAGCTTGATTTCAGCTTATTTTCAGAGGTCAGAATATTTTTGTGCTTTATAGAGGCAACATTTTAGGTTTTAAAACTTTTAATCTGTATGTATAGGTTCTTAAACACCAAAATATATTTTATCTAAACACTTTATTCTTAACACAAAAGCACACGACTTATATTAAAGTAGAATTAAAACTGCTTATATACCAAACAGTTCTTGTACAGAAAAAAAAATTAAAACCATAGAAAAATAGGGTTTAATGAATTATGAAGTTTTATGAAACTTCACATAATACCTTTTGAAAACTACATTATATTAGAAATTGTGAGGAATGCTTATAAAATTTTATTTACATTTGAGTGAAATTAATATATATTAGACTTTCTGATTTGAAAATATTTGGCAGATTTTTGACAATATTTTATGTGAATAATCACAAGTAAAAAAAAGGTGAACTTTACACAAATATATTGCAAAATTTTACAAATGGATCATAAAAGTGGAACAAAGTTTTTCTGGTGCGAAGATCAAGTTGTTATAGATATAATTGTACACGAAAATGAAATTAATGTTACACAAAAAGGGCCCAAGATTTTTCATATATACCCTGATTATGGGCGTAGAAGTAATATATTATTAGTTTCAGAGAAGGGTTTCTACCACGGCAGTCGAAGAAACAAGAGACGGAAAATATGAAACACCTTGAACTCTTTTCTATAAGGCAATGCGGAAAATTCCACAGCTTGGAATCTGATTGTCACTCTTGGATGAGAGAGAAATTTTCCTACTTTTATTGTAATTTTTAAATTGTGAAATCTAAAAAAAATTAAGCACTTTGGTACAAATTTAAACTGTTTGAAGGTCCTTAGAAATCAGAATCATGAATTAAGCCATTTTTAAACACCACAAAGAAATGATTTGATTTGACAAAATATCAAAAACTGCCTAATTTTTAACTTTAAAAGTTCATAATATTTAAATTAATTCGAATTTTTAAGAGAAAAAACTCTTGATGAAGTCTGTCATCTCAAGAGTTCAATTACTCCTGTATCGAATTTCGCAGCTGTCCGAAACTCAAGATTTTCTACTACAGAAAACATACACACACAGACAGACTCATTTTATTATGCAAGATTAAGGACATATATTAAATAAAATTGTAAAAACAATTGTTACATTTTAATGAAGTATAAAATATTCACCCACCAATGGTTTTTGTTTATACGTATCTAATTTCAAAAAATTACTTTGTGAAAATTTCATTTTCATATTTTTGCGCCATTTATCATTAGCACCATTTTTAACCATTTGACCAGATTTTCGCTAATTTGGCAGCATTTAAAAATGTCGCAAAGTTGGCGACATTCCGCTAAATTCGTTGCTAAAATCTCGCCAAGCGTTATGAACGGCACATTTAGCACATATTGGCACATTTAACACATATTAGCACATTTTCTTTCACTCACCTTTGTGAATATGGTCGTTATGTTGCTACATTGAACTTAAATAACAACAACCATAACAATAGCTGATTTGTAACATAATATTAACAGGCTCTATTTAGAAAATCAGTATTTGTAAAATGATACCTTCATATATCAAATTAGAGCTTGAAAATGATTTGGGCTTGAGCTTACTCTAAACTACCAGGCAATATATTTTATAAAGTGAGTACATCCTATTCTATAACATTACACTTCAATTCAAAGTCAGCATGTACAGTGTATGCATAGTTTAAAATTGGATATGGCAAATAGGAATGATCTTCAGCATACATGTTTAATTTTGACTAATAGCTATTTTCATTTTTATCAATATTTTTCCTCATACTTAGTTCCAATCGGGTTATATATCACGCACCATATAGTTACACCAATACCTGGTAAAAAGAGGGAAACTTTTAATTAACCGCTAATTAGCAGTGTTATGTAGAAATATAACATTATAATACAAACATTGTTTTCAAACCATACTTGTTGTAAGAAAGAGTCCACACTTGTTCCACTTGTGATTTCACAGAGTAGTCACAGTACTATCCTTCGTGGGATTTCAAAGTGTCATCATCATCACACTTTAAACATTGGAAATACCATAGTTCATGGTGTGTCATCACGGTATCAAAATTTCGAAAAATCTATACTTTTTCATGCTACCCCCCTTTACCGATTTTGTGAAAAATCCGACCATGATAATTTTCGTTCAAATACAATTTTTTATATCGAATTTCGACGAGGAAGACCGATTTCCTAGATTTCTGGCGGATACCTGCTGTTTAAAGTTCAGAAAACGTGTTTTTAAAATTTCGAAAAATCTATACTTTTTCCTACTACCCCCCTTACCGATTTTGTGAAAAATCCGACCGTGATAATTTTCGTTCAAATACAATTTTTTATATTTAATTTCGATGAGGAAGACCGATTTCCTAGATTTCTGGCCGATACCTGCAGTTTAAAGTCCAGAAAACGAGTTTTTAAAATTCCGAAAAATCTATACTTTTTCCTGCTACTCCCCCTTACCGATTTTGTGAAAAATCCGACCGTGATAATTTTCGTTAAAATACAATTTTTTATATATATTAATATACAATTATTTATATATTGATTCAATTTGCAGTCGGAACTTAGTTTTGTGTTTCTTGTAGTATGTAGCAACAGAGTAAACGTACAAGGAATATGTAAATTGAGGCAGTGGATCAATTGCTATAAAGCTAATGAAGCTGGAGTTTTGATATCATGTCAGAAAAGGTGAATGTTTTTCCATTGCTACAACGTCATGGTGTCATTGCTGCCATGTAATGGGACCAAAATAGATGTTTAAAGCTATAGTGTGACCTTCTAGCAACATTATTTAAACATAATAGTGGTATATGAAAAAGAATAATGACTTGTACTGAGGTAGAAATCTGGTAGAGCTTGATTTCAGCTCATTTTCAGAGGTCAGAATATTTTTGTGCTTTATAGAGACAACATTTTAGGTTTTAAATATTTTAATCCGTATGTATATATTCGTAAAGCACCAAAATATGTTTTTATATAAACACGTTATTTTCAGAACACAAAAGCACACGAAATATATTAAAGTCAGAGTAAAGCAGCTTATATACCACATGGTTCTTTTACTGACAAACTAATTAATAACCATAGAAAAAGTGGGTTAATGAACTATGAAGTTTTATCAAACTTCACATAATATATTTTGATAACAACAATATATTCGGAATTGTGAGGAATACTTATAAATGTTTATTTACATTTGAGTAAAATTGATAGATTTTGGAGGCTTTCTGATATGAAAATATTTGGTAGACTTTTGATAATATTTTATGTGAATAATCTCAAGTAAAAAAAGGTGAGCCTTACACAAATATATTGCGGACTTTTACAAATGAATCATGAAAGTGGAACAAAGTTTTTCTGGTGCGAAGATCAGGTGGTTATGATATAAATGTACACGAAAATGAAATAAATGTTACACAAAAAGGCCCAAAGATATTTCATATATACCTTGATTATGGGCACAGAAGTAATATATTATTAGTTTCAAATAGACAAATTTTCCTACTTTTATTGTAATTTTTAAACTGTGAAATCTAAAAAAATTAAGAACTTTGGTACAAATTTAAACTGTTTAAAGGTCCTTAGAAATCAGAATCAGGAATTTAGCCATTTTTAAGCACCACAATGAAATGATTTGATTTAACAAAATGTCGAAAAATGCCTAATTTTTAACTTTAAAAGTTAATAATATTTAGACTAATTCGAATTTATATGAAAAAAAAATCTTGATGAAGTCTGTCATCTCAAGAGTTCAGTTACTCTTGCATGGAATTTGGCAGTTGTCCGAAACTCAAGATTTTCTACTACAGAAAACACACACACATAGACAGACTTCTTTTATTATGCAAGATTAGGGACATATATTAAATAAAATTGTAAAAATAATTGTTGCATTTTAATGAAGTATAAAATTTTTACCCACCATTGGCTTTTTGTTTATACATAGCTAATTTTAAAAAATTACTGTATGGAAATTATAATTTCTTATTTTTGCTTAATTTAGACCTTAAAGAAATAATACTAATTTTAAACAGCTTCTCTACATGTAGTTCCAAGAGATTCTTGAATAAATATTAAAAAATTATTTTCATTCGTATAACTTTTAATGAATGAGTTACAACACATGAATCATTTGAGTTTGAGCACATTTACCACACCGTCATTCACTCACCTTTCGTGAATGATGATTGTTATGTTACTACATTGATCTTGGGATTGAGCTTAATCTGAACTACCAGGAAATATATTTTATAAAGTGAATACTTCCTCTTCCTTAACATTACACTTCACAGTAAGCATGTAGTGTGTATGTATAATTTCAAATTAGACATGGCAGATTGGCAATGATCTTCAGCATACGAGTTTTGATTTTGACTAATATTTATTTTCATTTTTACTAATATTTTTCTTCATGTTTAGTTCCAATCGGGTTATATTTTACGCACCATATAGTTACACCAATACATGGTAAAAGGAGGAAAATTTTTAATTAACCGATAATTAGCAGTGTCACTTAGAAATATAACATTATAATAGAAACATTGTTTTTAAACAATACTTGCTGTAAGAAAAAGTTAATGATGTGATGTATCCAAGACGGCTTTTCGAAGTCCCTGAACTGGAGAATTCCAGCATTTACCTCCTGTTCGGATAAAAAACGAGATTTTTGAATGTAGGAATTTAGACAGAAATGGGTGCTCTTCATCATAGCATTAGAAAAATCTAATGCCGCACCTATCAGGGTCAAATAAAATTTTTGAAATGCTATATGGAAATGTATGACGAAGATATAAAGGGGTTTGGATTAGTGGGTCGTTGATTATTTATCTATTTACAAGAAGTTGAGTTATGTTGCGCAATCCGAATGCTAAGGATACAATTCAGCTCGAAGTCAAACAAAAAACATCTGATAAGGGCAGCACATGACTTTCCCTGAAGAATTATATCCACGTTCTCATCATTTTAATTAAATTTAATTCACTTTTTATTCAATTTTCGTTCGCATTTTGTAACTGGACTTACGAAATACTGAAAAATACGAAAAAACTAAAATATCTCGAGAACGGTTAGTCCTAGAGTAATGGGGTTATTTTATTCTTTTCTTCGTTAAAAATTACATATAAAACAAGTATTTAATGGACATATTTGAGCATACGTAGTTTTGTATTTTATATTTGACGATTTTTACTGGCTATTTTACAAAAAAATGTAGGTTATTTTTTTTCCGAATCGTACCAAAATCTAATCAGCACCAAGATAACCCCCAAGCGACTTACCTATCGAATTTTGATAAATTCGGTCGATTAGTTTTTCAGCTAGAGTGGATACATCCAATTTTTGCGGGCCATTTTGCAAAAGAAGGCGGTTTTTTTTTTATCCCGAATCGTACTAAAAACAAATCAGCACCGGGGTCACACACAAGTGACTTACCTACCAAATTCTATGAAATTCAGTCCATTAGTTTTTTTGTTAGAATGAATACATACATTGCACAGACAGACTGACAGACACACACACATAGACGTCACGCTAAAAATAGTTTTTTCGCATTCTAGAGATCTCAAAACGTGTAGTTCCGTTGAAAACCCTAGTTGCGATTTTTGGCATGATTCCAATGGTTTCCCTATACATTACCATGTATTGCAGGGAAAATAATATCTCATGTGAGCAGCACATGACTTTCTCTGCAGATTCAAATTCATTCTGTAATTTTTTATTTCATTATGCATTAAATTGAGTTCAATTGTAGAGAATGATATGGATAATTTTCTGATATTATATCCAATTCGTATTTTTTATTGCATCTTCGTTTCGTTTGGCAATTTAATTCACTTTCAATTCTTGAAATTCCAAAAACAACAATATCCAGACCTTGGAATTTCAAAAACAACAATATCTTGAGATGTCGAGAACGGTTTATCTTACAGTCATGGAGTCAGATTTTACATGCAGAGCAAGTACTTAATTAGGGTTGCACCGAATATTCGGTTGATATTCGGTATACTGCCTATTTGGCAGTCAAACTGAATATTCGGTTCGGTCGAACCGAATAGTTAAAAAAATTTATAATATTCGATAATTATTAAAGCGCACTTTTTAATACAATGAATGAAAGTTATAGTATCATAGTAAAAAATTAATTAAAATTGTTATTTACCAATATTATCGCATTTAAAATAATTTTAATGTAAAAGAAAACACTCTGATATTAAAGCATATTGAAGCCCACCCTAGCTGGAAGCGCAATCTATTAGCATTATCTCTATTCGTATTTTCACTTTAAGAAGTATAATTGAAACAATTATGGGTAGTTGTTCTGCAACGAAATGCTCTAATCATTCTAGAATGGGTTTTAGGTTATTTCGCTTTCCTAGGAACAAAGAAAGACTAAAACAATGGCTAATAAATAATTGGATACCGGTACTGGAGCATTCTTGTGCGAGCTAAGTTCTACAATATTCTAATTGAAACTTCTTTTTTTATGTAAAGTATTTATTTTAAACACTTATTTTATAATTTCTGTAACTGTAGTATGGAACCCTATGGGCTTCAATATGCTTGATAAGTCAGCCTGTAGTAGAGGAGCTCTAGGTTTAGAAGAAGTGCCAGTTTCTCCGCGTAGCATTCATTTCTATGGGAAAACATAGACTGTGTCAGTCGTTGTTTTAATATAATTTGTAATTCTATCGTAAAAATGAAGTTTAAGGGTAAATTTGTGTATTATAGATGTATATATATTAGTATTTTCACTCATATTATAAAGTATAATTTTGGTAAGCGCAAAAATGCCTGGTTCATGCTCGGTTGCTTTGTGTTCAAATTATTATAAGAAGTCAATCGGATCTATCAGTTTTCATAGATTTCCAAAAGATCCTACACTCCTAAAATTATGGATCGTGAAGTGCAAAAGAGAGAATAAAATATCCATTGCTAACGCAACTGTCTGTTCGAGTCACTTTTCTGATGAAGATTTTGAAGAAGATTTTCAGGCTAAATTTTTGAATTTGAAGCCAGTTAAACGATTAAAACAAGAAGTCAACGGCACAAAAATCTCACATACCATTAATACCGCAGTTAAAAATAATGTTTTTAATATAGCAGTATAAAAAATACTTATGACTGACATGTTTCATTGATATGTAAAATAGGTGGTCCTCTAAGTAATCCAAAAAACAAAATTCATAAAATAAAATCGACTTCATATGCTGTATCTAAAATATATAAGAATAATTTATATATCTGGTACTAGCAATTATGGAGTTTTCTTTCTTTTTCCATTCGGCACCCATAAAAGAGGAAAACCTAAACTCAGATGGCTTGACTGTGTGGAAAAGGACGTTAAAATTTTAAAAGTTTTGAACTGGAGGTCTTTGGCCAGGGATAGGGGAGCCTGGAGTTCTATACTGCGGAAGGCAAGGGCCCATTCTGGGCTGTCAGGCCACTGAAGAAGAAGAAGCAATTATGGAGTTTTCTTTCTTTTTTTGGAGGAGGGGACGGAGAGGAGATATTAGCATTTTGTAAGATAATTTACGCAGTTTAATTTATTGCAAAATATATGTAAAGTTTATTTTAAATACCTTAAGCATTTTACTTTGTTATTAATATATATAATCATAAACGCAATTCCTTACTAATCATAATATTGACATTATATTCACATCATCGCGAGTTATGGGACATTTCATTTTGATATGTAAAAAGCTTAGAATACAAAACTAAAATCATCAAAGTTGAAATATAATGCATAAAAAATGTATTTACAATAAAACTAAAAGCCAGCGGTACATTTTTCAAAAGAAATAAAAAAGTGGGAGGATGCTTACTTAGAAATATATGGCGCATATATATCAAAAGAGAAATGCGTCATTAAGAACTTGCAGTCAAGGTTAGCAAACATTTCACCTTCTATATCACTAAAGGCCATAACTTTGTTTTCACGAACCAGAACATTCATTCGCATTAAACACTTAAATAAGACTTTCATGCAACAATTAGTAGAGAGAAAAAAGCAAAGAAAAGCCTCTAAATGGTGTAAAAGTAGTATCATGACATAAAAATGGTATGTATTGATTTATTATTTATGATCCATGTGAACATTGCTTTAAAATTTTAAAACTGTATATAGTTTATATATTTAAAACGCTTTAAAGTTTAATAACATCAGTTTTGCATGCTTAAAATATCTTTGTGAAACTGACAGATCAAGTGGCTTAACCAAGAGTCATAATATTCTACTAGCTCACAAAATGCATCGTATTTTTGTTGGGTAAATAAAATAAATCTACTGCCATTGACCATCTATTCGACCTTCAACTCCCCCTTTTTCCCAAGATCCGATCTACGTTTTTTAATATAATATATAGTTATGTAACTACTAGATTGGTGATATTTCGTAGTCATCAATATATGTTATATGTATGTGGGATTTTTTGCGCAATTTGATATTTTTGAAATACATATTTATATTACATGTAGAAAGTATTATCAATGTTTAAGATAATAAATACTATATTTTTAAAAATCCGATGATTAGATATTTATTCATATCATCATATCTGTATTAAAACACTTGAAATGTAATTTTTATATTTACTAAACTTTTCACGATATATTTCAGCTTTAATTATAGATAATATGTGTATTATATTATTTTAATTATAGCCCTATGCATTTATGAGTAGAATCATTTAATTTCATTCTTCTAAAATTTTAATACGAATGATCTTATCTCCTTTTCGAATTATAAACGCGAACTTTCTAAACTTTATACACGTATCTCTATGTCCCCTCTCCTTGACTTGTAAGTCAGTGACGTCACGCTTCAAGTTGCTCTCCCGGTCGAAAAGCAACCCCCTTTCTCTGACCTACCTTATGTTTAAAGTACCTTGGGTACACCTGTCTGTAACTGTTTAGTTTTCTATCAGTATCTATTCTGCTGTAGTTTGCAAGACCAGGTGTGACAACAACTTAAATAAGAATGGCTAGACATTCTGGTAAAGTATCCTTTGCATTTTAAAAAGAAAAATGATTTGGCAATATTTGAATTTAACTGCTCAATTTCAATTTTTATAAAATTATCAGTTACATTATAGAAGAGACAAAGATTCACTTGAATAAATTGTAATTCTAATTTGTAACGATATTTTAAGCAACTTGGGTTTGTATTTGTATGTAAGGTAAATGCAAGATTCTCTATAATATAATATGAAGCCATGATTATCACATATCAGAAATTGATAATCAAATATCAATATATGCAGATAAACAAAAAGCAAATTAAGTATTATATTAATTTGCTTTTGGAATGATTAATTTTATTTTTTATTTATTTTAAAGTAATAATTGTACTTAATGTAAGTGCAAATAAATTTAGGATGTTAAATGTAAATGTATTTAAAAAAGACACAAAATAGAAGCACTACATTTGAAGAATTTAACCGAATATTCCATATTCGGCCGAATATTCGGTTATAATTTTAACTGAATATTCGGTATTCGGTGCAACCACATAATTATTTAATATATTTCATCAATTTTAGTCATTCATTTCAGAGTTTAACTATATTGCACATGTAGTATTTTATTTTAGATCGAATATATTAGATTTGCAGGTCATTTCACAAAGAAGGCAGACTCTTTTTTTTTTTCGAATCATATCAAAATTTAACCAGAATCACAGTATCCTACGAGCGACTTATCTACCAAATTTTGTGTAATATGATCAATTAGTATGTCAGGTAGAGTTAATACATACAATTTTTGCGAGCCATTTCGCTAAAAAAGGCGGGTTCTTTTTTTCCGAATCGTACCAAAAACTAATCAGCTGCAGGGTCACACACATATGACTTACTTACCAACTTTTATGAAATTTAGTCGATTAGTTGAATTTGAGTAGACATATAAAATTTTTGAGGTCCATTTCTTAAAAAAATGCAAGATCTTCTTCTTCGAATCGTATCAAAATCTAATCAGCACCAGTGTGGCCTACAAGTGATTTATCTACCAAATTTTGATAAATTAGTTTATCAGTTAGAGTGGATAAAGGTAATTTTTGCGGGCCAATTGTGATATTGATATCCAAATCATAGTCAATTGACTCCAAACAGACAGCCAATTTTTGTGGGCCAAAAGAAAAGGCGGGTTGTTTTATCCCGAATCATACCAAAAACTAATCAGCGCCACGAGTGATTTACCTACGAAATTTTATGAAATTCGGTCCATTAGTTTTTGAGTTAGAGTCGATACATACATTGCACAGACAGACAGACACACACACAGACGTCACGATAAAAATAATTTTTTTGTATTCTAACTGCCTGTATCCACCCTAGGTAATGAAAACCAAATTTTACAAAATTTGGTAGACAAGTCACTTATTGGTTACCCTAGTGCTGTGCTGATTAGATTTTGGTACGATTCGAAAAAAAAAGAAACTGAATTTTTTTGCAAAATGGCCAGCGAAAATCGTACGTATCCACTCCAGCTGAAAAACTCAGTGGCCGAATTACACAAAATGTGGTAGATAACTCGCTGGTGGGATGCTGTGGAGCTCGTTAGATTTGGTACGATTCGGAAAAAACAGAATCTGCCTATTTTTGCAAAATGGCCCGAAAATCTGAAATACTTGATCTGAAATTAAATACTACGTAGGTTTAAATATATCTATTAAATACTTGTTTTATACGTAATTTTTGACGACAAAAAGAACTCTTATTTTAAAATGGATCATTCTCGTGATATTTAAAATTTTAATAAAATTCTTCATATTTTTAACTGCATTAATTAAATGCTTGTTTTATACATATTTTTTGACGACAAAAGGAATATGATCCACCCCACCCCTACTGCTCTAAAATGGACTAATCTCGTGATATATAAAACGTTATTAAATTACCCCACTACAAAATACAACATATGTTTAAATGTATCCATTAAATGTTTGTTTTATACATAATTTTTTAAGGCAAAAGGAATAAGTTCCACCCCTATTACTCTAAAATGGATCATTCTCATGAAATTTAAAATTTTAATAATGTACTACATATTTTTGAATGTATCTATTAAATGCTTGTTTTACACATAATTTTAGACGATGAAAGGAATAAGATACACTCCTATTAGTCTAAAATGGACCATTCACGTGATATTTAAAATTTTAATAAAATACTGAAATATGAAATACTACATTGGTTTAAATGTATCAATTAAATGCTTGTTTTATACATAATTTTTGACGACAAAAGAAATAAGATCCACCCCTATTACTCTAAAATGGACCATTTTCTTGATAATTAAAATTTTTATAAAATACTACACTATGAAATATTATATATGTTTAAATGTATCAATAAAATGCTTGTTTTATACATAATTTTTTAAGGCAAAAGGAATAAGTTCCACCCCTATTACTCTAAAATGGACCATTCTCGTGAAATTTAAAATTTTAGTAATATACTACATATTTTTGAATGTATCTATTAAATGCTTGTTTTACACATAATTTTAGACGATAAAAGGAATCCCTATTAGTCTAAAATGGACCATTCACGTGATATTTAAAATTTTAATAAAATACTGAAATATGAAATACTACATTGGTTTAAATGTATCAATTAAATGCTTGTTTTATACATAATTTTTGACGACAAAACGAATAAGATCCACCACTATTACTCTAAAATGGACCATTTTCTTGATATTTAAAATTTTAATAAAATACTACACTATGAAATATTACTCCTCTGGACGAGCCGGACGGCCTGGGGCTTTCACTATGAAATATTACATATGTTTAAATGTATCAATTAAATGCTTGTTTTATACATAATTTTTGACGACAAAAGGAATAAGTTCCACCCTTATTACTCTAAAATGGACCATTCTCGTGAAATTTAGAATTTTAAAAATATCCTACATATTTTTGAATGTATCAATTAAATGCTTGTTTTACACACAATTTTTGACGATAAAAGGAATAAGATCCACTCCTTTTAGTCTAAAATGGACCATTCACGTGATATTTAAAATTTTAATAAAATACTGGAATATGAAATACTGCATTTGTTTAAATGTGTCAATTAAATTATAGTTTTATACATAATTTTTGACGCCAAAAGGAATAAGATACATCTATATTACTTTAAAATGAACCATTCTCGTGATATTTTAAATTTTAATAAAATACTACACTATGAAATATTACATATGTTTAAATGTATCAATTAAATGCTTGTTTTATACATAATTTTTGACGACAAAAGGAATAAGTTCCACCCCTATTACTATAAAATGGACCATTATCGAGTTATTTAAAATTTTAATAAAATATTTTTTAATAAAATAATTTGTTGGAGGGTGGAGTGGGGAGACAAGATTGTTTTAACTGTCGTACATAGGTACAATATACTTATCTATGGGTATAATTTAGGTAAAACCGTCAAGTTATCCATTTCCAGACGATTTAACTTTTTTCTGGGTGAGAGAAAACACGTGATTGTATATGTCTTCAGCTGAGACATACGCATGTGTAACATTTTAAAGTACTGCATACAATATGATACATAAAATAAATTTTGAAACTGAAATAAATTTAATAATAATACTTACGTTTCTAATAAAAATGAACTTGAAATCAACTACCACGTGTAATATTCACAGTCTCAGCCAAAATATTCAGTCAACGCTAATCTCTGGTTCTGCTAAACTTGTTGGATGGCTTCGTTTCTCGTACAAACTAATATAGTATTCTGTGGTCTCTCGATCAAAGAATATGCATAAAGGCAAATTTCAAACCCGTACTACAGCGCCTAGAAGAGATTTTGTACCCACCAATCACAGACTAACATAAACAGACGATTCACTCGACAGCAGCGCCCTCAACCGCCAACCAAAATAATATCCAATATCAAGGTTGGCGAGCTTGGCGATGATCTGTGAAGGTTTTCGGTAAGACGCTCTGCTAATATAACCCTATTTGGCACTGAACGAAACACGTGGTACTTGGAAGAACTGTGTTCTATCACAGACTAATTTTATACAGTCCTGTCACTCTCGACACTTTCGTTTTCGCGGCGGCCATTAGAGATAAACCAAAATGCGGGTTACGGGCGATGGTCTGGTTTCAGTCCAAGACGATTTTCAATGTTATAACCCTATTTCGCTCGACGAAAACTTAGAACCACAGACTAGCGTGGTTTGACTCAGTATCGTGCAAAAGGATTATTATTTGTTAAGTGATTAAATCATTTCATAGAAATGGATTGCCCAAAGAAAGCTGGTTGCGTTACAGGGTATGTAATTTATTTTTATTAAAATTGAAATAATATTAGTTATCACCATCCTATATATGTATTCATTATAAGTATACACGTGTTCATCATACGAAATTAGTGCTGTGTTATTACTGCCGATTAGACTAAATTCTAAGAGTTAGTGGTATACTTAGTTAAAAAATATTTTACGTATTTTTATAAAATGTATAATAAGTGATATTTGGATAGCCTTTTCTTAGTTGAATGTGATATTGTATGTGTATATATTTATGTAAAATTTTTACTAAGTGCCTTATTGTGGAATATTCACCCCCCATCCCCGGGCAATTAATGATTGAGTTCCACAACTTAGTGCATTTATGTAAATTTGATATTTACTATAAGAATATTTTTATATAAAAAAAAAGCTTATTATCAGTATCTCAGAACAAATTAAGGATCAAGTAATTTAACGATCAACACGCTAGTATACCTTTTAGACTGAAAATATTATATAATATTTCAGTCTTTTAAGTATGTTAGCTTGTAAATTTTTGTGCATTATGTTTTACCGTGAGACAATGCAATGCGTCTATTTTTTAATCCATTTTATGATTATTTGAATTAAATATATAACTATGTTTATTTAAATTTACTTAAACTAATGAATATATTTATGTTGCAGATTTATGTATTTTTAAATCCTGAACATTTCTACAGTTTCGAAAATTATAAAAGTACAGTCCTGTACATTTTTTCCCCGCAAGCTTTTGAAAACAAAAATCGCCAAGTGAACGATAACGCGCCAAATCTGGCAGACGTACTTTGTTCACATAGTAGTTCAGTTGGTCCAACTCACGAGCGCTAGTGCCTATGCGACATCCCATATTAAAATGCTGCCATAAGGTCCTATGGGAGTGAGTCTTCTGAATATAGTATTCTGTGATCGCATGTTCACACGTGGAAAACATACTTTCGCTGCTATTTTGGATTTTATAATCAATTATTTTATTTTTTTATAGATTACTAAAAGGAAAGATATTACGTTTACAAGGAATGTAACTTATTTTTATTTAAATAAAATGATTATTATTTATCCATCCTATACTTCATCCTATGCACGTGTTCATCATAAGAAAGAAATTGGTGAAGTATTATCACTGCCGCCTACACTAAATTCTAAGAAGCAGTGGCATTATTAGTTAAAAAACTTTTCCGCATTTATATAAAATGAATAAAAATTGATATCTGGATAGCTTTTTCTAGAGTAAGTTGAATATGATATTGAATGTGTATATATTTTACATGCTTTTTACTAACTGACGTAATGTGGAAAATAATCCCCCCCCTTTTGTAATTAACGATTGAATTCGACACCTTTGATAATGCATTTATGTAAATTTGTTATTTATTATAAGAATATTAGTGTATTTAAACGTATATATATATATATAATAACAGCATCCCAGAATAAATTAAGAACTTAACAATTTAACAATCAACACGATAGTATACTTTTTAGGCAGAAAATATTATATAATATTTCAGTCTTTTGGGTATGTTAGCTTGTAAATTTTGGTGTACAATGATTTACAGTGATGCAATACGTCAATTTTTTATTTAGTTTATGATTACTGTGAGACCAGAATATGTTCTCACATGTAGTGAGACAAGTTTATGTGTAGATTTATTTTGTCCTTAAAGGCAGACAAAGCATTAGTCTGGCTGACGCCGATTTTCATGAGAACTTGAACTTTTAGGTCAAAGGACAGTAAATTTAGGAGGCCATATAAGAGTTGGGCCGGACTGAAAGTACAGTCGTGCCATTGGGTGAAGGGTGGCCAATCAGTGCCATGGAAGAAGTAAGGCGGAGTGCCCCCCTCCCCCACATACACACCGAGTGGACCTCAAGTTTGGATCCGAGAATCGGCAGTATGGTATCAGTTTTGAATTTTAAGAGTATCAGTATTAGTATTATCGGCAGTATGAGTATTAGTAATAGATAGTAGTAGAACATGAACAAGTAAGATGACTTAGAAGCAGTTATAGAAATATTTGAGTATTAGAGAAATCATGACTTTAGAGGCATCGGCATTCTGACTTAGCAACATGAACAAGTAAGATGACGACAAGTATCATCGTAAGATTAGCAGATTTCAAGTAGTGAGAGTATCATCATGACATGGAGAGAACACGAATTCGACCACGGTTCCCAACAATGCCCAAAACTCAAGGTATGTGTCATCAACAATCCAACGGTTAATGAATATTTAGATATTGGTTCAAGTAGTCTCATATGTCTCCAGCCCAGTCTATTTTAAGAGTAATATAATGTATTGGAAGTTAATAAGTAGTTATGTAAACTAATAAATGTTATTGTTAAGTTTAAATAGTCTAATCGTTTAATAATGATAAGTGTGAGTCCTGTAAAGGAATTCATTAAAGTTAAAATAATTGGAGGGTTTATTGCGGCACAACAACGAGCAATGTACGTTTTAATGTTAATTCCACTTTATGAGATCAACGGCCATGTCTTTAATGCTTAATAATAATTTATGTTAATTTTAATGTACATTATAAGTTTAACAAAAACTTTCTTCTATTACGGTTGCCACAATTACATGAATTAAATATATATCTATGTTTATTTATTTAAAGTTACACATATTACAGATAAAAGTATTTTGAAATGCTGATTATGTTTATAGCTGATTATATTTATATGCTGTTATATGCTGATTAGCTATTTATATGCTGATTATGTTTATTTATTCGGAATTTGAATAAACTGTGTGCAATTTTTTTTAAATTAATCTAAATTTGTGTTTGTCTAAAAATTTTTTTAATATTAAAGACTTGGTTAAACAATTATTATTTTTTGTTTCTTTTTTTAATTTATTTGTTTCTTTCAAATTGATAAAAGACACAACATTTTTAACACTTTACAACAAAGTTGAAAAGTGTTTATGACTTTGTTCATTCTGTCTGTCTGTCTATCTGTCCGTTAGCACGATAACTGTCGTAAAAATGACTTAATCAAAATGAAATTTTAGTATATTGTTCAGAGGGTCTGTAGAACCTATGGGAATATAAATGAATAATATTACCCAATTAGTTTTGGATTGAACCCGGGACGAAAAAATGAAATACATTGAGCCCTATGGGACCTAATTTTTCAAACATTTTTTAAGCGGATTTAAAATTCACAAATTGCTTCGAAAATTTTAGGTAATATTCAAATTGTTCCATAAAATATATAAAAGAAAATTCAGCGAAATATATTCAGTAGTTTTTTAAATAAAAATTAAAATAATAATTACACCTCTTATATGAAACGATCACGTGACCATGATATGAAACGATCACATGACCCACTTCAATATAATATATAGCATCCGTCTTGTTTCAAAATCGTGATATTTTTAAGTTCTTTTTAATTCATATTGAGTGTTGTATCCGTCCTAAAAGTACTTTATTTTTGCTTAAATTCTGTGCATGTACATACTGAAACAACGCAATGACAATATATTTGAGTTTAAATGCTCATCTAAATTTGGTTATTTCTACAACTAAGCCTATTTTTCACCTATGTAAAATGTAAACAGCAAAATATATAGAATGAGTTGTATTCCTGTATTTTTTTAACACAGAATAATTTAGTCCATGGAGTCTGCATGGCTGATATGAATGAAATATTAATTGATTTGATAAAGAGAAGGACGGTTTTTTTCGATGAAGTTTCAAGCATAGAGTTTTATTTTTTGTAGCTCCATGGTCTTAAACAAAATGTTTAAATAAAATAAATTATTATAGTATTGTGATGAATGAAATGAATGGGAGAAAGTCATGAATGGAATCCTGTTTTTATAGAGAGATCCAGACGTGTTATTTTTTCTATGACGTCATTTGAATTAATTTCAGTTGTTTTCGATGAAGTTTTCAAATATAATAAATTATCGTAATATTACGATAATTCTAAAACTATTACCGAGGAATGTATAACATTTTAGAGATGTTTAAACCAGGCAATTTATATTTCAATGCCGTCATTTGAATGAAGTTCATTTTTTTCGATGAAGGTTTAAGTTTCCAAATATAATAAATTAATGCAGTACTGTGAAAAGTTTCAAAATATTACCGAAGAATGTATTGCATTTTAGACTTGTTTAAATAAAATTGCATTGAAGTTTGAAAGTGTTTCATAATCAATGCTTTAAGCATGATTGATCTTTCTTGTTATTTTATAAAACATTTCTTGAATGCTGTTTAAACTTATAGGTTCCTAACTATGACTTGAAATTTTAAATCAAAACTTTAGTTGCTGAATACCAAATTAATTAAAGCTAGAAGTCCTAGTATCTTTTTATGGACAGAAGTGTTTTGATGCACAGAAGTGAAGGACAGGAGGACCCAATCAGCTTTGACAACACTCAAGAGTATTGCCAACGGCCGTACCGTGCTGAAAACACCGGTTCTCGTTAGATCACCGAAGTCAAGCAGCATCGGGCGCGGTTAGTACTTGGTGGGTGACCACCTCGGAACGCCGCGTGCTGTTGGCCATCTCGGGTGCGGTATCCCCGTGGTTTGCGCGCTAGATTTGCACGCTGCCACAAATGCCGCCGTGTTCATGCGGAGTACGATCACGTTAAACATGTGGGTCCGTAAGTCCTTCCGAGAGGTTGGTGGTAGGGGAAGGAGGGTACGGTCCCTGTGGATGCCTCCCCCACTGGGTTCCGGTCTAAATTGGGTGGCACTTCCCGGCCGTCCATACAGTTACCTTACACCTTTCTGGTAGGTCGGACGGTCTGGGTCTCAACAACAACAACACTCAAGAGTATAAAAATTTGATGTGGGCAGCACATGAATTTCTTTATATAATGCAATGAATGTATTTCTTTCACAGCAAAGAAATTATGAAGAGATCCACAGTGCAGTGTTTTTAATGTTGAATTGTGCATTTGGTACTTTTCCGAATGACAACATGTAATACTATTTCAAAGCACCCAATAAACTTATTTTTAAGCAACTCTAAATTAACAATTGTTAATATTGATAGCATCCTCAGTAAACAATATAGTCTATATATCAAAATATTTTTATAATTATTTCATCAATTAGGCGTTATTTTCATTAACTTTGAAAACATTTTGATAAACGAAGAGCATGTCTCTTGTACTAGAAGTTACGGTTGTCATACGCTTGAATTCAAAATTTGCAAATTATTACCTCCCATTTGGCGTCATTTTTATCAATTTAGCGACATTTTTATCAATTTGAACGCCTTGATGGATGGACGGAGAAATGGGTTATTCTTATAATCGATTCTTATGTTCTTTCCAATCTATTGAATTTTCATCAATAAGTCGTCATTTTCGTGGATTTAGATTTATTTTTACCAATTTGTCAACATTTTGTAAAAGCCTCCAAATTTTCGATACTTCAACAAATTTGTCGTTAAAACTTTGCCAAGCGTGATGGTTGAGAAATTGGTTATTCTATTGGTAAGTGGGGCTATTAGCGTCCAAATAAAAAACTATCGCCCGAAGTATCTTCTCTCGTGAATGGAACGCTCTAGGATCAAGAGGATGATGTTATCGAATTTATCGCATAATATTACATATGAAAAGTGAAAATATTCTACAAAAGTTAACTTTAATTTTATGTGACATTTTGATAAATTTATTTGAGAAATGTATAATATCTAGAGAACGGTTTCATACTAGTGTTCTAATTTTGTGTCAATCGTTTTATAATGAAAAATTACATAGGATATGATTAATTACATAACTTTATCAAAAATTTTGATTTTTTAACGATTTTTTCAAAATTTCATTAAAAAATGTAGGAGTGTTCTGAACATTTGATTGCTTTTGAAAACAATAAGTTTCCTGTGATCATATATTGTAATTTTTGTAAAAAAATGTGTTTCAATCTCGCCATTCGGTCTTGATATATCGTCTTCACAGACTCACGAACACACACATACATCATTTCGAAAACGTTCGAATCGTATTCAAGGATCTTGAAACGTGCTCTTCCGTCGAAAACTCGAATTTTCAATCCGTTCACAATACTTTCCTTATACATTTTACGATGTATTTAAGGAAGGTGAAACATACACTTATAATCGTAATTTTCAAATTGCTCAAAATTTGAACCCAATTTAATAAGATGCAAAAATAGCGGCACATTATTTTCCTGGTCTTTCTTATTGTTTTTACTATAAATGAGAATAGAAGTAGCATACCTATAGTAAAGAAATTTACGCGTATTAGGTGTAAGGCGGGAAATGCTTATACAAACTTGGAGACTTTATAACTTAAATTTTCAGAATTTCAATCATTGCATTGAAAATGGCAATATGAAGTCCATCCACTGTTGGAATTAAATATTTTTAAATAACACCAGTTGTTCTTTCGCATTACCATCTTCTCCCCCCCCCCCCCCCCCCCCCCCCCGTCGTCCCACGACATCTGACTCTTTAGTACATCGCACAAGGTCAAGGGCTGCACTCGAGCGCTCTCCCACTTTAAAATTCTCTGTTCCTCTCTGATTTTGGAAATCTTCACCTTAAACTTTTAATGTTCATATTTTTATTAAAGTTCTTAGACTCGGAAGTTTCTAAAACCTCTGAGCAAACTTCGTGCTTTTCAATCTTTCTTTTCGTAGCATCCCTTTTGTCGATTCTTTCCTTTTTGTTAGTCAGGGGATTAAAGTCCGGAATTTAAAACCCGGATACGGCACCGCTTTAAAACTCAAATACCTTGTGCCTTGTGGAATGTTGTCATATACCAATATCTGTCAGTGCAAGTCTTTTCATGCTGCTGCCTATATCTGCAGACACACATTGGCAGGTGCAGATTGTGTCTGCACGTGGCATTTCTTCATAGCTAAACTTTTAGTTTTCGAGATAGAACCGGCAAAACTTGAAATACGGGAATATTTCAACTCGCAAAGTGTATGAATTATGTGAAAGCAAATCATTAAGATAGAAATTAGATTACTTTTCTAATTTGTTATTAATTGGCTAAAAGGGCATAAAAAAACGAATAAAAAAAAACATATTTCTATTTAACAATTTTTAATTCTGATCGTTCTGTACGACCCTTGTCTTTTAATACTTTTTCATTTAAGTAATAACATGTTTGAAAATTAATTTTCCTGAGTTAAAATAGAGCCATGAGCAATTAATATAAAAGCTTTAGCTAATGAAAACAAATTGCAAAAATGGAAAATATTGGATAAGAAAACTGGATGAACGAGAATTGCGTATAATTACAGATTTCAAGATATGTATATTACTTACAAATCTAAGATTTAAACAAATTTAAAATTAAAATACAGGGTCTTTCAAAAGTCCGTATATACTTTAAAAATTTATTTAAAATCTAAAAATCATCGCATTAAGGTACGTTTTATACCATAAGCATTTCCAGGATGTTTTTTTTTTTATTATGTGAAACAATTTTGTAGTTTAAAAAAGCATCTGTGTGTGGCGCTTACCCGAATACATCTTCCAGAAGTATGCAAATGAGGTTGTTATAAAAGAGCTGCAGTGCTCTGTAGATTCTTCATTTGATTAATATTATAAGGGAATTCTATGTAAAATATAGGTAATTTCCTTTCTGCCAATTTCTATCGAATTACATTTTAAAATATCTTTAAAAAAAAGGGGAAGGAGCGAATTTGAATATTTTCCCTGAGATCGGCAGTCTGGAGACAATGAAATATGACACAAAGGCCCTGTAAGCCACACATCTGAGATCCTAATAACAACTTGTAACATGACCCCATTTAGATTGATCGCTGCTGACGGTTAGGTTAATATCTGGTTAATGTATCAGATTCCACTTTATTTTAACTGCCGTCCCGTCCAGTCTTCTACCAGGGATCGTAATTTAGTCAAAGAGAAAATTAAGATTGATTAAGAACATTGCATTATTAGGAAATGCAATGTTAGGCATCCAATTTGACGACCATGGTGAAGAATCTAGTCGTCACATTGAAATCTTTAATCCCAAATTACGACTAACGGCTGCTAATGTTAACCAGGTCGACCCGACACATTTTAAACTTAGCAACCTCCTTCGTTGTCAATAAAAAATAGCATCAACAGTCATCGTCGTACCCCTTTCTTGAAAAAACAAATGTCCTGCCACATGATTCAGTCATTATAAGAGACGTCATATTAAATGGGTGGCTCCCTACACAATTTTTGTCTTCTCCCGGGACCTAAAATCTTAGCCTGTCCAGTGATCTGCCGTACTACGCATACAAGTATGTTGTCCACCTATGTGCTCTTCGTATCAATTTTTGGAGCAGTCAAAACTCACTTTTAGATCAGCATAAAATGCTTCAGATCAGGTACAAAACTCCTTTTGGAGTAACATGAAATGCTTGAGAGCAGCAAATTTACAAACTTTAGAAGCAGTAAATTGAAGATATATCTATACCTAATATCTGTGAAAAAGTGGTTTTAAAAAAAATTAACTGGTCTACATACATTCAAGTACATTAGCAAAATATGAGTCAAGAAAATGTTGACTGAACTTTTATAAGCATATTCAGTTTCGGGAGGGGGGGGGGGGGGGGCAATGTGTTTGTTCACTCTACTGTTAATTTTTTTAAATAAAATTCCCATAGTTTTCCTGATTCACCCTGTTGTCTTTAGCAAAATTCAAGATAGTGCATATTGATATTTTAATAAAATTTTCAAAAATTTTTTAAATAATTGATATTTATTATAAGTACATGAAGGTAGAAAACGATAACAAAATTCCTCTGCTTATATAATTTTCAATGCATACATATGCAGTTTAGACTTTTAAAAGAATTTTTTCTTGCAAAAGAGTCTTAAGCTCAGCTATTGAAATTATTTAAAAAAATCCAAACTTACATTATATTTTATTTATGTACCAAATACGACTACAAACTTTCTACTATTATAAAACTCCAAATCAATAATAATTTTTAATAAAAAAATTCAATTATAATGTTTAAGTTTCCTTCTCTAAAGGTACATTTTAGATAAAATATAAGTGCAGAAGACGTTTTTCCCAAGTTAAAGAACTAAGCGCAAGTGTATGTTGTTGCGATAATTAGTTTTTTCTGTTTCTGGTAGTAAAGTATAAAATAGTATATATTTTTATTAAATTTACAAATTAGTTAAAGCTTGTTTCGAATTATTGATACATACTTTTATACCTGCTACTCTTAGAAGGGGGGGGGGGTAAAAAACATTTTTTAATGAGATTTTTAAGGTGGGAAAAGTTGAAATAAAGAAAAATTTTTTCATGACTGAAAAGCAAAGCACTTTTTACTTCTTTTCTGTGCAAGATTAAATAAATGCGTAAGATATATTATTTTTTTATTAATTTATTACTACCATTTTATTTATTGTTTAATACATTATTCAATAAAAAGTATACTTTAAAATATGCATTAACACAAACAAATTTATCACTTCAAAATTTGAAATTTTGTAAATCAGAGAAAAATGCCTTTAGATTCATAGTACTGCAAAGGAATTCGTCATTGTTAAAGAGTTAACTTTTATACTATTTGGCAAGTAGTACAAAATATTTCTTCATGCTCGAGAATAAAAACTGAATTGGTCAATTGTATTATTTAAGTAAAAAATAACTAAAAAATAAAGCTTTAGAATTAACTAAATTATGAAAATAAGGTAGTTTAGTAAAGTTAATATGAATTAAGAGGATGGACATGGATAGAAAAAAATTATTGTGTACTCTCAGCAACGTTCGAGAATAAACTCTCAATTGTACTAGTTATGCGAAAATAATTGAAAAAATAACCTTTAGAATTAACCAAAATATTATAATAAACTAGTTTAGGCAAACTAATATGCAATAACAAGAGGGTGGACATGGGCGAAAAAAAATAATTGTGTACACTCGGCAACGCACGAGAATAAAAAGTGAATTGCGCAATCGCATAATTTAAGAAAAAAATAATTTGTTTAGTAAAATATTTTTTTTTTTTTTACTCTCACTATAAACATAAAATAGTTTTATTGCTCTGATATGCAATCATTAGAAGATAAAAGTAGATGCAAACTGATACTTTTGGACTTTCATCAATGCACAGGAAAATGAATTGAATGGTATAAGACCTCCCCGTGATTTCGTACATTTTGCGGAAATAATCGTAAAAGTTGACACTGGAAAATATTCTTATACTGCTGTGGTACGCACGGCAATAGAGTGAATTCTGGAAAATTTGAGGATACTTTTTAATATACGCCGAACTTTTCGTTTTCTATTAAATTTTGAGATTGGCGCAGATCGAAAAATTAGCCCATTTTGTATCAGTGTACTAAATTTTGCGCAGTTTGACGCAAGTAGCGCAGGTGCAACATCCCTGCACGTATTACCTAAAATCTACAACATAGTACCTAAAATTTTACACAACTATACCATAAATACAAATAGAAATATTGTTATTTACCTTTGGGAAAATAAAGACGACTGCGAAATAGCACTGGAGATCAGTTGACCTTGCTGATGGACCTACTTCACTTTACTAATAAGCACAGTTCTTAAATTCACCGGCTGAGTTTACACCAAAGAAAATACATATACAAGTTTACACATCACCAACGAAGTCTCACTAGATAACTTTCACAAAGTGGTAAGTCATTTTGTGCCGTTGAACACGTTATCAGGTGGGGCAAACATTTGCAGGGTATATTCGTACAGTTTACAGTTCAATGGAACTCCGATTTGCGATAATCTTTTCCCTAGATGGCGCTTGTAAAAATGGTATGGTTGCAAGCACAGAATACTATAATATTAGTTTGTGGTTCCAAGAATCCGGCCGTTACCCTTTTTTCACAGTGCTTCCCCCTAAATGAGCTAGCTGCCCATCATCGAAACGATTAGCCTTATTTTGTATCATATTTCTTGATGCACTTAATCGATTCGGAGCTCAGACTTCGAAGTGTGAGGTTGTGATTTTGCGAAGCTGCTGCTTTTACCTTGTGGTGACTTTCTTGCTTACGCTTGGGCGTGTTATATCAAGTTACGATAGAACACGTCGGGCTAAGTAATTATCATCTTTATTGTGTGCGGATTTCCGCCATTTTGTGCTTTTCGTGCTATCTCAACTTTGGATTTACCACGTGTGCCTTACACGTGGTAGTGACTTTTTGGATTGCTCTCAACTGACGTTATGGATTTGGACAAGGATCATCTGGAGCTTACGAGGATTACTGCAAGTGAGCTTGATGGAGATTGTGCTCGGCCTCTCAAGGATGCCATGAACTTATACAGCGACTCTCTGCCGCAGGATGGATCGTGTTTCACGTGGCCAACTGATGTGATGCAAGTCGTCAACTTCTTAGGACTGGTTATCTACACGCTGACTCTGCATATCAGGGATATGCTCAAGAATGGACTCATCGAACTGGAACAGGACCAAGTCTCCCGGATTATAGGTTCGTTCAATTTTGTGTATTCTTTTCTGTCTTACCGTGACATGACTAAATTTATGGATAGTGAAATGTACGTAATCTTTAAATCACTTGAGGATAGTAATGTATGTGTTAGTAATGTTGTAGTTAAAGCTAAACTGCTAGAAATAGGATTAATTGATGAAATTAAACTTTCTGACAAAACTGAAACGGTTGTAAATCCATGTAAAAGGCCTAGGATAGAGGAGTCTCCCACTAAGGGAACGCCTACTAAAAACCAGGATGAAAACTTAAAATCTAGTGATAGTGTTGTAAATGAAAAGGTTAGGGATAGTGTTGTAACTGAAAATGAAAATGTTAGAACTAGGACTTATGCTGAAATTGCTGCACAACCTGTGCAGTTTAAAAGTGCACCTAAACCTAAAGCGGTTGAAAATAGTAATGTTATGAATGTAGAAAAAAAAGAACCAAAAGCAGAGTGTTTCTTCATAAAGTTTAGAGACAACTACCAGGCTCTCCTTAAAAAGCTAAATGAAATTACAGAAAATAAAGTATCTGGAAAATTGACAGGAGATATGCTCAAACTGATACCCAATGACGCTGACTCCTATAGGGTTGTTCAGCGCCATTTGTCTAGCGAGAAAATCCCCTTCCATAGTTTAAACCTCAAAACTGAAAGGCCGAAAAAGGTAGTTTTGAAGGGGCTACCAACCAGCTATGACATTGAGGAGATAAAATTGACTCTAACATCCAATGGATTAGATGTAGTCCGGGTTTCTCAACTGAGAAACACCAAAACCAGATTACCCCTGCCGATCTTTTTAGTCAGCCTTAGGCCTACCGATGACTGGCAGAGGGTCTACAGACTCACAAGATTAGGGTACTTGGCTGTGAAGGTAGAGGCCTTCAGAGCTAGGGGCTTTAAAATTTGCTACCGGTGCCAGCAATTCAACCACTCATCTGAGAACTGCAGTATGCCGCCAAAGTGCCTGAAGTGTGGTGAAGGACACTTCACACGAGACTGCCAGAGACCTAGGACAGAGAAGGCGACGTGTGCAAACTGCAATGGAGACCACCCGGCGAACTTCAGGCAATGCCCGAAGAACCCCTGGAACAAGGGAAAGGCACCGGGGTATGCCCCCCCTCCCCCAAAAAATCAGATACCCCCTTGGAGGCAAAAGGCCCTCGGACCAAACCCCCAGGCACCCCCTCAGGGCTCCTCGCACATAGTGCCACAGTTAAACAGGCACCAACCTACAGCACCTACCAGATCGGTGCAAGAGCAAGCCCCCAAACCTTCGACCTCCAGAGAATTGACTCTGGAGGAAGTTAGAGCAGCTACAGCTGCAATTAAAAAGAGATCGGAGTTAGAAAAAGCCAGACAGGCAAAGGAGGCAAAGGATAGACTGGATGGGAAAGTTAAGGAATGGAAAGATACTAAACGAGTCAGGGAGGAAGAAGAGCTCGCGCAAACCCAGCTGTTAGCTAAAACGGATGGAAAAAAACAAAAAACTATCGAGTTCCAAAAGGACACTCACAAAAAAGTGCAAACCGCGGTTGAGGCTGAGGAAATGGAAGCCGAGACTGAACATGCTGATATATCTGATGCTGAAAAGATGGAGGATATCCTCAACCTCATCAGAGGATTTATCAGCATGTTTAATCTAGACGACATAAAACGTCTGTTGATGCAGTTCGCAGAACTAGTGCAAAAAAAGAGCGATCCAATGGTAATGGTCTTTGAGGCCCTTAAAATAATCGCGGATTTTAAAAGTAACAGTGAGAATCAAACCCGTCATGGCTAGGTCCCAAAAAGAATCCTTTAAAATAATATTTTGGAATGCGAACGGCATATCTCCAAGAATAAATGAACTTAGGAATTATGTGAACGAAAATGAAGTAGACGCCTTATTAATTCAGGAAACTAAAGTTAGAGAAAGTAAAAAACTAAACATAGCCAACTACTCTGGTTATCATAATCTTAGCTCAAATACTAATGCTAGAACGCCCCATGGAGGAACAGCAATATACATTAAAAGAAATATTCCTCACGAGGAACTAAAAAGCATAAATCTTCAAAGTATAGAAAATACTAGTATAAAAATTAAAATTAATAATACCAGCCCGTTTATCCTAACCTCAACATATGTCAAAAATATGAGTAGGGTAGATGTAGCTGCGCAACTGGAACTGCTTTTCGCGCAATATCCAAACACGATACTCGCAGGCGACTTCAACGCACACCATCGAGCGTGGGGCTGTAGGAGAGCCAATTCACGCGGTACACAGATACACAGACTGCTGAACACTACAAACACTAACATTATTGTACCGTCGACACCAACCTGCTTCTCAGGCGCCAACGGCTCATTCATAGACTTTGTCCTAACGCGGAACATAGATTACGCTCACACTATTAGTACCCTGGATGAATTTGACTCGGATCATCTACCGGTACTGGTGACATTCGACCTGAACACGCCTCTTCCAGCCTCTTTGGGACAAGAGAGGGTCAACTGGGAAGTATTCAAAAGAGCACTCTTCGAGCCGCACTTAGCAGTACCTAACATAATGAGCACGGCGGATATTGACTCTGCCACGCACACACTCACAACAGAAATCAAGAGAGCAATTGCCTCTGCTACAACACATCGTGAGTCTCCAAAAATGCCCACACTTTCCCACCATGTCAAACAATTAGTCAGGCAAAGGAATAGAATACGTAAGACATGGCAGGCTAACAGAGACCCCGCCCTTAAAAGGGAGCTTAACAGACTCACGTGCAAAGTCAGGGAAAAAATTGTCGCAGAAAAGCAGCAACAGTATAAAGAACTAATCGAATCCCTTAGCCCAGAAGACGTATCGCTCTGGCAATTCGCAAAAAGACTCAGGAAACCTCAAATTAAGCTCCCGCCACTAATAGATGGTGCTAAAATCGCGTACTCAGACGAGGAAAAAGCCGAGGCGCTCGCAAGCCATTATGAAAAACAATTCCAACCAAACCACGATCTAATGTGTCAGGACACCCTAAGAATGGTTAGTCAAACTTTAAATAACTTCAGGAATTCCCCAGTAACGGCTGAGATTGACCCAGCTACCCCGCAGGAGATAGTAGAAATTATTAAAAATCTCAAAAACCGTATAAGCCCAGGGCACGACAAAATCAGAAATATTGCGGTTAAAAACCTACCCTTAAACGTAATATGTTACTTGACTATCTTAATAAATAAAATATTAAAACTAAACTATTTCCCCAAAGAATGGAAGGAAGCGATAATTATAACAATCCATAAGCCTGGTGAGGATGCCACAATTCCAGCCAACTACAGACCAATTAGCTTGCTACCGACACTTAGTAAAATTACTGAGAAAATTATTCTTAAGAGACTGAACACGCACCTTAGTGAGAATGACATTATCATTCCGGAGCAGTTTGGATTTCGGCCAAAGCACTCCACCACTCATCAATTGCTGAGAGTGGTAGAGTACATATCTTCTGGTCTCAATAACAAGACACCCACAGCTGCGATTTTTCTGGACATACAAAAAGCCTTTGATAAAGTATGGCACTGTGGATTAGCGTACAAATTGATCACTTTAAAAGTCCCTGACGCTCTTGTCAAACTTTTAATCTCATACTTAAATAACAGACACTTTCAAGTCAGAGTAGGAGGTAACTTATCTACACCCAAGCTCATTAAAAGTAGTGTACCGCAAGGTTCTATCCTGGGCCCGACACTCTTTAACATATACCTGAACGACATCCCTAGGACTCCAAACACAGAGCTGGCACTCTATGCAGACGACAGTGCGATACTTGCAAAACACCCCTATGTCTCAGTAATGCACAGACAGCTACAACAACACTTAGACATACTCCAAACTTGGCTGGAAAAATGGCGAATAAAATTAAACCCCAATAAATGTCATTGGATTTATTTCTCTAGAAAACGTAAACCTCCGCCGCCTCTGTACATAAACAACCATGCCCTAAAAGCGGAAAAATCTACTAAATACCTAGGTGTAACGATAGATTCCCACCTAACCTGGAAACAGCACGTAACGAACTTAATCAAAAAAGCGTACATGGCCACAGGAGCCTTATACCCAATGATAGGAAACGGAAATCTAAGTTATCAAAATAAACTTCTAATTTATAAATCGGTCATCCGCCCGGGAATGCTGTATGCAGCACCCGTATGGGGATATGCCTGTAAAACTACAATAGACCTCCTAGAGACAAAACAAAACAAAATCCTACGGATTATCAGGAAAGCTCCCAGGTACTTAAGAAACTCGGTAATTAGGAATGACTTCAAAATAAAAACTGTTAGAGCCCAAATTAAAAAGCTAGCGCTTAAATTTTACAGAAATTTGCCATCCGTCCCAAACGAACTGTTATTCAATCTGCATGACTATGATCATCGCAAGGCCAAATCTCGTAAGAGACCCCGCGCTGTTCTAAACATCGATAATCGGAATTAAAAGATCCCACCTCAAACATCTGATTTTTAAATAAAACTCGCGACTTTTATTTTATAAAAAAAATATTCTAAACTCTAAACTGCCAAAACGCTAGGTAACCCTTAGATCTGCATCAACCCCCCAAACTGCTTAAACTCTAAATGTGCAACAAACTGCCACACTAGGAGCTAGGACAAATAATAAAAAGTAGTAAATAAAAACCTCGAACCTCCAATTAGGGTCACTGAATTAATGTCACAGTTTGACGATAAGAACCACATATTGAAACTGGAGATTAAAGGCGCTTCGCGCCTGGTGCTCTGTCTTGTACGACACTACTACCGATGCACTTAATCCACAAATTCCCGCACCCTTATCCCAGGTGGGTGAATGTCACAATACAAAGCCTGTGAGCATGGGGTATTTCATTGAATAAAGCACTTAAGTTTCAGCCCTCCAAAGAGAAAATGAAATCTGAAGTGGGCGGCACATAACTTTCCTTATATTATGTAATGAATTTACTTCTTTAAAGGTGAAAAAGTGATGAAAAATTCACGACACACGCACAGTTTTTGTAACGTTAAAATGTACATTTGCTGTTTTTCCAGATGACAGCATGTAAAACTATTTCGTACCTAATTAACATATATTTTACGCAACTCTAAATGAACAATTATCAATATTGATATCATACTCAATAAGCAATATAGTCATTATATATTTAAATATTTTAATAATCAATTCATTAATTAGTCGTCATTTTCATTAACTTGGCGTTATTTTTACATTTTTGACGATATCTTCGTCAATGTGAGGATGAATATCACCAAGTTGATGATATTTATAACAGCATTAGTTATATAATAAAATGTATGCCCATCATATGACGAAATTAAAATTTTTTCAAAACACTGCATCCCATTTGGCATCATTTTTACCAATTTGGAGACATTTTTATCAATTTGATAAAAAAAATGTTCAATCTGGCAACAATTAAAAGGCCGCCAAGATGTCGCCAAAATTCCGCCAAGCGTTACAGATGGTGAAATAGGTTATTCTTATGTTCTTTTCAAAATATTGCATTTTCATCAATTAATTTTACTTTTCATTATTTAGTGTCATTCTTATCAATTTGGAGACAGTTTCATGAATTTGGCGCCATTTAAAAACTCGCCTAGATGGCGATATTCCGCCAAATTCGTCGCCAAAATTTCGTCAAGCATTATGATCGGAGAAATAGGTTCATCTTAAAGTAGATGGGATCCAAATACAAAACTATTACCCGAAGTATCTTCCCCATTCGGAGCTCAGACTTCGAAGTGTGAGGTTGTGATTTTGAGAAGCTGCTGCTTTTATCTTGTGGTGACTTTCTTGCTTACGCTTGGGCGTGTGATATCTTGTTACGATAGAGCACGTCAGGCTAAGTAATCTTCAACTTTATTGTGTGCGGCTTTTCGCCATTTTGTGCTTTCGACTTTGGATTAACACGTGTGTTTTTCCCACGTGGTTCTGTTTTTTGTGCCTTGGATTGACCCTGCTGGACTATGGAGCTGGACAGAGAAGTTTTGGAAGTGACGAGGGATGTTGCAAGGGAACTGGATGGTGATGATGCTCGGCCTCTCAGGGATGCCATGAACTCTTATTTTGACTCCCTGCCGGACGATGGACTTTCTCGCACGTGGACCCAGGAAGTGAGGGAAACAGTGAACTTCTGTGGATTACTGATCTACACGCTGACTCTGCATATCGGGGATATGCTCAAGAACGGACTCATCACCCAGGACAAGGATCAAGTCTCCCGGATTTTGGGTATGTTCAATTTTGTGAATTCTTTTATGTTAGGCTGTGACATGACTAAATTTAGAAGTAGTGATATGTATTTAATTTTTAATTCATTTGAGGATAGTAATTTAAGATTAAACAACACTGAAATTAAATCTAAACTGTTAGAGATAGGACTAATTAAAGAGATCAAACTTGTTGATAAAACTGAAACGGTTGAAAATCCAAGTAAAAGGGCTAGGACAATGGAGTTTCCCACTAAGGGATCTCCTACTAAAATCCAGACTGGAGAATCTAACTTAAAACCTAGTGACCATGATAACATGGATTGTAATGATGTAACTGTTAAGGATGTAAATGACAAAAGTGTAAATGCAAATTCTAATGAAGTAAATAAGCCTAAGACTTATGCTGAAATTGTCGCGCAACCTGTAGTGTTAAAAAGTGCACCAAAACCAAAAACGGTTGTAAATAGTGGTAGTGATAAAAGTATGGAAGTAGAGAAAAAAGACCCAAAAGCGGAATGTTTTTTCATTAAGTTTAGAGATAACTACCAGGCTCTCTTAAAAAAGTTAAATGAGATCACAGGCAACAAAGTATCTGGCAAACTCTCAGGAGATATGCTTAAATTGATACCTAATGACGCTGACTCCTATAGGGTTGTTCAGCGCCATTTGACTAGTGAGAAAATCCCGTTCCACAGCTTAAACTTGAAAACAGAAAGGCCCAAAAAGGTAGTTTTGAAGGGGCTACCAGCAAACTATAACATTGAGGAAATAAAACTTACTCTAACATCCATGGGATTAGATGTAGTCCGGGTTTCTCAACTGAGAAACACTAAAACGAGATTCCCCATACCGATCTTCTTACTCAGCCTTAGGCCCACGGAAGACTGGCAGAGGATTTACAGACTGACAAGGTTAGGATACTTGGCTGTGAAGGTAGAGGCCTTCAGAGCACGGGGCTTCGAAATTTGCTACCGGTGCCAGCAGTTCAACCCCTCCTCTGAGAACTACAGTATGCCACCAAAGTGCCTGAAGTGTGCTGAAGAACACTTCACACGGGACTGCCAGAGACCCAGGACAGAGAAGGCAACGTGTGCAAATTGTAATGGAGACCACCCGGCGAACTTCAGGCAATGCCCGAAGAACCCCTGGAACAGAGGAAAGGCACCGGGGTATGCCCCCCTCCCCCAAAAAATCAGATACCCCCTTGGAGGCAAAAGGCCCTCGGACTAAACCCCCAGGCACCCCCTCAGGACTCCTCGCACATAGTGCCACAGGAAAAAAGACTCCAACCTTCAGCACCTACCAGATCGGTGCAAGAGCAGGCCCCCAAATCATCGACCTCCAGAGAATTGACAACAAAATAAACGAGTCAGGGGTGAAGAGATCGCGGAAACCCAGCTGTTAGTTAAAACGGGTGAAAAAAAGCAAAAAACTATCGAGTTCCAAAAGGACACTCACAAAAAAGTGCAAACCGCGGTTGAGGCTGAGGAAATGGAAGCTGAGACTGAACCGACTGATAAATCTGATGCTGAAAAGATGGAGGATATCCTCAACCTCATCAGAGGATTTATTATCATGTTCAATCTAGACGACATAAAACATCTGTTGATGCAGTTTGCAGAGTTAGTACAAAAAAAGAGCGATCCTATGGTAATGGTTTTTGAGGCCCTTAAAATAATCGCGGACTTTAAAAGTAACAGTGAGAATCAAACCCGTCATGGCTAGGTCCCAAAAAGAATCCTTAAAAACAATATTTTGGAATGCGAACGGCATATCTCCAAGAATAAATGAACTTAGGAACTATGTAAATGAAAATGACGTAGACGCCTTATTAATTCAGGAAACTAAAGTTAGAGAAAGTAAAAAACTAAACATAGCCAACTACATATGCTATCATAATCTTAGCTCAAATACTAATGCTAGAACGCCCCATGGAGGAACAGCAGTATACATTAAAAGAAATATTCCCCACGAGGAACTAAACAACATAAATCTTCAAGGTATAGAAAATACTAGTATAAAAATTAAAATTAATAATACTAGCCCGTTTATCCTAACCTCAACATATGTCAAAAATATGAGTAGAGTAGATGTAGCTGCGCAACTGGAACTGTTTTTCGCGCGATATCCAAACACGATACTCGCAGGCGACTTCAACGCGCACCACCGAGCGTGGGGCTGTAGGAGAGCCAATTCACGCGGTACACAGATACACAGACTGCTGAACACGACAAACACTAACATTATTGTACCGTCGACACCAACCTGCTTCTCAGGCGCCAACGGCTCATTTATAGACTTTGTCCTAACGCGAAACATAGATTACGCTCACACTATTAGTACCCTGGATTAATTCGACTCGGATCATCTGCCGGTACTGGTGACATTCGACCTGAAAGAGGCTGGAAGAGGTGTTCTCTTCCAGCCTCTTTGGGACAAGAGAGGGTCAACTGGGAAGTATTCAAAAGAGCACTCTTCGAGCCGCACTTAGCAGTACCTAACATAATGAGCACGGCGGATATTGACTCTGCCACGCACACACTCACAACAGAAATCAAGAGAGCAATTGCCTCTGCCACAACACATCGTGAGTCTCCAAAAATGCCCACACTTTCCCACCATGTCAAACAATTAGTCAGGCAAAGAAATAGAATACGTAAGACATGGCAGGCTAACAGAGACCCCGCCCTTAAAAGGGAGCTTAACAGACTCACGTGCAAAGTCAGGGAAAAAATTGTCGCAGAAAAGCAGCAACAGTATAAAGAACTAATCGAATCCCTTAGCCCAGAAGACGTATCGCTCTGGCAATTCGCAAAAAGACTCAGGAAACCTCAAATTAAGCTCCCGCCACTAATAGATGGTGCTAAAATCGCGTACTCAGACGAGGAAAAAGCCGAGGCGCTCGCAAGCCATTATGAAAAACAATTCCAACCAAACCACGATCTAATGTGTCAGGACACCCTAAGAATGGTTAGTCAAACTTTAAATAACTTCAGGAATTCCCCGGTAACGGCTGAGATTGACCCAGCCACCCCGCAGGAGATAGTAGAAATTATTAAAAATCTCAAAAACCGTAAAAGCCCAGGGCACGACAAAATCCGAAATAGTGCGGTTAAAAACCTACCCTTAAACGTAATATGTGACTATCTTAACTTGACTATCTTAATAAATAAAATATTAAAACTAAATTATTTCCCCAAAGAATGGAAGGAAGCGATAATTATAACGATCCATAAGCCTGGTGAGGATGCCACAATTCCAGCCAACTACTGATCAATTAGCTTGCTACCGACACTTAGTAAAATTACTGAGAAAATTATTCTTAATAGACTGAGCACGCACCTTAGTGAGAATGACATTATCATTCCGGAGCAGTTTGGATTTCGGCCAAAGCACTCCACCACTCATCAATTGCTAAGAGTGGTAGAGTACATATCTTCTGGTCTCAATAACAAGACACCCATAGCTGCGATTTTTCTGGACATACAAAAAGCCTTTGATAAAGTATGGAACAGTCGATTAGCGTACAAATTGATCACTTTAAAAGTCCCTGACGCACTTGTCAAACTTTTAATCTCATACTTAAATAACAGACACTTTCAAGTCAGAGTAGGAGGTAACTTATCTACACCCAAGCTCATTAAAAGTAGTGTACCGCAAGGTTCTATCCTGGGCCCGACACTCTTTAAGATATACCTGAACGACATCCCTAGGACTCCAAACACAGAGCTGGCACTCTATGCAGACGACAGTGCGATACTTGCAAAACACCCCTATGTCTCAGTAATGCACAGACAGCTACAACAACACTTAGACATACTCCAAACTTGGCTGGAAAAATGGCGAATAAAATTAAACCCCAATAAATGTCATTGGATTTATTTCTCTAGAAAACGTAAACCTCCGCCGCCTCTGTACATAAACAACCATGCCCTAAAAGCGGAAAAATCTACTAAATACCTAGGTTTAACGATAGATTCCCACCTAACCTGGAAACAGCACGTAACGAACTTAATCAAAAAAGCGTATATGGCCAAAGGAGCCTTATACCCAATGATAGGAAACGGAAATCTAAGTTATCACAATAAACTCCTAATTTATAAATCGGTCATCCGCCCGGGAATGCTGTATGCAGCACCCGTATGGGGATATGCCTGTAAAACTACAATAGACCTCCTAGAGACAAAACAAAACAAAATCCTACGGATTATCAGGAAAGCTCCCAGGTACTTAAGAAACTCGGTAATTGGGAATGACTTCAAAATAAAAACTGTTAGAGCCCAAATTAAAAAGCTAGGCTTTAATTTTACAGAAATTTGCCATCCGTTCCAAACGAACTGTTATTCAATCTGCATGACTATGATCATCGCAAGGCCAAATCTCGTAAGAGACCCCGCGCTGTTCTAAACATCGATAATCGGAATTAAAAGATCCCACCTCAAACATCTGATTTTTAAATAAAACTCGCGACTATTATTTTATAAAAAAAAAAAAAAAAAAAAAAAAATATTTTAAACTCTAAACTGCCAAAACGCTAGGTAACCTTTAGATCTGCATCAACCTCCCAAACTGCTTAAACTCTAAATGTGCAACAAACTGCCACACTAGGAGCTAGGACAAATAATAAAAAGTAGTAAATAAAAACCTCGAACCTCCAAATAGGGTCACTGAATTAATGTCACAGTTTGACGATAAGAACCACATATTGAAACTGGAGATTAAAGGCGCTTCGCGCCTGGTGCTTTGTCTTGTACGACACTACGACCGGCCCAAAAAAAAGGCTTGTTGTTTTATTCCGAATCGTAGCAAAAACTAATCAGCACCATGGTTTCACACGATTGACTTACCTACGAAATTCTATGAAATTCGGTCCATTTGTTTTTGAGTTACATTCGATACATGCATTGCAAAGACAGACAGACACACAGACGTCAAACTAAAAATAGTTTTTTCGTATTCTAAAGGTCTCGAAACATGTAGATCCGTCGAAAACTAGAATTGCGAATTTCAGCATGATTCCAGTAAAAAGCAGTTTTAGTTTGTCTTCTGTGTGTGGGTCTCTCTGTCCAATGTATGTAACCACTCTGACTGAAAAACTAATTGACCGAATTTCATAAAATTTGGTAGGTACCTCCCATGTGGGTGCTGATTAGATTTTGGAGCAATTCGGGATAAAAGAAACTGCCGATTTTCCACCCCCTCTGCTATTTTTTCTTTTTTTTTTTTTGCGAAATGACCTCAAAAACTGTCTGTATCCACTCTAGTTAAAAAAACCAAATTTTACAAAATTTGGTAGACAAGTAACGTGTGGGTTACACTAGTGCTGTGCAGATTAGATTTTGGTCCGATTTAATATTAAAGGAACTTTTCTTGCAAAATGACCAGCAAAAATCGTACGTATCCACTCTAGCTGAAAAACTCATTGACCGAATTAAACAAAATTTGGTAGATTACGCGCTGGTGGGATGCTGTGGTGCTGATTAGATTTTGGTACGATTCGGAAAAAAAGAATCTGCCTATATTTTCTAAATGACCCGTGAATCTAAAATATTTGATCTATAACAAAATACAAAGTAGGTTTAAATATATCTATTAAATGCTTGTCTTATACTTAATTTTTGACAGCAAAAAGAACTCTTAGTTTAAAATAGACCATTCTCGTAAAATTTAAAATTTGAATGAAATACTACAATATAAATTATTACATATGTTTAAATGCATTAATTAAATGCTTGTTTTATACATAAATATTGACGACAAAAGGAATAAGATCCACCCCAACCATATTACTCTAAAATGGACCATTCTCGTGATATTTAAAATGTTATTAAAATATATAATACTATATAATACTATATATGTTTAAATGTATCAATTAAATGCTTTTTTATACATAATTTTTGACGACAAAAATAATAGAATCCCCCCTTGTTACTCTAAAATTGACGACTCTCGTATTATTTAATATTTTAATAAAATACTACAATATAAAACACTACATATGTTTAAATGTATCCATTAAATGCTTGTTTTATACATAATTTTTGACGACAAAAGGAATAAGATACATCTCTATTACTCTAAAATGGATCATTCTCATGATATTTAAAATTTTAATAAAATACAACAATATAAAATATTACATATGTTTAAATGTATCATTTATATGCTTGTTTTATACACAATGCTTGACTAAAAAAGGAAAAATATCCATCCCTATTACTCTAAAATTGACCATTCTCGAGTTATTTAAAATTTTAATAAAATACTTTTTAATGAAATAATTTTTTGGAGGGTGGAGTGGGGAGGCAAGATTATTTTAAATCTCGTACATAGGTACAATATACTTTACTATTGGTATAATATAGGTAAAACCGTCAAGTTATCCAATTCTAGACGAATTAACCTTTTTTCTGGGAGGGAGAAAACACGTGGTTGTATATGTATTCAGCTAAGTCATATGCATGCGTTACATTTAAAAGTACTGCATACAATAGGATACATAAAATAAATTCTAAAACTGAAATAAATTTAATTACAATACTTACGTTTCTAATAAAAATGAACTTCAACACAACTACCACGTGTAATATTCACAGTCTCAGCAGAAATATTCAGTCAGTACAAGTAGTACTGGTTCGAGAGTTGCCACCGAGAGACGAAGCCATCCAACAAGTTTAGCAGATTAGCAGAAGTTAGGAGGGAAAGCTCAGGTGGGTGCCACTCCTCTGCCACGAACACTCTCTGTGACGTCAGATGGAGTGAACTTGCAGAACGCGCCACAAGGTGGCGCGGTAACCGCCGCCTGAGAATGCCGGCGAAATATTTTATTATTTCTATTTCAATCTGACACAACGTGGTTCTTGTTGATCTTTTGTTGTTTTTTACCTATCTTTTTACGTAAACATTGGCTAACTTTGTCTTAAACTTTCTTGAAACATTAGTTTAGTTCATGAAGTTCCATTATGTAGAATTTTTAAATCTTAAAAAACGAAAGTACAGTATAATATTTATTAATTTCATTTTACAGCAAGTTATTTGTATTTTTATATATTTTCAAATGATGCTCTTGTAATTTTTGAAAAATCTAACAGGATTTAATCTCGCGCATTTTATATTAATTAAATTTTATTACATTACATTTTATTAATTAAATTTTATTACATTCAAAAAATGGGAGGGGGGGGGGTACGATTTAAGAAAATAAACGGGCGCCTGCTCGTATATTTTTCATCATGAATCAATCTACTTTAATACATTTAATTTATTATTCTGAAAGTATATCGTAGTATGTGTATTAAACGATTAGTTTCTATATTTTTATATGTTTACATTGAATTTCGATTTGATATAAATTCTGTTTCTGATCTAAAAAAAACTAATAAAATCAAGTGTTTAGAAATAATATAAGTTCTTCACTATAGAAGCATCACTTAAATCGTTTACTAGTTAGGCATAAGTATATCCCCCCCCCCCTTCCAAAAAAAAAGATATAAAACTCGTAATGTTAGCGTTTTAATTATTGTTTTGATTTAATCTCGCACATTTTATATTAATTAAATTTTATTTTTTTGCATTTTATTAATTAAATTTTATTGCAATCAAAAAATGGTGGGGGGGGGGGGGTTACGATTAAGATAATAAACAGCTTGCTCGTATATTTTTCATCATGAATCAATATACTATAATACATTCCATATATTATTCTGAAAGTATATCATAGTGTGTGTGTTAAACGATTAGTTTCTATATTTTTATATGTTTACATTGAATTTCGAATTGATATAAATGCTCTTTTAGATCTAAAAAAAACTAATAAAATCAAATGTTTAGCAATAATATAAGTTCTTCACTATAAAAGGATCACTTAAACCGTTTACTAGTTAGGCATAAGTACATCCTCCCCCCCCCCTCCTAAAGACATAAAATTCTTAGTGTTAGCGTTTTAATTATTGTTTTGATTTTCAATTAGTAGAGATAACATAATCGAAAAGAACTATTTATATGCATTTAGTAAGAAATTACGCGATGTTTATTTGTGTATAATGAAAATTTTAGAATGATTTCTTGTTTATAAAACTTTCCGAACACATTTCTGTAAATTCGTGTATTTAAAACAAAATCATTAAAAATAACATCGCCTCCTGTAATAACATTGACTGGTAACAAAAAGCGAAACGAAACTTTCAGATGATTTATATTTTTGAGAAAGGGAAATACAGATTTATTATGTATGTACCCTTCCAAAAAAAACCTGTACTGCATATTTAAGTTGTGTTCAAGTAAAATTAATGTTATTTGAGTATTTATTTCATATTTTAAATTTAAAAAAAGGATTAAATTACTTTTGTTACCATTCTTTAACATTGGAGTCTACCGGGCCTTTCCTGACATTTAACTCCAAGTGACATTGCGTTTTTACGTGCTCTCATTGGCTAGAGCTGAAGTGGCGCAACCTTATAGATATAATAACCTTGACCTGTACTACTATGCAACTCTCAAACCCTTACTACAGTGCCTAGAAGATATAGTGTACTCACCAATGATTTAGTTTATATCATCGAACTCTAACTGTAATTGGAACTTCTCTACGGGGGGTGAATTGAAGCTTGGCTTATCGATTGGTTTCGTCTTTACATAAAGGTAGAAAACCAGTAGGAGAAAGTAATTTCATATATAGTTGAGCATTTTCTATAATGTTATGATTGGAGTTAAAATATTTTGCACAGTTTTACTTATTACTTCAGATTATATTATTTATTTATTCGGAATTTGAATAAACTGTCTGCAATTTTTTTAAATTTAATTTAAATTTGTGTTTGTCTAAAATAACTTCTAATATTTTAGACTTGGTTAAATAATTATTATTTTTGTTTCTTTTTATTTGTTTTTTGAATTTATTTGTTTCTTTCAAATTGATAAAGACATAACATGTTTATTTCATAAAACATTTTTTGACTGCTGTTTAAAACTTATCGGTTCCCATATTGTAACTATGACTTGAAATTTTAAATCAAAACATTAGTAGCTGGATACCAAATTAATTAAATCCTAGAAGTCCTAGTATATTTTGCAGCGTCATACAAATTCCTTCCCAGTCATAGAGAGAATTTCAGAGATGGAGGGGGGGGGGGGGGCGGCGATCGAAAGGGGATTACAATGTAAAAATTCGTTTTACTAAAATGGATTTTATCGAGAATCGTAATTGATTAGTTGATCATGTAATTGATTAGTTGATGGGTGTATGCTACCCCCCTTCTTTTTTCAGGAGATTTATGTATATCGAATTTAAGAATGATGTGAATAGAGTTCGCCAAATTTATCACCAATCTTTATTGAAAAACGGAGAGCAGAGATTTTCTTATATATATATATATATATATATATATATATATATATATATATATATATATAAATTCCCAAAAAGGACAAGTAGCAATGTACTCGTTCAGATTCTAGATGTGTGACAGAAGTACCGGCCGGGGGGAGTTGCGACCCCCAGCACTCCGGTTAAAGCTTTTTCCGCCATGGCAAACGCTCCCGGTAACCGATACTCCCTACACGATTTCCTTCATGACCCTTTATACTTCCGTAAAAATTACACACATATACAATTTCAATAACATGTAAAAAGCTAAAAGTTTACTTTTCCACGCTAAAACTATCCATGAATCATGTTGTAAAAATATAACAATTAATTTAAAATACAAAATATTCAAGACTATTAAAATCCCAGTCTGAGAGGATCAAAACTAATGTTTGAAATACAATCAGAGTGTCTGTATTTTTAAATATGGACTCAAGACCTATTGGCTACTCCATCGCCATGTATATACTAATGTTTGAAATCATTTAACTCATGGTCAATTATTACTGTAAAAACTATATATTCAAGACTATTGAAATCCATGTTATTATTATGAAAATCCTTTTCTGGATACCAAAACCTATTGGCTTCTTTATCACCATAAAAATCCTAATGTTTGAATTTACTGCACTTGTGATAGTTTAATGCTCAAAAATCGATATATGCAAGTCCAAAGACATTCCAGACAGAGAGTTATTTTTAAATATTGGATACAAGACATTTAAACATTATAATAACCTTATAAATATATAGACACATAAATACGCCATAGTCCAAACTCTACGCAATACACCTTCCCGTGGAACAACACATAACTTGTTGACTTTATACCACTTTCACATATTACTAAAGTAAATATTTAAAAGTTCGTCCGATATTTCAGAAAAACCTTTATAATCACGAACTTGCAATCTGGATAACGCCTATAATGTATCCACACAAAATAGCCCCAGCTATAAAATACCGGTGTATAGCCATATTGAGCTATCTGATTTATGATCCTCAATTTCGCATAATAAACACGTCACCCTCTGCGTATTTCAATTCCCGCCATTAGGCGATATCCGAAAAGTATTTTGTTGTTATCATTCCAAAATATCTCTTCCTGGTTACGGCTACAGTTAAACCATTATAATTGGAAACCAATCTTATCAGAAAAGCGTGAGGATAACCCTCTTTGATAGCCTCCCCCAGGAAACGGCAATCACACTTGTATCTATCGTTGGCAGTAAAATTCAACAACTTGTGACGTTTCAGTTGATTTACTATCAGATTTCTGAATATGTTACGGTGTAGACTAGTTGTCCATGACGTCAAATATTTGATATCAAAATTAAAAGTGTTACGTTTATCGTAAATACGATAACTTTGTATAGTGGCAGGCTTCATTATAGTGAGATCTAAAAAATCCAGACTTTCATCCTCATTGCGTGGTATTTCTATTAAAGTTAAACATGGAGGATAAAAGTCAAACTTCATTGTATAACCACTTTCCTCAAATCCGCATAGGATATCATCCACGTAACGCAGGAATAACATCTCATTTAAAAGATGTGTTCCCACAAGATGTGTGTATATATATATATATATATATATATATATATATGTATATAATAATAGTAGTTTGAAAATCCAATGAACGAAAAGTAAGAAGATGCAACACGATAAACCTAACTTTTTAAAACACCCACAGAATAAAATATAATACAGCAAATCATCAATCAAATGGATAAAAAATACAAAACACAAGCTATCAAGTTACAGAAAATCAACAAAATTCAAAGGTATGGAAACAAAAAAAGAAAAACTAAAACTAAATTCAACTATCTAACTGGCTTACAAAACAAAAGTAAAAATCAACTAATCCTCAAGCAAATGGAAAAAAATAAATAAAATAAATATCGAATCAACAAGTCAATGAAACATATCATAATACAAAGGTATGGAATCGAAATAAGTGTATCAAACGAAATCAAGCACAAACGCCATACACGTGGACGAGGCTCTAAGCCTAAATCATGAATTGTTAACCTCTACAAAAATCTAATCATGTCCAAGTTTTTTGTAGAAGCAAACACAAAAATGTATGTTTCTGAAGAAATAGATAGATTATATCTATAAACTATTTCTACTTGGACGACATACATAAAGAAAGAATAAAAAAGAAAAAATGAATACCTGGAAAAAGCATAGCGTATGTACAATCGAGTCGATACCGGGAACACTGATGGAAGAGACCAGTGTTGCCATTCGTAAAGAAAAAATAAAAAACCATTTACTGTTGCCATTCATAAGAATTGAAACACAGTTAAGCAAAATGTTAAGAAAAAGTATTAATATACAAAAAGAGCTACAAAAAGGAGGGGCAAATAATAGTAATGCTGAAGTGGAAGATAATGTAAAAAAAAATAAATAAAATAAAAAAAAATACAAGAGAATGTCTGGTAAATATAAGATACTATGAATAGAATTATATGATACTATGAAAAGAATAATAAAAATCCAGCTATTTTAAATTTTTTAACAATACTATTTACTAAATAAGAGGGATATTTATATAAATTGCTAGTAATTTTGAGATTATTGATATGCATAGCATGAAATTTTTTATCAGATAATCTATAAATTCTAAAAAGCTGATTGAGTATAATATTTCTAAACAATTGAATCGAGTTACAGGAATTAAATGGTAAGATTTTATTAATATTAAAATTATAAATGTCTTTTTTATCATATAAATTTGTAACAATTCTATTAGAAGGATCAATAAAAATATTTAAATCCAAAAAATTAACATTTTTACTAATAGTAGTTTCATTAGGAATTAATTCCAAATTGTCTGGATAGTAATCTATATCTATGAGATAATTTTCTGTATGTACTAAGCAAATCAGATCATCAACATATCTGTAAAAAGTATAATCTATTGAAGTAAATGACTTTTCATAATGATAAAGGTATAAATTAGCTAGCATACTGCTACTGCAGCCATCCTGTGGAACTCCTGAGACTTGTAAGTATAATTTATTTCCTTGAAAAATATAATTATTGAAAATAACAAAGTGAAGAAGTTTAGGAAAATTTATAAATTTAATTTGATTTGAAAGAGGTGTAATATAAGCATTATATGGAGCTAAAATTACATCATATAGATCAGATATCTTAATATTATTAAAAAGATCTTTAAAATCAAAAGTTTGAAATCCTATTATTTTTCTAAGAGATGTTAATTTATTCTTTACTATTATTTACAATATGGTAATTATTGCTAGTCTGGCTTAAACTATTATTTATTAGATTTAAAGAATTTAGTAATAATTCACTCGCAGTAGTAGAGTATGTATTATGGCCACTAGTAACTGTTCTAATTTTAATAAGATTTTTATGAAATTTTGGAAAATATATATATATATATATATATGTTGCGCGTCAAGGTACAAAACTTTTACCTAATGTATATTTTCTCATAGAACTATATTCACGAGAATGATTTAACAAATTTATCTCACAATATTTCTTAGGCAAAGATAACACGTTTCATGGTAAATATATATTTTTTTATTTGATGTGATTTTTTTTTATAAATATATCTGAAAAGTGTACAATAACTCAAGAACAATTCCTGCCAGCAGTCTAAAATATGGCATTCGTTCTCTAATAGTGAATTGCATTAGAAAGGATCATTTACGTAGCATTATGGAAGGATTAATGACTTTTTTTCCAAATTTCATTAAAAAATTTGGAGGTCCTACGCCAAATTTTCGAAAATCTTCTTTTAAATCAATCCCATCCGGAAATAATACCAGTTTCGTAACGAGTGGATAACTACCACAAGACCCACTCCGACGTCATGAGGACACGTCATTCCGATGTCATTACCAGCTACCCAAAAAAGCTAGCAAAGCTTGTCCCCCATTAATGACTCCATTGAGGACGTGATGTTTTACTTCAACCAGATGTTTTACTTCAATCAGAAATCTAGAAGATGAAATTGTTGGATCTACTTTCATTATAATAGATAAGTATCTAATTATTTTTCAGCCATTGTTTTCTTCTTTCTTCGTTTCTAGGAAAGCGAAATAGCCTAAAACCCTTTCTAGAATGATTTGTTCAGTTCAGTGCAGAACAACCACCCATAATTATTTCAATAATACTTCCTAAAGTGAAAATACGAATAGAGATAATGCTAATGGATTGCGCTTCCAGCTAAGGTAGGCTTCAACATGCTTGATGAGTCAGCTCGTATATAGAGGAGCCTTAGGTCTAGCTAAGGCTCCTCTATATACGAACTAACTCGTCAAGTGTATTGAAGCCCACCCAGGCTGAAAGCGTAATCCATTAGCATTAGCTCTATTCGTATTTTCACTTTAGGAAGTACTTTTGAAATAATTTTTGGTAGGTGTTCTGCATCAAACTGCTCTAAACATAACAGAAAAAGGTTTAGGTAATTTCTCTTTCCCAGAAATGAAGAGGGAATAAAAAAATGGCTTATAAATAGTCAGCAGTATCATTGGATACCCGGTACAGAAGCATACTTGTGAAAGCTAAATTTTACAATATTGTAATTGAAACTTCTATTTTTATATAAAGTAGTATTTTAAACACTTATTTTATAATTTCAGTAACTGTAATATGTATTATTATTGACTTTTATTTGTTATAGTCTTATCTTAGTAAACGTGGTTTGTAGTCCCGAATGTGTTATTCGCTCTTCAAAACTTAAAAGTATAATTGCGTCAAATTGTATACATATATATATATATATATATATATATATATATATATATATATATATATACATTAAAGATTTATTCATGTGGCACCAATATATTTCAAGTTTTATGCTCTTTATTGCATTTTTAGAGTATAATGATCATGAAATTGTAGAATCCTACTGCTAACAAACTGTTACCAAGTGGAAATCTTACCATATTATAATAATTATGTAAACATAAACTAAAATGGTAAATAAATTGAAATGCATTTATCATAAAAGATAATAAATGATCAAAAAGGATTTTTTTTACTCAAAATTGATAGAAATTATGTCTGAATGTCTCGAATTTACTTTGGAATGGCACCGATATTTTCATCGCTAAGACGATGATTGGCGCCAATCATTTGATGTAAACATTGGCGCTATGTTTAGAGGATTTCCTCAATATGATCTTTTAAAGTACTTCAATTCTTTTATACAAGGCATAAAAATTATATCGTTTACAATACAGGTTTATATAATTTATTGTTATTAAAATTTTAAATGCTGTATTTATCTAATCTATACATCCACAGGTATATAACAAAACTACCCCTCTTTAAAATTTTAGTACCATTAAAATCAAATACATCTTTTTAAAGTACCGTCCCCCCGGGGTAATTCACACACTTCTATGTATCATCATAAATATATATTTCAGAAACAAATTTTCATTATTTAGTACAGGTATTTCAAATAATTTAAGGTCTTTATGAGCTCATAATAAGACCATATTTTATTTTATATAACGTTAGAACTGTAACAGATGTAAAATAGAAATATACATGAAAGTATTTCATGAATTTTAATAAGACTGGAACTTTGCAAAAAAATAATAAGAAAAAAAATGTCCATCCATTTGTTAATCTGCTTAAACAGTGAGAATCATATTTTTGATTCTTGTTAATAAGTGTCGCGTAATTACAAATGTTACTCCAATCAAATTCATATTTATAAAAATATAACTCAGTTGTAAATTTGTTAACATTATCAAATACCTGTAAAAATAAATATTTGGAGTAAGTGTTAAACCGCCAAATATTGTAACTCATGTATTTGTAGAAACCTGGCTGGGCTTCAATATGCTTTATAAGTCAGCCTGTACTATAGGAGCTCTAGGTCTAGTTAAGGATCCTCTATATACGAGCTGACTCATCAAGCATATTGAAGCCCACTGTAGCTGGAAGCGCAGTCCATTAGCATTAGCCCTATTCGTATTTTCACTTTAAGAAGTATAATGAAAATAATTATCGGTGGTTATTCTGCACCGAACTGCTCTAATCTTTCTAGAAAGGGTTTTAGGCTATTTCGCTTTCCTAGAAACGAAGAAAGAAGAAAACAATGGCTAATAAATAATTAGATATCCGGTACTGGAGCATACTTGTGCGAACTAAGTTCTACAATATTCTAATTGAAACTTCTTTTTTTACATAAAGTATTTATTTTAAACATCTATTTTATAATTTCTGTAACTGTAGTATAGAACCCTATGGGCTTCAATATGCTTGAGAAGTCAGCCTGTAGTAGAGGAGTTCTAGGTCTAGCAGTGACGCCACTCCGCTTTCCTTCCGGAGACAAGCCAAACAAGACAAGCAAATATATAAAATATTCTACGGGCCTTGGTGGAGAGAAACATTTACCAGTAGATATTATAAAGAGATTTATAGGAGAGGTAATACCTTACATAGGATATCTACGCGTTTACTCTTCACTGCCTGGGGGCATAGATATCAAAGGCCCTGTCTAAGCCTGGCGGTGGTGGGTGGTTATACCCGCCGACAGTAAAACACCGCATCTCACACACCTACAGAGCAAAAGGTCTCAAATCTCACCTTTGCTTTTAATGAACTCGCCGCCATTTTTCCTTCCACTGTTGCGTGAATGTAAACAAAAGCTGGGACCATCTCATAAGGTGTTTACGGGAATATCAGCTGCTGGATTGCCGCCCTAAATTCTTTCGCAGGCATGGAATGAAGTACTTGTGCCTCTCACCCCGAAAATTAGGAAAAGGAATGTTGTCACCAATATCTGTCAGTGCAAGGCAACCCTCATAATGTTTATCCCCGTTTCATCCTGTCCCATTTCAGCGCTTACGCTACTTTTTTTTAAATTTTTTTCATCCCTTACTCAAAGTACACCTGTTCTCCAAATTTCCTCCCAACTGAGAGGGGTGCAAATGGCTCCTTAGGGGATGAATTCCGACGAGTTCCGTCAACACGACCTAGATAACAGGTTATTGTTATCTAGGTATTGTTATCTAGATAACTATTGTTATCTAGATGGCATTGGCTCCGACAACACGACATCCGATCCAAACGACATTCACCAGTCGTAATATTAGAGTGGAGAACAAATTAAAAATATTACTTGTAAATATATTGTTTGGCGTTATTTAAATATATTTAAATAATTTAGATACAGAAATAATTTAGATAGAGAATACTAGCATATCAGATATCCCTATGAAATGTATACTTCTAATTGTTTTGTAGTACCATGAATATATGCTGATGTTTACAACTATGGGCATTTTCACCAACATTATATATGCAGCAAATCTGCGTTCCTTTCAGCATTAAAAATCTTAAATATTCAAATAAATGTCAATTTTTTTCATTGAATTAATAATAATTTTTATTTGATTCCTTGCCGATGTGGTGGCCGAGCGGTCAAAGAGGCAGGCATTTACTTGTGATGGCTCGGCTGCCAGATTGCGGGTTCGAGTCCCGCCTGCGGGCATGGATGTTTGTGATGTCTTATTGGGCAGAAGTCGGACATCTACCGTAGGAGTGCCCCGGGTCTTAGACCAAACAGAAGCAGCGCTAATTTCTTTCCTTAATTAGGACACGAGAACAACAACAACAACATTTGATTCCTTTCAGCAACTATTGAAATACACAACTTTATTAAAAAAGAATCGACAGCAGCTCCATTCCAATGGAGCCGAAACGATTTCGCGTGAGCAACATCTTGCTTTGTGTGTTATGTTTTCTCTTTAAACATTTTCAAAACAGTTCAAAATAATATAATATAGAAATTAGAATCACTATATCTAATCTATCCAAAATCCAATAATATATTCATTTAGAATTTTCAAAGGGCTACACATTACTTTGTAGAGTTTATAGCTAGTATTTTCAGTTTTTGAGATATATAAGCATTACAAACTTGGAAAAAGGAAAAATTTTAATATTCTTCAATTTGCAAGACGATTTCCAAAAACTGAAAAAAACAAATTATAAATCCAATAGAAACTAGATTCTCTATTGAATCTTTTGTCGCTTACTATTTATCTCTTATATTTACGAATACATTTCGAATGAAAATAATCAAAGAGAAGCAAATCATTGCTCGGACAAAAAATTTTGTTTTTTCGAAAAAATATTTAAATATTAAAATCATTTTATATATTCATAATGTGCAGCATATTTTCAAAAGAAGTAAAAAAAATGTTTACATATTTAATTATTAGGTTTGGAGATATGAACGTCTAAAGGGTTCATATTTATATTACCGGTTCCATTAAAATAGCTAGTATTTTAAAAATAAAAATTATAATACTGTTCTGGAGTAATATAATTTCGTAAAATAAAGCTGCAAATTTTCTATCTTCTATCACGTATCAATTATTAATGTTATGTCAGTTAGCTAATACTTTAAAATAATATGTCAGTCATGGCATTTTTGAAAGAACGATTGACGTTTCTTTGAGACAGAGGCACATTTGTTTGCAATGAAAAAATGACCTAAATGTCAAAGATATTGTCGTATGGAAGGCAGATTGGGAAATTGCAAGTAAATTATTCTAAATAGAAATTTAAAATGTCATTTAGAACACTATAGGAACTTGCACCTAATGGTGAATTTTAAGTTTCGTTATAAATATTTTCAGCAAGAAAACGGATATACTGCTAGTTATGCATAAAATAGATATAGACAAACATAGATCTTCCCAAAGGGAAATTATTTTTACTGTATATTTTTTGACAAAGTTTTGTAAAGCCATTCCAAATGGAACGGTCGCTAGGGGAACAAATCTCCTCCAACAGACGAAAAGAGCTGTGAAGAGAAGAGACTCAGGAAGAGACTATTGGGGACGCACACAGTTTTCCCTTCTAACAACAGGTGAGGACCACAAGGTAATTAGGAGGGGGTGCAGATAGGGTGATATGGGAATAACAAGAGACACAGGCTGAAATAGGTAGAGGTGAAATGGCTCATCACCTTATGCTGAAATTGCTGCACAACCTGTGCAGTTTAAAAGTGCACCTAAACCTAAAGCGGTTGAAAATAGTAATGTTATGAATGTAGAAAAAAAAGAACCAAAAGCAGAGTGTTTCTTCATAAAGTTTAGAGACAACTACCAGGCTCTCCTTAAAAAGCTAAATGAAATTACAGAAAATAAAGTATCTGGAAAATTGACAGGAGATATGCTCAAACTGATACCCAATGACGCTGACTCCTATAGGGTTGTTCAGCGCCATTTGTCTAGCGAGAAAATCCCCTTCCATAGTTTAAACCTCAAAACTGAAAGGCCGAAAAAGGTAGTTTTGAAGGGGCTACCAACCAGCTATGACATTGAGGAGATAAAATTGACTCTAACATCCAATGGATTAGATGTAGTCCGGGTTTCTCAACTGAGAAACACCAAAACCAGATTACCCCTGCCGATCTTTTTAGTCAGCCTTAGGCCTACCGATGACTGGCAGAGGGTCTACAGACTCACAAGATTAGGGTACTTGGCTGTGAAGGTAGAGGCCTTCAGAGCTAGGGGCTTTAAAATTTGCTACCGGTGCCAGCAATTCAACCACTCATCTGAGAACTGCAGTATGCCGCCAAAGTGCCTGAAGTGTGGTGAAGGACACTTCACACGAGACTGCCAAAGACCTAGGACAGAGAAGGCGACGTGTGCAAACTGCAATGGAGACCACCCGGCGAACTTCAGGCAATGCCCGAAGAACCCCTGGAACAAGGGAAAGGCACCGGGGTATGCCCCCCCTCCCCCAAAAAATCAGATACCCCCTTGGAGGCAAAAGGCCCTCGGACCAAACCCCCAGGCACCCCCTCAGGGCTCCTCGCACATAGTGCCACAGTTAAACAGGCACCAACCTACAGCACCTACCAGATCGGTGCAAGAGCAGGCCCCCAAACCTTCGACCTCCAGATAATTGACTCTGGAGGAAGTTAGAGCAGCTACAGCTGCAATTAAAAAGAGATCGGAGTTAGAAAAAGCCAGACAGGCAAAGGATAGACTGGATGGGAAAGTTAAGGAATGGAAAGATACTAAACGAGTACGGGAGGAAGAAGAGCTCGCGCAAACCCAGCTGTTAGCTAAAACGGATGGAAAAAAACAAAAAACTATCGAGTTCCAAAAGGACACTCACAAAAAAGTGCAAACCGCGGTTGAGGCTGAGGAAATGGAAGCCGAGACTGAACATGCTGATATATCTGATGCTGAAAAGATGGAGGATATCCTCAACCTCATCAGAGGATTTATCAGCATGTTTAATCTAGACGACATAAAACGTCTGTTGATGCAGTTCGCAGAACTAGTGCAAAAAAAGAGCGATCCAATGGTAATGGTCTTTGAGGCCCTTAAAATAATCGCGGATTTTAAAAGTAACAGTGAGAATCAAACCCGTCATGGCTAGGTCCCAAAAAGAATCCTTTAAAATAATATTTTGGAATGCGAACGGCATATCTCCAAGAATAAATGAACTTAGGAACTATGTGAACGAAAATGAAGTAGACGCCTTATTAATTCAGGAAACTAAAGTTAGAGAAAGTAAAAAACTAAACATAGCCAACTACTCTGGTTATCATAATCTTAGCTCAAATACTAATGCTAGAACGCCCCATGGAGGAACAGCAATATACATTAAAAGAAATATTCCCCACGAGGAACTAAAAAGCATAAATCTTCAAAGTATAGAAAATACTAGTATAAAAATTAAAATTAATAATACTAGCCCGTTTATCCTAACCTCAACATATGTCAAAAATATGAGTAGGGTAGATGTAGCTGCGCAACTGGAACTGCTTTTCGCGCAATATCCAAACACGATACTCGCAGGCGACTTCAACGCACACCATCGAGCGTGGGGCTGTAGGAGAGCCAATTCACGCGGTACACAGATACACAGACTGCTGAACACTACAAACACTAACATTATTGTACCGTCGACACCAACCTGCTTCTCAGGCGCCAACGGCTCATTCATAGACTTTGTCCTAACGCGAAACATAGATTACGCTCACACTATTAGTACCCTGGATGAATTTGACTCGGATCATCTACCGGTACTGGTGACATTCGACCTGAACACGCCTCTTCCAGCCTCTTTGGGACAAGAGAGGGTCAACTGGGAAGTATTCAAAAGAGCACTCTTCGAGCCGCACTTAGCAGTACCTAACATAATGAGCACGGCGGATATTGACTCTGCCACGCACACACTCACAACAGAAATCAAGAGAGCAATTGCCTCTGCTACAACACATCGTGAGTCTCCAAAAATGCCCACACTTTCCCACCATGTCAAACAATTAGTCAGGCAAAGGAATAGAATACGTAAGACATGGCAGGCTAACAGAGACCCCGCCCTTAAAAGGGAGCTTAACAGACTCACGTGCAAAGTCAGGGAAAAAATTGTCGCAGAAAAGCAGCAACAGTATAAAGAACTAATCGAATCCCTTAGCCCAGAAGACGTATCGCTCTGGCAATTCGCAAAAAGACTCAGGAAACCTCAAATTAAGCTCCCGCCACTAATAGATGGTGCTAAAATCGCGTACTCAGACGAGGAAAAAGCCGAGGCGCTCGCAAGCCATTATGAAAAACAATTCCAACCAAACCACGATCTAATGTGTCAGGACACCCTAAGAATGGTTAGTCAAACTTTAAATAACTTCAGGAATTCCCCAGTAACGGCTGAGACTGACCCAGCTACCCCGCAGGAGATAGTAGAAATTATTAAAAATCTCAAAAACCGTATAAGCCCAGGGCACGACAAAATCAGAAATATTGCGGTTAAAAACCTACCCTTAAACGTAATATGTTACTTGACTATCTTAATAAATAAAATATTAAAACTAAACTATTTCCCCAAAGAATGGAAGGAAGCGATAATTATAACAATCCATAAGCCTGGTGAGGATGCCACAATTCCAGCCAACTACAGACCAATTAGCTTGCTACCGACACTTAGTAAAATTACTGAGAAAATTATTCTTAAGAGACTGAACACGCACCTTAGTGAGAATGACATTATCATTCCGGAGCAGTTTGGATTTCGGCCAAAGCACTCCACCACTCATCAATTGCTGAAAGTGGTAGAGTACATATCTTCTGGTCTCAATAACAAGACACCCACAGCTGCGATTTTTCTGGACATACAAAAAGCCTTTGATAAAGTATGGCACTGTGGATTAGCGTACAAATTGATCACTTTAAAAGTCCCTGACGCTCTTGTCAAACTTTTAATCTCATACTTAAATAACAGACACTTTCAAGTCAGAGTAGGAGGTAACTTATCTACACCCAAGCTCATTAAAAGTAGTGTACCGCAAGGTTCTATCCTGGGCCCGACACTCTTTAACATATACCTGAAATACATCCCTAGGACTCCAAACACAGAGCTGGCACTCTATGCAGATGACAGTGCGATACTTGCAAAACACCCCTATGTCTCAGTAATGCACAGACAGCTACAACAACACTTAGACATACTCCAAACTTGGCTGGAAAAATGGCGAATAAAATTAAACCCCAATAAATGTCATTGGATTTATTTCTCTAGAAAACGTAAACCTCCGCCGCCTCTGTACATAAACAACCATGCCCTAAAAGCGGAAAAATCTACTAAATACCTAGGTGTAACGATAGATTCCCACCTAACCTGGAAACAGCACGTAACGAACTTAATCAAAAAAGCGTATATGGCCACAGGAGCCTTATACCCAATGATAGGAAACGGAAATCTAAGTTATCAAAATAAACTTCTAATTTATAAATCGGTCATCCGCCCGGGAATGCTGTATGCAGCACCCGTATGGGGATATGCCTGTAAAACTACAATAGACCTCCTAGAGACAAAACAAAACAAAATCCTACGGATTATCAGAAAAGCTCCCAGGTACTTAAGAAACTCGGTAATTAGGAATGACTTCAAAATAAAAACTGTTAGAGCCCAAATTAAAAAGCTAGCGCTTAAATTTTACAGAAATTTGCCATCCGTCCCAAACGAACTGTTATTCAATCTGCATGACTATGATCATCGCAAGGCCAAATCTCGTAAGAGACCCCGCGCTGTTCTAAACATCGATAATCGGAATTAAAAGATCCCACCTCAAACATCTGATTTTTAAATAAAACTCGCGACTTTTATTTTATAAAAAAAAAAATATTCTAAACTCTAAACTGCCAAAACGCTAGGTAACCCTTAGATCTGCATCAACCCCCCAAACTGCTTAAACTCTAAATGTGCAACAAACTGCCACACTAGGAGCTAGGACAAATAATAAAATGTAGTAAATAAAAATCTCGAACCTCCAATTAGGGTCACTGAATTAATGTCACAGTTTGACGATAAGAACCACATATTGAAACTGGAGATTAAAGGCGCTTCGCGCCTGGTGCTCTGTCTTGTACGACACTACGACGGGCTCATCACCTCTCATAAGGGGTTTACTATACGGGAATATCAGCTGCTGGATTGCTGACCCAAATTCTTTCGCAGCCATGGAATGAAGCACTTATCTCTCTCCCCCCGAAAATTAGAAAATGGCATTTTGTCAAGCATCAATATCTGTCAGTGCAGGTCTCTTCATGCTGCTGCCTATATCCTATTGGCAGGTGCATATTGTGTCTGCACGTGGCATTTTTTCGTAGCTAAATCTTTTAGTTTTCGAGATAGAACCGATAACACTTGAAATACGGGAATATTTCAAATCGCAAAGTGTATGAATTATGTAAAAGCAAATCATTAATACAGAAAGAAGATTACTTTTCTAATTTGTTTTTAATTGGCTAAAAGGGCATAAAAAACGAAAAAAAAACATATTTCTATTTAACAATTTTTATTCTGATCGTCCTGTACAACCCTTGTCCTAATACTTCTTCATTTCAGTAATAACATGTTTGAAAATTAATTTCCCTGGGTTAAAATAGAACCATCTGCAATTAATATATAAACTTTAGCTGATGAAAACAAATTGCAAAAATAGAAAATATTTGATAACACAACTGGATGAACCGAGAATTGGTATAATTACAGATTTCAAGATATTTATATATTGTCTGCCATCCAAGGCCCCTAAAATCCTACCCTGGCCAGTGATCTACCGTACACATATAGGTATGTCGTCCACCTATGTGCTCTTCGTATCATCTTTCGGAGCAGGCAAAACTCAATTTTGGATCAGCATAAAATGCTTCGGAGCAGATACAAAACTCCTTTAGGAGCAACAAGAAATGCTTTGGAGCAGCAAATTTACAAACTTTAGAAGCAGTAAATTGAACATATGCCTATACCTAACGTTTGAGATAAAGTGGTTTTTAAAAAAATTAACTGGTCTACATACATTCAAGTACACTAGCAAAATTTAAGTCAAGATAATGACAATGTTGACTGAACATAAGCATATTTAGTATCGGGAGGGGGGGGGGGCAATGTGTTTGTCCACTGATTCACACTACTGTTCATTTTTGGAAATAAAATTCCCATAGTTTTCCTGATTTACCCTGTTGTCTTTAGCAAAATTCAAGATAGTGCATATTGCTATTGTATGAAAATTTTCAAAAAATTTTGAATTTTTTTTTTTTTGAAAAAATAAAAAAATTCCAATTATAATATTTAAGTTTTCTTCTAGAAAGGTACATTTTAGATATAATATAAGTGCAGAACAAGTTTTTCCCAAGTTAAAGGTTTTTCCCAAGTTCCATTTTTTCTGTGACGCAATTGATTAAAACCTACTGACTGGTTGGACGTGTTAGTTTTCATTGATTTTCAAACATATAGCGTAAATAAGGCACAATTTCGGTAGATGTTCCTTTATGAACATTTTGAAATCCTGGTCACAACTGAACTTATCTAATCAATATCTCGTCCTATCTCTTTACTTTTTTTTAATTTTTTTTTATCATGAAGTACCCATATTCAAAAATTGCCTATCGTTATATGAAATTCAGTGCTCATTTAATTTCTTGAATAATTCAATTTTTTGACCATCATGAAACAATAATAATACATAATTAAAGAAAACAATTGTACTGATCTTTTGTATCGTACAAAATATGATTTTCACATTTGTTCGCATTCGGAGAAGTCTTTAAATAATTGGATTTCGTACACATATCAATTTCATTATGAAAAAAAAATAATAATGCGAGCATTTTTCTGCCTGAAATCTTTAAGGACGTCACATATTTATTTATTTCTATAATTCCGATAACTATTTTTGAATTACATTCAGCAAGCCATTCACTGTCTTCTAATTTATTTTATCATGTCAAGTCTACAAGCATGATATTTTAAAGCAGTCCGGTAAAAATGGACAGGTTTTGTTGGCTTATTATTCTAGTCTCAGATAGAATAATAGTGCCTTGTATTTTAGCTAAATCCTCCGATATTTTACTATGCACTTATTAAAGAAAAACTAATAACAATTTTAAAATGCAGAAAATATTTTAGCATAGTTTAAACAGCTCAATTGCTAATGCCATCGTTAGAGATGCTTAAAAACAACTCTAGCAAGACAGTTCTAAATAAAATTTACCATAACTAGTTTTATTTAATATTATATTCTTATATATGAATACTGAAACCTAATCTATCATTTACTCGGTAGAAATTTCAATATACTATATGATGTATATTTAAATTAAGAAAATTGCTGCGGTATTCAATGTATTTCTTATGACAGTAACGGGCTACGGACCTGTCTTTGGGACCAGTGACGTCAGTCGCGAAGGGAGGGGAGAATTCCAGCTGTCGGCGTACAATCTTTGGCCAACCTTACCTTTCAATAGACCTTGGGTCCAACTCACGAGCTCTAATGTCTATGCGACATCCCATGTTAAAAATGTTACCTTAGGGTTCTATGGGAGTGAACCTTCTGAATATAGTATTCTGTGCACCACAGAATACTATATTCAGAAGGTTCACTCCCATAGGAACCTATGGCAACATCGTTAACATAGGATTTCGCGTAGACACTAGCGTTCGAGGAGCCAACCATCTCAGCTAAGACTCCTCTATATACGAGCTGACTCATCAAGCATATTGATGCCCACCATAGCTGGAAGCGCAATCCATTAGCATTAGCTCTATTCGTATTTTCACTTTTAGAAGTATAATTAAAATAATTATGGGTAGTTGTTCTGCACCGAACTGCTCTAATCATTCTAGAAAGGGTTTGGAGCTATTTCACTTTCCTAGAAGCGAAGAAAGAAGAAAACAATGGCTAATAAATAATTGAATACCCGGTACTGGAGCATACTTGTGCGAGCTAAGTTCTACAATATTCTAATTGAAACTTCTTTTTTTATATAAAATATTTATTTTAAACACTCAGTTTATAATTTCTGTAACTGTAGTATGGAACCGTATGGGCTTCAATATGCTTGATAAGTCAGCCTGTAGTAAAGGAGCTCTAATCTCAGCTATGACGTATAAAAAGCTCGACTGCTAGATTTGGCGACTATCGCTCAATTGGCGATTTTATGTTAATGCGGCCAAAAAAAATTACGGAACTGTACATTATAATTTTTTAAACTAAAAACATGATCAGCATTTAAAAATACTTTTATCTGTAATATGTGTAACTTTAAATAAATAAACACAGATATATATTTAATTCATGCAATCATAAACTAAATAAAAAAATTGACGCATTGCATCACTGTAAATCATTATACACAAAAAATTACAAGCTAACATACCCAAAAGACTAAAATATTATATAATATTTTCAGCCAAAAAAGTATACTAGCGTGTTGATAATTATATTGCTTAGTTCTTAATTGATTCTGCTGTTATTATATGTATATATATATTTAATTACACTAATATTCTTATACGAATAACAAATTTACATAAATGCATTATCAAAGGTGTTGAACTTAATCGTTAATTAGGAAGGGGGGGGGGGTTATTTTCCACATTACGTCAGTTAATAAAATGCATGTAAAATATATACACATCCAATAGTATATTCAACTTTCTCTAGAAAAAGCTACTCAAATATCAATTTTTATACATTTTATATAAAGACGGAAAAGGTTTTTTAACTAATAATGCCGCTTCTTCTTAGAATTTAATCTAGGCGGCATTGATAATACTGCACCAATTTCTTATGATGAACACTTGCATAGGATGAAATATGGGATAGATAACAAAAAATTTTTTTATATAAATAAAAATAAATTACATACCTTTTAAACGTAAGTCCTTTTCTTTTAGTAATCCATAAAATAGCAGCGAAAGTATGTTTACCACGTGTAAACAACATGAGATGTGCATGCCATGATAGAACAAAGCAACAAAGTTCTTCCAAGTTCCAAGTGTTTCGTTCAGTGCCAAATAGGGTTATATTAGCAGAACGTCTTGGCGAAAACCGTCACAGACCATCGCCAAGCGCGCCAACCTTGATATTTTGGTTGGCGGTTGGGGGCGCTGAAAGTCGAGTGAAATATCTGTATTTATTAATCTGTGCTGTGCACTATCCCTTCTAGGCACTGTAGTACTAGTTTGAGAGTTGCCACTGAGAGACGAAGCCATCCAACAGGTTTAGCAGAAGTAAGATATTAGCGTTGACTGAATATTTCGCTGAGACTGTGAATATTACACGTGGTAGTTGGTTTCAAGTGCATTTTTATTAGAAACGTAAGTATTGTAATTAAATTTATTTAAATTTCAGAATTTATTTTATGTATCATATTGTATGTAGTATTTTAAAATGTAACACATGCATATGTTTTAGATGAAGACATATACAACCACGTGTTTTCTCCCTCGCAGAAAAAAGGTAAATTGTCAGGAATTGGATAACTTGACGGTTTTACCTAAATTATACCCACAGATAAGAATATTGTACCTATGAACGAGATTTAAAACAATCTCCCCACTCCACCCTCTAAAAAATTATTTCATTAAAAATATTATATTAAAATTTTAAATAAATCGAGAATGGATCATTTTAGAGTAATAGGGGTGGATCTTATTCCTTTGGTCGTCAAAAATTATGTATAAAACAAGCATTTAATTGATACACTTAAACATATGTAGTATTTTATATTGTAGTATTTTATTAAAATTTTAAATTTCACGTGAATGGTCCATGTTAGAGTAATAAAGGTTTATCTTATTCCCTTTGTCCTCAAAAGTTATGTATAAAACAAGCATTTAATTAATACACTTAAACATATGTAGTAATTTATATTGTAGTATTTTATTAAAATTTTAAATCTCACGAGAATGGTCCATTTTAGAGTAATAAAGGTGTATCTTATTCCTTTTGTCGTCAAAAATTATGTATAACACAAGCATTTATTTGATACACTTAAACATATGTAGTATTTTAATAAAATTTTAAATTTCACGAGAATGGTCCATTTTAGAGTAATAAAGGTGTATCTTATTTCCTTTGTCGTCAAAAATTATGTATAAAACAAGCATTTAATTAATACACTTAAACATATGTAGTATTTTATATTGTAGTATTTTATTAAAATTTTAAATTTCACGAAAATGGTCCATTTTAGAGTAATAAAGGTGTATCTGGTGTATCTTATTCCCTTTGTCGTCAAAAATTATGTATAAAACAAGCATTTAATTAAGGCATTTAAACATATGTAGTATTTTATATTGTAGTATTTTATTAAAATTTTAAATTTCACGAGAATGGTCCATTTTAGAGTAATAAGGGTGTATCTTATTCCTTTTGTCGTCAAAAATTATGTATAAAACAAGCATTTAATTGATACACTTAAACATATGTAGTATTTTATATGGTAGTATTTTATTAAAAATTTAAATTTCACAATAATGGTCCATTTTAGAGTAATAAAGGTGTATCTTATTCCTTTTGTCGTCAAAAATTATGTATAAAACAAGCATCTAATTGATACATTTAAACATATGTAGTATTTTATTAAAATTTTAAATTTCACGAGAATCTTCCATTTTAGAGTAGTAAAGGTGTATCTTATTCCTTTTGTCGTCAAAAATTATGTATAAACAAGCATTTAATTGATACATTTAATATGTGGTATTTTATATTGTAGTATTTTATTAAAATTTTAAATTTCACGAGAATGGTTCATTTTAGAGTAATAAGGGTGTATCTTATTCTTTTTGTCGGCAAAAATTATGTATAAAACAAGCATTTTATTGATACACTTAAACATATGTAGTATTTTATATGGTAGTATTTTATTAAAATTTTAAATTTCACGAGAATGGCCCATTTTAGAGTAATAAAGGTGTATCTTATTCTTTTTGTCGTAAAAAATTATGTATAAAACAAGCATTTAATTGATACATGTAAACATATGTATTATTTTCAGTGGAGTATTTTAATTACATTTTAAATATCACGAGAATGGTCCATTTTAGAGTAATAAAGGTGGATCTTATTCCTTTTGTCGTAAAAAATTATGTATAAATCAAGCATTTAATTAAGGCATTTAAACATATGTAGTATTTTATATTGTAGTATTTTATTAAAATTTTAAATTTCACGAGAATGGTCCATTTTAGAGTAATAAGGGTGTATCTTATTCCCCTTTTGCCGTCAAACATTATGTATAAACTAAGCATTTAATTGATACACTTAAACATATGTAATACTTTATATTGTAGTATTTTATTAAAGTTTTAAATTTCACGAGAACGGCCCAGTTTAGAGTAATAGGGTTGGATCTAATTCTTTTTGTCGTAAAAAATTATGTATAAAACAAGCATTTAATTGATACATGTAAACATATGTATTATTTTTAGTGGAGTATTTTAATAACGTTTTAAATATCACGAGAATGGTCCATTTTAGAGTAATAAAGGTGGATCTTATTCCTTTTGTCGTAAAAAATTATGTATAAATCAGGCATTTAATTGATACACTTAAACATATGTAGTATTTTATATTGTAGTATTTTATTAAAATTTTAAATATCACGAGAATGGTCCATATTTGAGCAATAGGTGTGGATCTCATTCTTTTTGTCCTAAAAAATTATGTATAAAACAAGCATTAAATTGATACATTTAAACATATGTATTATTTTTAGTGGAGTATTTTAATAACATTTGAAATATCACGAGAATGGTCTATTTTAGAGTAATAGGGGTGGGGTGGATCTTATTCCTTTTGTCGTCAAAAATTATGTATAAAACAAGCCTTTAATTAAAGCATTTAAACATATTTAGTATTTTATATTTTAGTAATTTATTAAAATTTAAAATACCACGAGAATGGTCTATTTTAAAGTAAGTGTTTTTTTGTCGTCAAAAATAAGACAAGCATTTAATAGATACATTTAAACCTGCGTTGTATTTTATTTTAGATTAAATATTTTAGATTTGCGGGCCATTTAGCAAAGAGAGGCAGATTCTTCTTTTCCGAATCGTACCAAAATCTAGCCAGCACCACAGCATCCCACAAGCGACTTATCTACCAAATTTTGTAAAATTTGTTTTTTTTTCAGAGTGGATATAGGCAGTTTTTGAGGCCATTTCGCAAAAAAAAAAAAGTAAAAAGATGGAGAGGGTGTGTGTGTGGGGGGGGGGGACGTCAGATTATTTTACCTCAAATTGTTCCAAAATCTAATCAGCACCCACAAGGGAGTTAACTACCAAATTTTATGAAATTCGGTCAATTAGCTTTTCAGTCAGAGTGGATACATATATTGCACAGAGAGACTCACACACACAGACGTCACGCTAAAACTGCTTCTTACTGGAATCATGCCGAAAATGTCAATTCGAGTTTTCGACGGATCTACATGTTTCGAGACTTTAAGAGTACGAAAAAACTATTTTTAGCGTGACGTCTGTGTGTGTGTCTGTCAGTCTGTCAATTCATTTGTAAAAGTCTGCCATATATTTGTGTAAAGCTCACCTATTTTTTACTTGTGATTATTCACATAAAATATTGTCAAAAGTCTGCCAAATATTTTCAAATCTGAAAGTCTCCAAAATATATAAATTTTACTCAAATGTAAGTAAAATTGATAAGTGATCCTCACAATTTCTAATATATTGCTGTTATCAAAGATATTATGTGAAGTTTGATAAAACTTCATAATTCATTAACCCACTTTTTCTGTGGTTATTAATTTTTTTTCTGTAGAGGAACTGTGTGGTATATAAGCAGTTTTAATTTGACTTTAATATAAGTCGTGTGCTTTTGTGTTCTGAATAAAGTGTTTAGATAAAAATATATTTTGGGGTTTAAGAACATATACATACAGATTAAAAGATTTAAAACCTAAAATGTTGCCTCTATAAAGCACAAAAATATTCTGACCTCTGAAAATGAGCTGAAATCAAGTTCTCCCAGATATCTAACTCAGTACAAGTCATTAACTTTATTCTTTTTCATATAGCACTATTATCTGTAATAATGTTGCTAGAAGTTCACACTGTAGCTTTTCCGGCCACACAAACAGCTACCATAAGCCTTCGGGTTGGTCGTGTGGACTGGGCTTTCTACACTGTAGCTTTTAACATCTATTTTGGTCCCATTAAATGGTAGCAATGTCACCATGACATTGTATCAATGGAAAAATATTCACCTTTTCTTACATGATGTGATGACACACCAGGAACTATGGTATTTCCATAATGTATTATGAGTGAAGACACTGTGAAATCAAACGAAGGATAGTACTGTGGCTACACTGTGAAATCACAAGTTTAACGACTCTGTGAAGGGATGCATTTTGCTGCAAAGGCATAAAATTGAAGACATTGTGGAACAATTAAGGTATTAGTATGTAACAATATCACAGAAGTAACATAAAAGATAGTAACAAAATTTCAAATTAGTAACATTGCAGCATATATCACAATGCAATTTTGCGACAAAGGTATAAAATTGAAGACATTGTGGAACAATTAAGATATGAGAATGTAACAATATCACAGAAGTAACATAAAAGATAGTAACAAAATTTCAAATTAGTAACATTGCAGCATAGTCACATAATGGTCATGAATGACAGAAATATAAATATGCAACATTGCTGAAATGAATTTTAACTGTGTATGCTGTATGGGTTATTAGACCTGATTCAAAGAAATAATATTATTCTTGCAGTATATAATTTTATTGTGTATATTTATTTAAAATTTAATATGACAAGAACTTGTCTCTGAAATTTTTACAGGTACATCTAAGCACATTCCGTCAAGTCAAATGGAAGCATTTGAAGCAGATGTTTCTCCAATAACTAAAAATATGGGATCTTCTTACGAAAGTGAATATCTCGCCTTGTTAGAAGAAGTGTCAAAAAAATTTAAACCACCAGCTCGTGTGAGCAGAGATGATATGACAATATCTACAATCTATTCCCAAGCTGCAGGTATGTTTCAAAATGGCATTTATTACGTTGTTGATCTAATATATAATTACATTGGATTTCAAATTAGTTTTGTATGAAGCAAAGTTTCGTATTTCTACAGACTATGTTAGTTACAGATATGCTGATTTGTCCAAATCATGAAATATTTCAGTATTACGTTGAGCTTTGTTTTAAGAAAATTTCATTTTACTGCAATTTCACTCTATAAGAAACATTAGGTTTGAGCAAGATCAATAACTTTCTACATACGCTACTAAAAGTATCTGTGCAGTTTTAAAAATAGAATGAATTTTCCTTTCCAAGAGATGTTTACTCATTTAGTTTATTGGCCCGTTTGTTATTTTTTTTAACCGCTGTTTTACCTTTTTGAATTTAGTTAATATAGTTTTTGAAACTTATTAATTCTTTTACTGTTAGTACTGTTTTTTCTTTTGGGATAATATTGGCTATTTTAATTTCTGAAACTGATATTATCTTTCTAATTGCTTAGTATATTCCTGCAGTTATTTATTTTCTGAAACTAGTTGCTTTCTTGACATATAAGTGTACTTTTAATGATTCATTTAACTTATTTAATTTCCCAAACCAGTCATTTTTACTTTCCTTATATACATATAATGCATGAGGAAAGTATTGCGAACGTGTCGAAATTTCGAGTTTGAGTTTTCGACGGGAGAGCACGTTCATGCATCCCTGAACACGAATCAAACATTTTTGAGGTGATGTCTGTGTGTACGGGCGTTATTCGCTTACTTGTCAAAATTTACCTGAAGAACAAATACGTAAATGAAATATTTTAACAATTTTAGATATTTGTTTTAGATTTTCAGTATCTTTGCGGGGCTTAGGTGGAAAAATAATAGTCGCATATTGTTTTCCGTTTCATATAAAAATCTAATCAGTATCACAGTATCATGATAACCACCAAAGCAAGGACGTATCCAGAAATTTCGGGGGGGGGGGGGGGGTAGAGGGTCCCGGGCACACTGGACACCCTCTGATTACGTCATTGACAAGGGGATTTAACTATTAAGTATTAAGAAATTTTATCAAATAATTTTTTTAACTACAATGAAAATCATCTTCATTTCCTCAAAATTAAAAATTTAAATAACTCCAGAATGGTCCATTTTTGAATAATTGGAGTGGATCTTATTCTATTTGTCGTCAAAAATTATGCATAAAACGAACATTTAATTGATACATTTAAGCATATGTAGTATGTTATTCAAATTTTAAATATCACAAGAATGGTACATTTTACAGTAAGAGTTCCCTTTGTCGTCAAAATTACGTATACGATTACGTATAAGCATTAGTTTTTTTTAATTTCAGATCAAATATTTTAGATTTGCGGGCCATTTGGCAAAAATAGGCCGATTCTTTTATTCAGAATCGTACCAAAATCCAATCAGCCCCATAGCATCCCACAAGCGACTTATCTACCAAATTTTGTGTAATTCGGTCAAAAAGTTTTTTAACTAGAATGGATTCGTAAGATTTTTGCTGACCATTTTGCAAAAAAGGTAGGTGCCTCTTTTTCCGAGTCGTACCAAAATGTCCCCCAGACTGTCTCAACACCATACTAAAATTTCATTTTGATAAAGTAACTTGTACGGCAGTTATCGTATGAACGGGCAGACAGACAGACAGAATGACCAGAGTCATAAGCACTATATAACTATATCGGAAATTGTTAAAAAGAAATATTTGATTTGTTTGGCACATTTCCTAAAATGTTATCCTTGTTTGCAGCAAATTTCAATTTTAAGTTTGAAATTGAGATTGGTGTGCTTTATTTTACTTTTGTTAGCTGAAATTAAAATATACTTTTTATTTCTCCTGCCGTTTGTATCAAACCTAAAATTAACTATTTAATTAAGAATCGGAAATTTTTCAAAGGTATGTGTACACAACTAAACTCCCCCTAGCTACGGCAATGATGATTTTAAATCAATGATAATTCGTTGGCTTCTCACCTCATAAAGGCTCTAGTCTTCAACATCATCCTCTTCCCATCATAGCCAATTTATCAAATTATAAACGGAAAATAATATAGGGAATTTATCACATCATTTGTACTTCTATCTACAATTTAAATTCCTTTTGTTCGAAGTTTGCTATATTCTGAATCCTAGGACTGATGTTGGGTTTATTAATGCTAGATTTTTATGTGAAATGATCTGAAACTTAGCCCTTTATCTGAAAATTGAGACATAAAAATATAGAATAAAAAATTAAGTTTACTATAAAAATAAAATTAAATTCCCAATCTCGTGTGATATTAGGATTAAAAAATGTTTATTCCCGAAATCCCGAGATTGTGAAAACATCCGAGATTGCAATTCCCATTTGAATGAAAACATAAATAAGAAGTTATTATAATTATTATTACTTCCTTTCCTTATAGTTATTTCCTTTGTTGTAGATAATATTTCAATTTTTATTTAAGAAACTACCAAACATATTTTGTTGCAAATTTCTTTACACATTTTATGTAATAATTTTAGAATATTTCCTAAAATTTTCGAAGCAATTTTTGAATTTTTATTTTGCTTAAAAAATGTTTGAAAAATCAAGTCCTATAGAGTTAGTTCAATGTATTTCACATTTTCAACCTGGGTTAAATCTGAAACTAATTGGGCGATATTATTCATTTTCATTCCCGTATGACCCACAGACTGTGTCAACAACATACTAAAATTTAATTCTCATAAAATAATTTTTATGGCAGTTATCTTGCGAAAAGACACAGACAGACAGAATTACCAAAGTCATAAACACTTTAAAACTATATTGGAATGTGCTAAACAGAAATATTTGATTTGTTTGGCACATTTCCTCAAATGTGATTCTTGTTTGTAACAAATTTCTATATTGATGTTGATTGGTGGGATTTTTTTGCTATTGTTAGCAAACATTAAAATATACTTTTCATTTCTCCTGTCGTCCTGCCCGTACCTAAAATTAACCATTTAATAAGGAATCGAAAATTTTTTAAAGGATATGTGTGCACAACTAAATTACACCCAACTACACAATGATGACTTTACAATGCTGGTTTCTCATGTAGAAATTCATGGCTCTAGACCTCAATATGAGGCTCTAGCCCTCTTTCCACCATGACTGATATACCAAATAATAAAATTGCAAACGGAGAATAGTATGGGGTAATTTATCACATCATTTGTACTTCCATCCACAATTTAAATTCCTTTCGTTCAAAGTCTGTTCCTTTAAATTCCTTTTGTTCATATTCTAAATCCTAGGACTGATGTTGGGCTTATTGATGCTAGTTTTGTACGTAAATAGTCTAAAACTTAGTCTTTTACGTGAAAACATAAACGTAAGAATGTAAACTAAGGTTTCCTTTAAAAATGAAATTAAATTCCCAATTCCGTGAGATATTGGGATTAAAGAAACGTTAGTCTCGAAATTCCGAGATAGTAAAACGATCCGAGTTTGCATTCCCTAATTGCATAAGAGCATAAAAAGTTATTATTATTATTATTATTACTATTATTATTATTTATGATTATGCCTCTAGTCACGGTAATATAAAATGCTATTCCATTTCAAGTTCAAAATGGAGTACACACTATAAATATATGATATTTGTAAAAAAAATAATTGTTTCCTCCACCTTGCTAACTGCATTTTTCGTTTCCCTGTGAACATCCTTGGGTGTAGGTCTCATTATCGGAGACAACGGGTGAAGACACACGCTCAAAGTGATATAGTATTCTGTGAACACATACAAAACTACAGAACTACAGTGGTTAAACGAAGTTGAGACGGCACGTTGGAAAGGTCTACCGTAGTCTAGAATGTTTTTTAAAGTCGTATGGTTGTATCCTCAAAATCGAGAAAATTTTGAATTTCAAAAAAATAGCAAATTCACGGTTCATTATTTATTTTCTTCATCCAATATTTCAAATCTTTTGTCTAAACAAAAACTTATTAGCGAAGAGTTTAGGGACAAACCAATGAGCTAGAATCACTTGATTGCTTCTATAAGGGACAAACTGACCAGGGGGAGCCAAAATATAGGGAGAAAATCCTTCCCTTTTTTATCTTCCTCTGAACCCGGGGATGAGATTCGAAGACACCTGGGGTGTCATTGAATGATGAATTAGTGTCCGGAAGTGTAAAAGTCACTATGGGCGAATTTAGGGTAGAACCAAAGAGTTAGAATCACTCGTTTGAGCTTATTGCTTCTCGAAGGGTAGAGCCCAACTTTCGGCCATGAATATAAGGGAGATTTAGTCTCGAGAAATTTTTAGCAGCGCTGCGTAGCGCAACGTACCGTCGCTGCAGAAAATGTTCGTGGAATGAATAATAAGAAGCAAAACAATTAATTTACATTGTATATTATATACAGGACACAATATGGAATAAAAATGTACAAATTTGCATGTATTTTAGTACTAACCTATACGTATTTGTCCACTGATGCTGCAGAACTAAGTATTTTGTTATTTTCTTGTGCAAATTTAAAAAACCCTTTAAAACTATAGTCATGATTAATTGTTATCGTTAACTTTGACTTAATCAGTTGTAAGCTGCTTTGAATTCTCTGATCAATCCATTTATTGCTCACCACCGAAAAACTCTTTCAGTACGGGCATTTGAGCCTGTGATTTTAAAATAAAGCCTAAAATCTTATTAAGGTTTGGCACATTTATTTGGTTGTTCTTTAAATCAGTAAAAATGTTTACCCAACTTTGTTCTATGGTTCCTGTTTTTGCCAAATTCACAGCACATTTTGCACTAGAAAACTCTTCATACAAATAGTTCTCATTTGCAAAATCAAGATTGAATTCATTCACAATGGTTTGCAAATGTCCAAAGAAAGTTCAGTGGTTAAATTTATTGGCAAAAGACAATGGACAGAATTTGCATTTGACAACTAAAAATTCTTGGAAATGCACTTGTGCAAGTAATAGTAAAAACTAACAAAGTCATCTCAAGCACTTTTCTGCAGGGGTAGGTTCAAAGAGTCCAAAAAATTTTAATGACAGTACCAAAAAACCTGTCTTCCATCCTCTGCTGAATTTTATTATCTGAACATTGCATTATACTGTAGCATTCCATGATACTAAGATATGCCTCCTAACACACTCCTTTTCTGGATTTTCATCACTGAAAAGTTTTTTTAATAGTTTTGGACAGTCATTTGCGCTTCTGAAAGAACTCTTAATAGGTAAAGAATTTTGTATTACTCTATCCACAGTTAATGTTAAAGAAAGGCAACGAGTGGGTACATGACGAACAATCTCCAACCACTCAGCATCAACGAAATCAAAGAACGATTTCAACTCTTCTCTCCTTTTTGCTGATACTGAAAAGCGTCTATATATTTTTTTAAGATGAGCATTTCAATATCCACGTCTAGTCCATCAGAGGCATGTTTTACGGCATTATGCAATATATGATCTGAGCACTTTGCTTTAAGAATATTTTTGTTTTCTTCTTTAAGTAGTTTGAACACAGATATATGTTTTCCTTAATTCACATTTGCGTTATCTGCACAATATGAAGTTACATTTTCTATATCTAACTTGTCCGTATCAGTTGAAGACATTATCAAATTATGGATAGCATTAGCTGTTTCATCAGCTTGTTCAATGAAGTCCAGAAGCCTGATTTTAATAACACTAAGAGGGTAAAAATGCCAAACCAGTGGAAATATCTTTCTGTTCTTGGGGTTGGAGGCTTCAGTTGCAATAGAAAAAAAGTTGCTTGATTTTCCTGGATCCCTCAACACGTCAATGAAGTCTTGTTCACTTTTTGGAGCTAGAAAAATTTCCACAATAGCCTCTACACTTCCCGGCCGTCCAAACTGTTACCTTACACCTTTCTGGTAGGTCGGACGGTCTGGGTCTCAACAACAACAATAGCCTCTGCCTTTGATCGGCCACAGGATATCTTCTTAGCCAATTTAGAGTCATGGAAAATATCCTTCGATAACTTATTTGCGCAATCCATGCTCCTGTAGCTGATATTGTGTTTTGCAGTATGGAGAACTAATGCTAGCTCTCCGTCTCCTGAAACGTTTCTAAAGTCTTTGCTGCTGTTCCCGTAAAAAAGGGTGTAAATTTGAAGACGTTTTCACATCGGCCTCCTTTCGTTTATGCCCCTCTGTGGAAGCATGTTGTCTGCAGTCAATATTACATCCGTGAGAGATGCTATACTCACGTTTGCAAAGTATGAAATAAACTTTGTAAACGTTGGAGGACATGGACTTTAACCATGAATATTGTTCTTCCCATTTTCTCAAGTAAATACACATTTAATTTTCTTCTTTGGTGGAGTTTCTGCATCATTGCTTTCATATTCACTACTCATTGTGAAAATTGATTCAATTTGGTAAGTTTAAATTAGCCTATTTGAAAACACAAGGATAAACACAACAGCAGACCTGCCAACTCTTTTGGCCGGAGACTCCGGATTTTTCATTAATTCTCCGGCCTCCAGATTACTAACGAAATTATCCGTCTTTTTACTTTTCTTATATACATAATGTATAAGGAAAGTATTGTGACGGGGTCAAAAATTCGAAATCGAGTTTTTGACGGGAGAGCACGTTTCAACCATCCCTGATCACGAATCAAACATTTTCGGAGTGACGTCTGTGTGTGTGTTGTGAAAATATGTGTGTGTGTGTGTCAGTGAGCCTGTGGAGACGATAACTGCCGCGCGAATGGACCGATTCGAACCAAATTTGGTACAAGAATCACAAATCGTAAACACTGGAAGCCTATTGTTTTTATACGCAATCGAATGTTCAGAACCTCCCTGAATTTTGGAATGAAATTTTGAAAAAATCGTCAAAAAATTAAAACCGTTAATAAAGTTACGCAAATAGACATTTCTTATGTACTTTTTAATTAGAAAACGATTGGCATAAATATTAGAACGCTAAGATAAACCGTTCTCGAGATATTGCATATTTTTCAAAAAAATTATCAAAAAGTCATATAAAATGAAAAAAAAAATTTTCTATTGGGAAACATGTTCACTTTTCATATGTAATACCATACGATAAATTTAGTGACATCATTCTCGTGGATCTAGCTCATTCCATTCATGAAAAAAGATACTTTGAGTAATACGTTTGTATTTGAACGCCAATAATCATTTGTCTGCTGTAAGAATAACATATTTCTTCGTCCATAACGCTTGGCGAGATTATGGCGACGAATTTGGCGGAATGTCGCCAACTTGGCGACTTTTTGAAATGTTGCCAAATTAACGAAAATATCGCCAAATGGATAAAAATGGCGCTAATTCAATGAAATTGACGACTAATTGACGAAAACTCAATATCTTGGAAGGAATATTAGTATCTACTATAAGAAAAAACTATTTTTTTTACTGTAAAAGTAGTAAATTCATTACATTATATAAGGAAAGTCATGTGTTGCCTACATCAGATATTTTTGTTTGAAATTTATCAATTACCCAGACATTGTATAATTCTTCGGAAACACAGATTTTCTGCTTTTTTAGCACTGATTTCTACCATTACCGTGATAGCAAATCCATAATGAGATGCACGGTAATCCCAATCACATTAACGAAGATTTACGGCCGTGTGTAATATACATGAAGATCGCGATCGCTTATTACTTTCCTTATATACATAATGTATAAGGAAAATATTGTGACGGAGGCGAAAATTCAAAATCGAGTTTTTGACGGGAGAGCACGTTTCAAGCATTCCTGATCACGAATCGAACATTTTTGAGGGGATGTGTATGTGTGTGTCAGTGAGTCTGTGGAGACGATATCTCACGCATGAATAGAGCGATTCAAATTAAATTCGGTACAAAAATCACAATTCGTGAATACTGGAAGCTTATTGTTTTTAAACACAATCGAATATTTAGAACCCCCCTAAATTTTCGAGTGAAATTTTGAAAAAATCATTAAAGAATTAAAATCTTTACACAAATAGACATTTCTGATGTAATTTTCCCTTAGAAAACGATTGACACAAACTGTAGAACGCTAGCATTAACCGTTCTCGAGATATTGCACATTTTTCAATAAATTAAGTAAAAAAAAATATTAACTGTTAAGAAACATATTCACTTTCATATGTAATATCATGCGATAAATTTGATGACATCATTCGCTTGGATTTAACTCGTTCCATTCATAAGAAAGGATACTTTGAGTAATACTTTTGTATTTGAACGCCAATAGTCATTTATCTGCTGTAATAATAACTTATTTCTCCATCCATAACGCTTGGCGAGGTTTTGGCGACGAATTTGGCGGAATGTCGTCAACTTAGCGACTTTTTTAAAAGCTGCCAAATTAGAGTAAATCTCGCCAAATGAATAAAAATGACTCTAAATCAATGAAATGATTACTAATTGAAGAAAATTCAATATCTTGAAAGAAAATAAATATCTACTATAAGAATGACATTTTTAAACTGTAAAAGTAGTAAATTTATTGCATTATATTAAGGAAAGTCATGTGCTGCCCACATCAGATTTTTTTATGAAAGTAATAAATATACTTTTTCAAAGAGTGTATAATGCAGCATAAATCACTAAAACGTTATTTTCTTCATTAATTTCGCATAAACAGTGCGATTGCGCAATTCAGTTTATTCTCATGAATCGCCGAGAGTACGTGTGTCAGTATCTTTTCCATCCATCTCCATCATTTAAATGTTGCATATTAGATCGACTAAACAAACTTATTTTCATATTCTGATTAATTATTATGGTTAATTTCTTAATTATTTTCTCATAGACAAAGCGATTGCGCAATTTAGTTACTTCGCGTGAATTGCCGAGAGTAAGTTAGTATCTTTCTTTTTCCATCCATGTCCATCATTTAAATGTTGCATATGAGATCGACTAAACTAGCTTATTTACATATTATGGCTAATTATTAAGGTTAATTTTTTAATTATATTTGCGTAAAACAAATTTTTTCTATTTTGAAAAATGGATATGAACTCTGTGAAGAGATATTTTCCAAAAACTGGTATTAAAGCAATTATTTAGGCAAATAAAAGGGTAACCATTTTGGCAGGAATATAATTCATTGTTATATTTTGGTTTTTATTAAAGATCAATACTTGTTACTCTCTTTAGTGAAAACCCGTGTTTTACCAAACATAAATATTTGTTTTCATTATAAATTAATTTTCACCTGATAAAACATTTATATATTTTTTGCTTTATAATTTATTATCCTGAAATTTTGTAAAGTTGGTTTCCTGAATTTTCACATTCTACCAGTACTACCCCTGATATTTAATGCAGTATATACTTAAATGGTACAGTATTTTAATGTTTTATTTATAAGAAATATATATAATTTTAAACAAATATTAAGTGACATAAATAAACAATATATTTGCAACAAAATAATCTCCTACTTTCTCTGTTTGAAAAGTTGGTATGTCTGGAGCAGGACCAGAAAATATTACAATCCGAAAACGGATATTCCCCTTTCTATACACTTGTTTGTGAACTTAAATAAAACCAAGATCTTTATTTATTTTATTCACAACTTAATCTTGAAGTTCAAAAAAGTTTCTTCTGCAATAACAAAATCCAAATTTTCTGCCTTAGCCAAAATCAAACAGGTAAACAACGCACGAACTAAAAAGACCTGATGCCGGGCCGGAGAAATATAAAGCACAAATTATTTACACGTAGTCGCGTCCACGTCTCCGACGATAAACAAAGCGAAAATAAATCCTAATTCTACAATTTATACAGGAATGTATCTCGCGGGAATAATATGTAATTCAAATTTTGCGTTCTTGATTTTTAAAGAAATATACGGGAGAAATAGAAGGTCAATACGGGAAGCGGAAGGAACCAAAAAAAAAAAAAAATCTCAAATACGGGAGTTTCCAGGAAATACGGGAAGGTTGATCACTCTACCATTAGGATATCTACGGGTCGATCCAGAAGTAGGAGTAGAGCTCCGCTACTACAGGCTGACTTATCAAGCATATTGAAGCCCATAGGGTTCCATACTACAGTTACAGAAATTATAAAAGAAGTGTTTAAAATAAATATTTTATATAAAAAATTAAGTTTTAATAATAATATTGTTAAACTTAGCGCGTTCAAGTATGCTCCAATACCGGGTACCCAATTATTTATTAGCCATTGTTTTCTTCTTTCTTCGTTTTTAGGAAAGCGAAATAGCCTAAAACCCTTTTTAATATGATTACAGCGTTTCGGTGCAGAACAACCACTCATAATTATTTCCTAAAGTGAAAAAACGAATATACTTCCTAAAGTGAAAATACGAATAGAGCTAATGCTAATGGATTGCGTTTCTAGCTATGGTGGGTGGTGGGCTTCAATATGTTTGATGAGTCAGCTCGCATATATAGAAGCCTTAAGTAGGAGGCATTCGTGACGGCGGCAAACAGGGACCCGACAGCAGACGAAAAGGCGGAACCGAAGACCACAATGTGAAGGGTGACTTCCGACCGAAGACAACTCTGTCAAAAGAAATCTCGAAAAATGGCAGCAAAAGTAGAGAAATTTGGGGCGGCAAATGGTGCACTCCCGACAGAATCGACCCATGGGCGATTTGAATCTCAAAATATATCTACACATAACACACCTTTCATATGGGTAGATCAGAGGAGGGGGAGTTATCATTCCCCAATTAGTTTTCGAAGTGATTGATAATATGTAAATTAATATAAAATAGTGTTGTATTACAAAGAAATATGACTGTCGTGTGTGCTTACTAGACATCCCTTGTTTGAAATATAAAATGACGCCTCCAAACCCTGTTATCACCTCCCGCTAAACTTCATGGTTTTTAAGGTATATAATTTATTTTTATTAGCAGTCCCAGATTTAAAAGCACTTAAAACTAAACTCTATACAATTTTTTGAATTTTGGATATCTAGTACTTAAAATTTTGATAGTTTTACAGGTTATGTCAACACTATAAACAACTTGACAGACGGAATAATCACTTGGTATTCGCATATTTTACTTTAAGAGAAATGAGTGGAGTTGCGCTAAACTCGATATCAAGCAATATAAACAGGATTTTTAGATACCAATTAAAATATTTACGTCATATTTCATGAAAATCGTTTAAAAATTTCGAGAAATATATTACGCTTCCTAAAGGGAAGATAACATTTATATTACTTAGAGATATTTGCTTCCGCTTCCTCCTTGCTTTTACACAAAAAGTCCGTCCCCCCCCCCCCCATAAAAAAAAAATCCGCTTTTTCTAAAAAATTCAGTTTTTTCTTTTAATAAATATTTCTCCTCAGACAGAGTTCCGCTTTTCAAAGAAAATCTCCGAAATATCTGCGCACTCCTGTCTACAAAATCCTTCATTTGTAAATTTAACTACCATACACCCTACATAGATAAATTGAACTAGAGAACGTAAAGTAGAATCCCTACAGTTTTATTTTTACCTCCTGTTATGTCGCAACCGTTTCTGATCGAGTATACATGCAATAAGGGGGCTTCTGTAAAAACTATTTTCTCATTCTTCCCTTTTCTTTTCAATCATTTCATTCTTGCCAAGTGGGTCAGGGCGCTCTAGATACACTCAAAGAAAGAAAAGAAATCAAAATAATTATTTAGTTTCACAGTTTATGAGGAAGATTCTATCTTATATCATGTTGCTCAGAAACTCAATTAAATAAAATCTATCTGTTAATTTTAATTATTATTTTTTCGATTTTAATAATAAATTAATGGATATAAAAATATATTTTAGAAAGGAGCGGTTTGATTTCTCTTTTAAATATATTAATTGCGGACTGCGTACATCACTGTCATTTATTTTGGCAAAGAGTTTTTAAGCTTCTATATTGTGTTCAGCTAATAAACTCATATATTGTGTTTACCCAATAAATTCATTTATCCGATTGTTGAAACAGAAAAGAGTAAAATGGGTATATCTTCTAATACAATTTTAGTGTTTTAATTTAGTATATACAAACGTTGTTTTATTCTTCAGATCTGCAAATTCAGAGGTATGAATTTGGCAGAACATCGCTAATTTGGCAACTTTCCTTAAACTTTACCAAATTGACGGAAAAGTAGCCAAACTGTTAAAAAGAAGAGAGTACTGAAATAACATTTCGGTAGCTTTTGTCGGTCAGTCCATCCATCCTACTTAGTAACACATTTAGCGAATTTTTAAAATATCACCAAATTGTTAGAAAGGTTTGTAAATCCGTAAAACTATCTTGAAATTGACAAAATTGCAATAAATAAATAAAATTAATTGTGTTTTGTTAGGGGATAGTATTGTGATGATGTTTCGTCAATTTGTCGCCATATGGGACTATTAGTTCTATAGTCCCACTTGGCGAAAAATTTGGTGATTTTTTCAATTACTGCTAAATTGACGAAAATGTCGCCAAACCTTCCATGGAGATCGCATTATTCAGACGATATGATTTCCATCAATTTATTTGAAGCAAAGGATATCAAGTCTTTTAGCAATGGATGGAAATCCAATATGTTATGCGACATACGATTTTTATTAAATCTTTTCCGATTTGAATAATAAAGATACGTATATAAAATAAATTTCATTGGCATTGGATTTTTGACTGGCTAATGTCAATTACGGTCTTCAGGTTTAAACATTATTATTATTGATATTTTCGGGGACTGTTGATTCAGGGATTATTGATATTTTCAAGTTAATATGCCATTATTTTATTATGACAAAAATTGTTGAAACTCATATATAGTATGTTGTACGAGTAATTTTCTACAAATACACGGATAAATCTTCTAATCAACGAGAATATAAGTAGTACAGGTATATTGGCATATATTTTGATATTTATTGGCATATATTGGAATCAATCAACGACCGACCTTCTGGTATAAGAATCACCGGGATTACTGTTATTTTCAATTTACTACGTCATATGTTTTTTTTTTCAATAATTTTGAGACTCTTATTGCAATACGGGTAATTTTTAACTAACTCACTGGCATATTTTCTAATCTGCAACAATATAAGTAGTACTGGGATATATATATTCCCATATCATTTTTGCGTTTTCATTCTGGCATATATTGGAGTCAGTTATGGATTTATTGATATTTTCAATTTATACATGTAATGTAGTAATACAGGTTATATCTTCTAATATTCGCATATATAAGTAGTACGCGTCCCATACAATTTTAATGCTTTGATTTTGCATATAATGATTCAGATTTTTTTTTTTTTTTTTTTTTTTGTAAATTTGCTTACAAAAGGTGCAAGGATGTTTTGTTCTTCATATCTGCAGTGAAGATAATTTTGTATAGCGAGAACAGGGATTCCTAGTGACAATTAGCTACAATTTAACTTCTCACATACAAGTCGAAAGAGAAATTGAAATAAATAACGAAACAAAAAGAAATATATTTTCAGTCTTCAATATTAAAAATGAAAACCCCTATTAACACTATTGCTTTTGTCCTTCTGTAACTTAAAGAGCAGCAGGCAGGTGGGGAGGGGGGGGAATAAAATAATGCATGGAATAGAAGTCCTGGTCACATGGACAGTTTATGAAAAATTTCAATGTGAAATAGATAGGGGTCCCAAAAAATTATGTTGCTAAATCCGCACCGTCCATCCGACAATATTCAAACATAATTTATTATACAGTTTCAGTGGTCCAAAAAAATAAAATAAAATCTTGGTTAAAAAAAAATTAATAGCTGTATCCTTTTTTGTTTTATTTTGTGATTTTAAGAAAATTTTTACTTTTTAACCATTTTTACAGAAATAATCTCATTAAAATTTAAAATCTAGCAAAACAAATAAAACTTTGCATGCACTGTGATAAAGCTATCCCATATTTTATACGTAACCCTGGAAGGAAAAGGGCAATGTAATAATTTGAAATGTATACAATGGTTTTGTATTATGTATATAATAGCTAGGCCTCTGCACAGACGAAATTGGGATTTTTGGCGCCGTTGGTTTGTATGTGCACTGACATGGATTGTAAATATTCAGATAATTAATTGCAGCAAAATGTCAAAGTTGAGCTACAAATCTCTGAAAATTTATAGCCCTGTCAGGTGTGGCTCGCGTCGGGGTCCGACCCTTGGACCACCCGGTTTGTAGAAAGCCCTCTGGTTATTTTGTTTTAGTGGAGCGCATAAAAAATGAGAGTCGCTTCAAAAACCAATGGTGTGAAGCATTTTTGAACCGCCTTTTTTATTGCGCTTGGGAAACAGCGAATGGGAATTGGGGGACTTCCTCCCTTTTTTGTCGTTCCCGTTGTTTTTAAAATTTCTGGAAGTTTTTAGTAAAATGTAAAAATTCATTTGCCTTTCTGATCTCGAGAGAATTGAACTTCAAGTGCGTGGCACTTGTGCTTTTTGTTAAGCCCGATCCGGCATGCATTTTGATGCATTTCACGCACGGTATCCATGGCCTCTGCCTAGGGCGGCCAATGCTTCCTGCTAGGAGCCGACGTCGAGTGACCGGTGATGTATGGCGGCTCGTAGCCAAAACTAGCCAGAGCCTAATTCAGCGCGAGGGCGCACTCCCTCGGGCGGTGGCGACCGGTGAAGTAAAGAAAGTCATCGTTTGCTTGGGTGTCGCAGTGCAACACAGCTCTGCCTCTAAACGGCGTGGTGTGGGACCTTTGCTCCCTTAGCTACATTCAAGCCGTGGCAACTGTGACACTGCATGGACGGACCTTGGACGAGTCGGATGGTCTGGGTTTTCGACTGAATGGACGGAGTGTTTGCGGAGCATTAAATCCCTGGCTCCGATGCAGCAGACGAACGTCAACTGGGTGTCACCGAATGGATTCAGTGAGGTCAGTTGCAGACAATTTCTACTGAAACGTAATTGCTCTTAACTTTCTTGTAACGCCTGTACGCAAGCTTTGATAAGTCGCTGGGCCTAAGCTAATGTTAGGAGGTAGAGAATTCCCTATCTTAATAACCGATCTGATCCTGCTGCCGATGGTAGTTTACGTAATTGCTCTTGACCTTCCGGTAAAGCCTGTACGCAGTTCTCACGATCCGTTGGGCGTAAGCGGACGTTAAGAGGAGGAGAATTGAAATGGACAGTGTGCCCATCTCCGGAATAATCCGAACTATCTGAACTATCGTCACCTGTTAAGCCTCAACCGAGCTGCTCAGACTGACAGTGACCTTCATGAATCATACAATAATGAACTGACCTTTCAATTATTCTTGCCACCCATTTACAATGTGCAGAGGGATAGCTACCAGCACTCAATGAGAGCCATTCTTATGTAATGAAGGAATGAAAATTATATTTGATTGTAAATGTTTTATATGTAACGTCTAACAATATTTTGATGTGATCTACAGTGTTAAGGGTAACTTTTCGCTTCATGGGGATATTTGCCTAATGAAATTTATATTTTGTTTTCCTAAAAAAGTAATTAAATACAAGTTTTTGGATAATTAAAAAAAAGATACAAATTAATACAAAATTAACTGTGCACCCCGAGGTCAAGCTTAGGAAATTGGGAATTCATTGTAATTGTGTATGTTGTTATTAATGTTCATTGAAAATTCATGTGTTCTTTTAATAAATTGCTAAGTGGCCACAAAAAGGAAGTGATTCTTTAATTAGGGAATGCAATGTACTTAGGTCCAATCGGACCCCACTATACATAACGCGGTTGAGCTGGGTGGAACTATTGGTGAGTAACATTAGTGTATTTATGTGTTCTATTTTTTTGTATTTATGTGTAAAATTCACCTCACCACATGCACTTCCTTCAGAATATGATTTTTTACAATATCCTACCCAATTTCGGCGCCCCTATTGAAATGCGCTAAAGGGCAGATGCTTCATCTGTCCCCCCCCCCTCTTCTTGTAAGGCCTCTGAGTGGTAGCACAGCAGTCATTAAGAAACGAAGTTACTAATATTCCATAATATTTGTATGTTATATTAATCTCCCATTAAGAACGAATTCGGACTCTATCGACAGGTGTGTAGCAGAGAAAAACAACAGTAAAATACAGCTATTCCGTTAATATTATTTTCCCAATATCTCAGTCATCAAATTCCACCATGGCTGAGTTGCTCGTTACGCCTTTCCAGTGACGGAAAAAGCAAATAGTAATGTACCTTTTGGTGACTTATCACTGAAATCATCATAATACTTGTAGATTAGCCGCAGTACCATTCCTTCCATTCCAGTGACAGGGAGATAACGGTGACTTTGTCACTGGTACGCTTGAGCTTGTCACTTCTTATCTCTAATCAGGACTGTGCACAATGAAACCACGGATACGACCTCCGATCCTTCGACCAGAGAGATTCGATACTCCGATCCAGGAGGATTCTTCCAGGTTTTCAAAACCCTCTTTACGGACATAAGTTGGCAAATCACATGGAAGTCGGAATTTTCCAGATATGAAACATTGGGGTGGAAAAGGAGTTGCTTTCCGGCATATATTCTAGATCGGTCACATGCAGGTCTGTGGAAGTAATCGATATGCCATAGCAGCTCTATAATGCTCTCCGGGCCACCACAAAGGGGGGTGGGGGGCAGTTGGGACCATGGTACTGCGGCCCGGCTAATGATAGGAGTCTGTGAAGGTGCCTGGAGAAAATATTTTTTACAGTATTGTGCATATGAATTTATAATAAACATTCTTTTATGATACAATATAGAATATTTCGTGCAATTATAAAATTACAAGTATAGAATAAATAGAAAGCAAACGCAAGTCTTTTGAAACCATAAAATAAAACCCAAAGAATTGAAGAAATTAAACATGTGATACGTGAGGAAACTTGTTCTATTTCTTTGATTCCACATTTGTTGCAAAAATGTGAAAAGTAAAAAAGACGGGGCCCGTACCGTACAAGGAAGATGCCTTATATGCTATGCCATCTACACAACAATAAATACTTCCCGTAAATTGCCCGATTTTGAAGGAAGGGGAAGAACCTTTACGAGGCACCAGCTTCCAACAAAGAGCCCTTTTTGGTTCCAAAGGCAATAAAAATAATTGTTTGTTATTAGACTTCCGAATTTTGCAAGCATTGAATTGATTAGAAAAAAAAATCGCAGAAAGTGAGCACTATGTCATGGTCATCTCTTTGTCTAGAAGCATATTTTTCACTCCTATGCAAATGAGATATCATCTTATGGGAACTGTCAGTTGTCCCAAAGCAATTAACACATCAAGGTGTCCAGTCTACGAACTCTCTTTTGCAATTTTATGGAGGACATTTTGGGTAGATGCCTGACGGCAAAGTGTTGTATATCATCCTGGAAGTCGATGGGGTCGTTCTTGAAATACCTTTTATCCAACAGAATGTTCCTAAGGAAAGTTTATTTGAGCAGTAAGGCCTCTGAAAACGATAAACGAAGTTGTTCAGTTTGCGTTCATGAGTAAAATCTCGGTGTAAGGGAATGTATTCTTCAATTAATTATTTGTAATGAAGGTAATTTAGTCAGAATATTAAGGTATATTTAATTAAATTCTTATATTTTTTTTAAAATTATTTTTAATTGCTGTAAAGTCTTGCTCTTAGAATGGATGTTATTTATTTTATTAGAATTTTATATAGTTTTATAAAATTATTCTTGTAAAACAATTATATATTTAAAATTTGTATAAAACTTTTGAATTGATTTACTCATTGAAAACATCCCAAAAACGTATAAACTGAAAGAAGAACGAAAAGACACAAAATAGTAATGTTACCAATATATGTACAGAAATAGAGATTTAATATTGATTTTTTTTTAAAGCAAATGACATCATTTATAGGATGTACCGTCGTCCAGACATTGCATTTTTTTATCTGTCTCAAAAGAATTAATAAAAGTTAAATATGATATTTTTCATCAATTGGGTGGATATTTTAAGTTCTTTTAACCGGAAATAAACTGTAAATGTATTTAGGATTTATTTCAAACCGCTTTTGAGATATTAGAAATTTTATTTTTCTCACAGCGAGCGTAATATCTCTCAAGAGAGTTAAACGATTTTCATGTGATTAGGTATATTTATCTTAATCGGTGTCAACTAAGGCCATTTATTTTCAGCCAATTCGCGTCATAAGGAAGTTCTAATTTTTTATTGTTTATGGATATCAAAATATATTCATTTTCTGGTAAAGTTTTGTGTTAGATACATCAGATATTTCAGTTATTGTGTCTGTAGATAATTATTTCGTTCTCAGAGAAGTAAATAAAACAATTAAAATTTACAGAAAAGTTGTAGTCCCTTCCAAATTATTAAATAACTCATAAAAATTGTAGAAATTTTTACAACTGATATTCCGTCGAACACAAAATTAAAAATAGTTAAGGGATATAGGTCTCAGATACCTGTCATAGTATAAAATTAATCATATCAGAAGATTATAGGATGCAAATAGGGCTTTTTCATCTCCGGTTGGACATTTACATACTACTAGAACGAATCAACCCACCGTTTCCCTGGGCTATAAACAAGATTCCGCTTCTTAAATAATACATTTACAGATAAAACTTCTCAATTTCCATATCACTTTCAAACCGCCTCAATTTTCAACTCATTTTTACCTTTTGTTTCGCAACTGTGGAAAGCAGGAAAATAGAATAAATAAATAAAAGAAACAAAATGGAATCCTTTCTTAGGAGAAAATATTTGTCTTAAACCACACCGTGAGTTTCAAGGGCGTTATCAATATGCATAGTGATTCAGGAGCTCAAACGTTTACCAGGGAGAAAAAGAAGATATGCATTTCATTAACGATACTTAAAATTTTAATTTTTATACGTTTGCATGAAAATTCGCAAAAACTAAAATAATGTAGTAATTACTTTTTTTCTCGTTAGAATACGAAGATATGCACACATATTTAAGTATCAAATAATCTAAAATATGCACATTTTGATGTATTTTAAATAAATAAATATATTTACAAATGCCGGTCGTTTGGCCGCTAGACCATTAGATAGCAAATAAATAAATATAAGGGATAGTTTGTTCTATTGGTTGTGTTCGGTTCAAACATCATTGGAAAAACGTTATTCGATCTATACGATGGTGTAAAAATAAAAACTCTGTAACAAAATTTTCGATCGCTAAATAACCAATTTGCTTGAAAATCGTGCTTCAATATAAAATAACTAGAAAACTAATACGAATGAAAGAAATTCGCTGAGTTGTATTTGTTCTGGTCCTGAAGTGCATCTGTACTAAATTCCTTCGTTGTCAGCAGCTTAGATTTCCAGTTACACACCTTCTTATATTAAGTAAAATTAACTATGTTACCCCTATGTCGTACCCCTATGTTAGAGACCAGCTGATTTAGAAGATTCAAACTGCTATTGCCTACTTTAAAAAAATCGTTTATCGCGAAAACCAGAAACTTTGCATATATGAGATTTGGATGCAAATAATTGATTAATACATAAAATCAGAGTGCCTCATCTTACTTTTGTTAAAAGAGTGTCAATATTGATAGAAGTTGATCAAATAATGATATTGGAAGATATTTTGGATAAATCTCTTTTGTTTTAATTTATTGATAAATATACATTTAATTTTTCGTTTCATTAAGTGATTGCTATTTCTGCTGTGTTTTACTATTTTGTAACTATAGAATGCAACTTTAAGTTAATTAAAAAGATAAAGCAAAAATTATTTTACTATAGTTAGGTTTGCCGAAAATGATTTGGATACCGGGGGGAGGGGGATAATCACTCTCTTAATTTACATGGGGCCCACGGCACTACCTGGTACCCTGTCCCACAATTTGATGTCGGGGCCTGCGTGTAATAGGGGCTTTAGATGTAATTTCGTATCATACACGATGCTTATTTTCTTCGCGATTTCATGAGGCCAAACTGGGCTTCCGTGTTCGTATAATTGATCACTGGCCTCTTATTTAGGACACGGGCAACGACCGGTAATTCGTCTTCGTATAGTATATGGGTCATTTTCTTTAAATGGACTTTTTCATCTTTCTTGTTACAAGAGTTTTTTATTTCTATTTTTCAACCCGTTTTCTGCATTATATTTTAACATGGGTGGTATAAACTAAAACAAACAAACAAACAGTAGTAGTGATCATTTTTGGGAAATTAAATAGAAAATGCAATTGATATTTCAAGACAAGAAAATACAGGATAATAGGGGAATGACACCTAATATAGGCAACTGCTTTGTTAGTATGTACAAGCAAAACCCGCTCTCCTTACGCGACGGGAGGATCCTGCTTTCCTCCAGTGTTGTATTTATTGAGACCTTCTTTATGTACAGGGTGGCCATAAAATAACGTGATGTGTTCAGAGGCCCCTAACGCGTAATGTATTGGACGAAACGTAACAAAATTCGGTGGGCGTACAAATGTGAATGTGGAACATGCGGTTTCGATTTAAAATAAAAAATAATAAATAAATAAATAAATAAATATGATTGGATTGAAATTTAAGAAATATAAGATAAATCACAAATGAAACATTATTATTAAGAAACTACAATTAAGATATAGAAGAGAATTGAGAATTTATATAAGCATTACTAAAAGAACGATATACAAGGAATTGTATAATGAAAACGAAAAAGAAATTAAGGTTTAACGAATTTAAGAATGAATAAGAAATACAAACATAATGAATGGTGTGGAATATGTATAATGTGTCGAATTCCAAAAATTAATATAGTGCATGCATACAGGTATAAATGAGGAATTGTAATTGATGATAGGTTGATGAGCGTTGAAGACCCAGACCGTCCGACTCGTCAACTAGGACACGAGCAAGAAGTTAATGAGTGTGTAATTTAAAAATAAAATCAACTGCTTTAGAGATATGATAAAAGAAAATTCTAGAATACCATACACAGATATTTTATGTATTAAATAAAACTATGTGATACCCCTTTTTTGATCTATATTTAATGAACAGTTTGTACTGTCTTGATTATTCTTTTTTAGATGTCAGAGGCAAGTGAATAATTTACAGACATTGCCACTATAAAAATAAGGTCATGTTTAACTGCTTCTATGAATTGAATTAATTTGCTGACCAAGGGTCAAGCATAATTTTTAATATTACTAATTTCCTGCCTTTATTATCTTTACCTTCTGATAAATATTGAATTTAAATTTTGTTTTGAATTGATAGGAATAATGAAGTCTTTTGATAATCAAATAAGATGAAATTTGAATCAAAACTTTTTAGCAAATATGATAATGATAAATATATATGTTTTGCAGTTGAAATTGTTACCAAAATTTGGGAATATTTAAAATATAAGAATTTAGTAGTTGCAACTTTTATATATGACTTATTTAATCAAGATTAGTTAAATTAATAATAATATTAAATTTATGTTATTTTGAATTTTAAATTGATTCTTATTTTGAGTATACGGTAGGTTGAACGGGATGTATTTATTGACAACTTTCATCAAAAGTTGAGACTAACTTTTAAGTTATTCTCAGTCCACCTTTGGAATTATTTTGGTAAGCTTTAATATTAATATCTCCACACCCCGGTTAACTTGCTACGATATGGGGAATTTATTCGCTTTAAGAATCCATTCGCATACATTAACAAAATTGATGTATACTGTCTCATTTGGCATTTACTCATTCATTAATCACACTACTACACTTTTGCAGAGATAAAATTTCCCCTGGAGGCGACTTTTGGAATTCCTTTTTTTTTCTGAAATCAAAACTGCATGCTCTACTTTGTGGGCCCATCGGATTTCGTTACGTTTCGTACACTACATTACTCGCTAGCGGGCTGTGAATACCTCACGTTATTTTATGGATATCCTGTATATTATTAGAAAAATAAAAAAAAAATGTTTTGCTTTAATGCAATATTATATTTAGAACTAACTTCTTATTTGTTTTATCTTCTAGAAAGTAAATCTAATTTAATTGTAATTCACTCGTTCTAATGGCATTCCCTTGTCCACTGAGAAGACTGGGGAGTGACAAATCATGTGATTTTACGTTCTGACTATATGAGTTTTATTTACATTTAAGCCTAACTTGATATTCAGTTTGCCACACTAACTAGGTACACATAAATGATAAAGAAAAATCATCTACTTTTTTATTCTGAAAATAATTAAAGACAGCTGAATGACAAGGAATAAAATTGCTTACCCCAAATTGTTCAGTTTAATATTTGTGTGAAACTAACAAATATTGTATCTTCTGGATTGATATCGATATCTTGATCGTGATCTATATCTTGATCGAGTACGTATTCTAGATCGGTCATTTGTTTGAAATTTTTTTTATAGTTGCTTCACGGCTTTTATCAGATTTGCAACTTGAGCTTCTAAACGTGAAATATGCCTATTCTCTGCTACTTCCGATACTCAAAGTGATATTGAAACATCGCAGATTTTATCCGCCATTTCAGAAATTCTTCCCATCGATTCTAAGCTTATTGATGGAATGTGTTGTACATGTACAGTTAATCATTACCAGAGCAACGTGCGAAATATGTCTTCGTGTATACTTGTTCCGGTAAGATCTTTGATTTCGCGAAGTAAAAGACTATCGCGAAGCAAAGTCCTATCTTCTAACTGCAAATCCTGCAATAGAGTGCGAAATTTTTTGACTTCTGAATCTGCAAAGTTTGAAATGATCCGTTCTTTCTACCATTTTCAAGAGGTTGGCGAATCAGATCTGTGACATGAGTCAATATATCACAATCTAGTGCTGCAATTGCGCAAAGAAATTTCGTTCACCTTCGAATTCACCTTCAGAGTCACCCTGAATTCAAAGAATTCAGAGTCCCTGTGCAAAAATCATAAATCTCGGTGTGTTTTCTAGAACGGGGGGTTAAAATGCACTTTTGAAAGTTCAGCCGAATTAATATCTTCGTTTTGAACTGAAGTATCGTTTTTGCATCGTTGGCGATTGTCAAACGAGTTTCCGTCGTCTCAGTTGTATACATAATTGCTAAAGGAAATTGAAGTAAATACTCACCTAATTTTCAAGTATTCTTGTCTCTGGCGTAAATTGATGCAGCTCAAGCCTCAGGTTCATCAATCTATGGCGAATAACCATACATAAGGCTAAGCTGCTATGTTGTATCGTATTCGTCGCAGCGCCCATCATAAAATATAATTTATTTACCAGAACATACTAACTATACTTACAGGAACATTATGTAGTTTATATAGTAGAGAGTCTCTGGAGGTGACGTAGTTGTGGGGAGTTTTATGCTAATCACTTGATGTGGGGGCTTTATGGAAATCGCTGGAGGAGGGCCGTCAGTGACCCTATTTTTTCACATACATTTTGGGATACGTACTCGACTATACACACATAAGAGTTTTCAGATATACACTTTTATTTCTGAGTCTTACATATGAAAATTTCAAGAAACATGTTTATTATAATTTCTTAATTGTTGCTTTATTTTCTAGATATAACGCCTTACTTGAAGAGGAAAAGTTCGATGAGGATGGGAAAAGACAAAGAAAGATTTGCACGCGAATCAGATAGGACGTATGCGCGAAGAAGCTTACCAATAGAGATGTTAATTAAAGATCTACCTGGCATGGAAGAAGACATTAAAAGATGTAGCTTTTTTATTCAAGTGACAGAAGCCTTGCATTGCGTTCTTCGTGAATGGGGCTTGGAACACATCATTCAAGCTGATTCCTCAAATTTAGACACTAAAGAACAAGAAATCCAGATTGTATGCCATGGGCTAGGACAGATTTCCTTCTGCAGTACTAATCGTTGGCGACTTGTGTTTCTCATTATGTTGAAGGAGTTATTGCAGTGCTCTCATGTCTATATTATTGATACCCATTTATACATTGAAGATATATATTTGTTAAAAAAACTTGGACTGCCCGTCCTAACCTTAAATGGAAAATCAATGAGGCAATTGAACAGAAAAACTATCTACGTTATGCTTGAATGCGATTTGTTTCTCTACAACCGCCTCCTACAAGAAAATTGCAATATAGAAAATGTGTCCAACATATCAGTTATCGGCAATGGCTTCAAAACATGCGAAATAATGAATTCACCTTTTCATCTGCAAGAAAATGCTAAATATGTGTATTTAGCAAATAAATTTGCTAAGAAGATCGAAATTAAAGATAAGTTCTTTAATGCTTTTAATGGTACGTCTGTTCACTGGTTTAAATATGAGACTCTATCTCTTTTGGTAGCTAGTTTGCGGATTGATTTAGGAGAACCTCGTTACAGTGATGATCGATATAGCTGTCGTTCCATCTCCTCAGGAACTGATTTTTCCAAACGAAAGTGGTTACACGTTAGTTCATTCAAAAATTTTATTACAGATTTAAAGAACATTCAAAAGGAGCTGAAATGCAGAGAATTATTCACACAACTAAAAGAAAACTTGCGCGACGTTTTCCGCGAATGGGAACTCCTTCATTTTCTTGACGCTGATTCTTCAAATGAGAATGCAGATTATTCTTGTAAAATTGAAGAGCAGAAAACAGATATCGTGTGTTATGGTTTGGGGCAGTTTTCCTCTTGCGAGAATTCTCGCACTCAGCTCGGATTTCTCCTAATCTTGAAAAAGTTGATGCACGGCTCTCAAGTCTATGTTTATGATCCCGTTTTTTCCGTTGAAGAAATATATTTGTTGAAGAAACTAGATTTGAACGTTATAGCCACAAATGAGGAAGGGATGAGGGTAGTAAGGAGAAAGACCGTCTGCTTCATGCCTTACTGCAGCTCGCTTCTCTACAATAATATTTTACTAGCGAATTGGAGTGTGAAAAATTTGTCGAACATTGCCATTATAGGTAATAGTTTTAAGGAATATGAAAGGGACAAGGAACGCTATCTGTTTATAGACAGAGAAGCTAAATTTATATATTTAGCGAGTCGGTTTGTTAGTGAGACAATAATAAAAAATGACGATTATCAGGAGACAGGTTTTAGCAGCATATCGCTTCACTGGTTTAAACATGGGAATTTGTCTCTTTTAGCACCGAGTGTATGGGCTGAATTAGAAGATTAATGTAAAGATGATAGGCCTAGATTTCATACTGATATCATTAGAACCAGTGTACGAAGACATACGTTTGCTTTCAATCGGTAGTCGGATGACTGACACAACTGGCGTTGATAATACTTGCGGATTATTTTTACTGATGTTTAAAACATTATCTGTGTATTTGGTACTTGTGCAGTATACATACATTCAGTGGCGCACTTTAAAAAATTTCTTTCTATTTTTGGCAATAACTTTTTCGTCTAGTCGGAAAGTGCATGATTCCGAGAGAACTTTACGAAACAAGTAAATAATAGCAAATTATAGAAAAACGCATTTAAATACATAATAAACTTAAATCTCAAGAATTCTGTGTGGATATGGAAAAAAATAGATAAAATTTTTTTAAAATCTTAGGATTTTTACTTTATTTTAAATTTAAAAAGACTTTTGTTTGTTAGAAAATTAAATTTGAAAAAATACTTTTCTACAGTATAAATTTTAAATTTCTTTTGTTTATATTCTGTTTAAAATTGGAGAATATGTGTTTGTTTTTATATAATTTAAAGTTAAAAAAACCTTTCTATTTTTAAATAATGACAATTTTAAAAATAATTTATTCATTACTAACTCTGTTCATTACACCGCACAAGTGCTATATATTTCTGTATTATTTTAAATAAAGTATTAACGAGTTTTGACTTTAATTTTCTTTTATCAAGTACAACTTTTAAACGATTTTATTTAAAAATGAAGGTTCTCACTTTAACTAAACTGTAAAAAATTAGCAAATTTTGCCCAAAGTTACTAAACAGACATCAAATAACAAGAAAGATCAATCATGCATAAAGCATTGATTATGAAACACTTTCCAACTGCAATGCAATTTTACTTAAGCATCTTTAAAATGCGATACATTCAACTGTAATATATTTAAAATTATTACAATACAACACTAATTTATTTTATTTGAAAACTTAATCGGATAAAATGAACTTTATTAAATGACAACATTGAAATATAAATCGCCTGGCTCTCTATGTAAAAGCAGTACATATTTCATTCATACACTTTTATTCCATTCCCTTCATTCTTCACAATACTACAATAATATATTTTACTTATAAACTTAAAACAATATAGGTAAAAGTAATTTAATTCTATGCTTAAAATATCACCGAGAAAGTGTGCCACAAAATCGTCTGCTTCTCCATGTATAATCAATGAATATTTCATTAATATCAGCTACTAGCAGCATACCCGTTATTCGTATGGAGTATGTAATGGAAAAAAAAATTACAATCAGGTGCAAATTCTATAGTATACTAAATGACATTTTTAATAAAAATATTCTAAAATATTTATATTGATGCTCCTAAAAAGATGTTTAAGAATCTCTATTTTCGTTATACAAAATTATCTTCACGGGTAGATCTGAAGAATGAAATATCCTAGCCCCTTTTGTAAGCAAATTTACAAAATATATGGAATAGAATCAATATATGAAAAAAAAAAAAAACGTAAAAATTGTATGGAACCCGTACTACTTATATACTCAAATATAAGAAGATATAACCTGCATTAGTAGATTGCATGTATAAATTGAAAATATCAATAAACCCGCAATCTTTAAACCTGGAGACAGTAATTGATTCCAATATATGCCAAAATGAAAGTGCTAAAATTATATGGGAAGATATACCCGTATTACTTAGAATGTCGTAGATAAAAAGATATGTCCGTTTGTTAGTTGAAGAATACCCGTATTACAATATGAGTCTCAAAAATGTTTGCCAAAATAAATCAGATGTCGAAATAAATTCAAAATATCAATAATCCCAGTAATCTTCATATCAGAAGGTCGCACTTGATTCCAATATATGCCAATATATGTATATCAAAATATATGCCAAATCATCTGTGCTACTTATATACTTGTACATTAGAAAATAGACTCGTTCATTTGTAGAAGACTACTCGCACAACTTACAATATATGAGTTTCAACAATTTCTGCCGCAATAAAACAAAGGCATAATAATTTGGAAATATTGATAATCTCTGAATCAATAATTCCAGAAAATATCAATAAAAATAATGTTTAAACCTGAAGAACGTAAATGATATTATCCAGTCAAAAATGAAATGGCAGTGAAATTTATTTTATATACATATCTTCATTATTCAAATCGGAAAAGATAAAATAACAAGAAAGATCAATCATGCATAAAGTATTGATTTTGAAACACTTTACAACTTCAATGCAATTTCATTTAAACATCTCTAAAATGTGATAGATATCTCGGAAATATTTTACAAATTATCACAACACTACACTATTTTATTATATTTGAATTCATCGAAAAAATGAACTTTATTCAAATGACGGCATTGAAATGTAAATTGCCTGGTATAAACATCTGTACAATACGATACATTCCTGGGTAATGTTTTTAAAATTATCACAATACTACAATAATTCATTATACTTGAAAACTCCATCGAAAACAACTGAAATTTATTCAAATGATGCCATCGAAATATAACACGCCTGGCTCTCTCTATAAAAGCAGCATTTCATTCATAAACATTTCCCATACATTTTATTCATTACGATACTATAATAATTTATTTTATTTAAAAACTTAAGACCATGGAGATACAAGTAATCAAACTCTATGCTTAAAACTTCATCGAAAAAAACCGTCTTTCTCTCTGTAAAATCAAGGGATATTTCATTCATATCGGCTATGCAGACTCCATGAGCTAAATAATTATGCGTTTTAGAAATACAGCAAGGAATACAACTCATTCTACATATTTTGCTATTTACATTTTCCATAAGTGAAAAATAGGCTTCGTTGTAGAAATATTCAAATTTGGATAATCATATAAACTCAAATATATTGTAATTGCTTTGTTTCAGTATGTAGATGCACAGAATTTAAGCAAAAATAAAGTGGTTTTAGGATGGATGCAACACTAAAAATACATTATAAAAAACTTTAAAAATCACGATTATGAGACAATATGGATGCCATATTTCATTTTGAAGTGGGTCATGTGATTTCTTCATATAATGATCACGTAATCTCTCCATATAAAGGTGTACTTATTTTCCAATTTTTATTTAAAAACTATTGAATATATTTTGCTGAATTTTTTTAATATATTTTATGGGTTAATTTGAATATTTTCTAAAATTTTCGAAGCAATTTCTGAATTTTAAATCCGCTTAAAAATGTTTGAAAAATTTGGACCCATAGGATTCAATGGATGTCATTTTTTCAACCGGGGTTCAATCCAAAACTAAATGGTTGATATTATTTATTTATATTCCCATAGGTTCCACAGACAGTCTGAACAACATACTAAAATTTCATTTTGATTAAGTCATTTTTACAACAGTTATCGTGCTAACGGACGGACAGACAGACAGACAGAATGAATGAACAAAGTCATAAACACTTTTCGACTTTGTTGTAAAGTGTTAAAAACTAGCCAGGGATTGAACGAATCCTGAAAGGGGATTTAGAAGTGGAAAATATTTTGTTCAATTTAATTTAATAGCGCATAAAGTGTCTTAAAAATAGAAAAATATTATCTCTATTCAAACATGTTAAACAGGTATTTTCCTCTCAAGAAATTATTAAGTTACCCAAAGAGTTTCAGAAATCGTAGTCTTAATTTTAATAAAAAACAAGAAAGATCAATCATGCTTAAAGCATTGATTATGAAACACTTTCCAACTTCAATGCAATTTTATTTAAACAAGTCTAAAATGCAATACATTCCTCGGTAATATTTTGAAACTCATCACAATACTGCATTAATTTATTATATTTAAAAACTTAAACCTTCATCGAAAAAAATGAACTTCATTCAAATGACGGCATTGAAATATAAATTGCCTGGTTTAAACATCTCTAAAATGTTATACATTCCTCGGTAATAGTTTTAGAATTATCATAATACTACGATAATTTATTATATTTGAAAACTTCATCGAAAACAACTGAAATTCATTCAAATGACGTCATAAAAAAATAACTCGCCTGACTCTCTCTATAAAAGCAGCATTTCATTCATAAATAATTTCCCATTCATGTCATTCGTCACAATACTATAATAATTTATTTTATTTAAACATTTTGTTTAAGACCATGGAGCTACAAAAAATTAAACTCTATGAATAAAACTTCATCGAAAAAAATCATCCTTCTCTTTATGAAATCAATTAATATTTCATTCATATCAGCCATGCAGACTGCATGGACTAAATTATTTTGTGTTAAAAAAATACAGGAATTCTAACACAACTCATTCTATATATTTTGCTGTTTACATTTTACATAGGTGAAAAATAGGCTTAGTTGTAGAAATAATCATATTTAGATGAGCATTTAAACTCAAATATATTGTCATTGCGTTGTTTCAGTATGTAGATGCACAGAATTTAAGCAAAAATAAAGTAGTTTTAGGACGGATACAACACTCAATATGAATTAAAAAGAACTTAAAAAAATCACGATTTTGAAACAAGATGGATGCCATATATCAATTTGAAGTGTTTCATGTGATCGTTTCATATCATGGTCACGTGATCGTTTCATATAAGAGGTGTAATTAATATTTTAATTTTTATTTAAAAAACTACTGAATATATTTCGCTGAATTTTTTTTTTAATATTTTATGGAACAATTTGAATATTACCTAAAATTTTCGAAGCAATTTGTGAATTTTAAATCCGCTTAAAAATGTTTGAAAAATTAGGTCCCACAGTGCTCAATGTATTTCATTTCTCCAACCCGGGTTCTATCCAAAACTAATTGGGTGATATTATTCATTTATATTCCCATAGGTTCTACAGACCGTCTGAACAACATACTAAAATTTCATTTTGATTAAGTCATTTTTACGGCAATGCTAACGGACAGACAGACAGACAGACAGACAGACTGACTGACAGACAGAATGAACAAAGTCATAAACACTTTTCAACTTTGTTGTAAAGTGTTAAAAATAAGCTTTCTTTTGCTGGGGTTTCATGAAAACTTATTATTGAACTTTACTGCGGATTAGCATGAATCAAGTGGTTCGATTAAATTTTGATTGAAAAGGGGAAAATAAAGAAAAAGAAATAAATACTTTAATGCTGTTAACATCAAAATCATTTCAGAATCACTAAAAAGAAATCAAAGATTGTTTTCCTTTAACATAAGGATTATAACCTTTCTAGCTATTTAATTTAAAGTTATACTTTATTCGGATCAAGAGAAAAAAATATTAAATAAAGTTTTAAAGTATGAAATTGTGCCTTTATTGGATTTTTTTAAGGTATGACCTAAGAGTTCTACCTAGAGAGTATGACCTAAGAGTTCTACCTAGAGAGTATGACCTAAGAGATTCTGATTTTTAACAGCTTTATCGTGTTATAGCCCCTAAAGGTAACTATTAAAGGTCACCCGGAAATGAATTAAACAACTTTGCTTTAATCAAGATCATGGCTGTATTTTTTTAGCTTATGTAAAAAATTCTAAATTTTCAAGAGAATGTTATTATTTCTTTAAACTTTTAACTTCGTGTCTGATTTAGTAGCGTTGCTAGAAAATAATTTATGACATTGGTTGCCAAAGAGTTTATTCTGCATTCCTCCAAATATCATTTGTTTGAAATTCAATTCGATTTTGCTCTCGAATAACATCCTCCTTGGTGACGCTACTGGGTTGGCCACCTGGAAAGTGTTAAGTAAATAAGACGTTCACGGACAAAACCATGAAAATTTTTACATGCTGTGCATCAATGGAATGCAATCACTTTCATTACATTACAAATTGACTGTAATCTAATTATACATGTAATCGTTTATTACTGGATTTTAAGTTATTGAAATTTGCTTCGATAAATCAAATTTTAATGGTTAATACTGCGTAGTTCATTAGAGTTATCAAGAAAACCTGGGAAAATTAGGTATATTTGAAGCTGGATATGGCCAGACACATTGCATATGGTTAAAACCAAGAAAATATATATAAACCATTTATCATCATCATCATCACTCATCGTGCCTAGTGGCACATAAGGCCATCAGCGTATGTCGCCACCCTGGTCAATCCTGTGCTGCAGTCTATGTTTCTGACCATCTTGCCTATCCCATCAAATTTCGCCCTTGTTTTACCAGACTCCTCCAAGTTAGCTTTGGTTGACACTGAGATCTTTCTACTTAACGCGACCAAGTAAGTGCCACAGCAGGGATGTTATGCTGCGGCATTCCATTTTCATCTACGGCTTTTTATTTCCATCTCAATTGCTTCCTGTTCAGTACTCATGTAGAGTTCAGTTTTAGGAATAACATAAGGCCAAAATACTCCCAAAATTTTCTTCAGACATTTAGTTTGCCAGGCATTCAACTTGTTGCATTGGCCCCTTGTTAATTTCCATGTTTCGGATTAATACAATAAAACGCAAGAATATTTTATCTATAAGATTGCGCCACTTCAGCTCTTGCCAATGAGAGAACGTAAAGACGCAACGTCACATGGAGTAAAATGTCATGAACGGCCAGGTAGACTCGAATGTTAAAGGATGGTGGCAAAATTAATTTAATCATTTTTACTTTCCTTATATACATAATGTATAAGGAAATTATTGTGACGGGGTCGAAAATTCGAATTCGAGTTTTCGAAGGGAGAGCACGTTTCAAGTATCCCTGATCATGAATCAAACATTTTTGAAGTGATGTCTGTGTGTGTGTGTGAAAGTATGTGTGTGTGTGCGTGTGTGTGTATGTCAGTGAGACTGTGGAGACGATAACTGACGAACGAATGGACCGATTCAAGCCAAATTTGGTACAAAAATCACAATCGGTAAACACTGGAAGCCTATTGTTTTTATACGTAATCGAATGTTCAGAACCCCTCTAAATTTGCAAATGAAATTTCGAAAAAATCGTCAAAAAATCAAAACCACTAATAAAGTTACGCAAATAGACATTTATTATGTTAATTTGCATTAGAAAACTATTGACATAAATTTTAGAACGCTAACATAAACCGTTCTCGAGATATTGTACATTTTTAAAAAAAATTATCAAAAAGTCATATAAAATAAAAATATTTCCTATTGAGAAACATGTTCACTCTTCATATGTATTTCCATGCGATAAATTGGGTGACATCATTTTCGTGGATCTAGCTCGTTCCATTCATGTAAAAATATACTTTGAGTAATACTTTTGTATTTGAACGCCAATAGTCATTTATCTGATGTAAGAATAACTTATTTCTTAGTGCATAACGCTTGGCGATATTTTGGCGACGAATTTGGTGGAATGTCGCCAACTTGGCGACTTTTTGAAATGTTGCCAAATTAACGAAAATCTCGCCAAATGGATAAAAATGACGCTAAATCAATGAAAATGACGACTAATTGTCGAAAATTCAATATCATGGAAAGAATATTAGTATCTACTATAAGAAAAACCTATTTTTAACACTTTACAACAAAGTTGAAAAGTGTTTATGACTTTGTTCATTCTGTCTGTCTGTCTGTCTGTCTGTCTGTCCGTTAGCACGATAACTGCCGTAAAAATGAGTTTATCAAAATGAAATTTTAGTATGTTGTTCAGACGGTCTGTAGGACCTATGGGAATATAAATAAATAATATCACCCAATTAGTTTTTTATTGAACCCGGGTTGAAAAAATGAAATACATTGAACCCTATGGGACCTAATTTTTCAAACATTTTTTAAGTAAATTTAAAATTCACGAATTGCTTCGAAATTTTCAGGAAATATTCACATTATCCCATAGAATATATAAAAAAAAATTCAGTAAAATATGTTAAGTAGTTTTTTAATTAAAAAAATTATTTAATATAGGGAAAAAAACAAATTCAATTAAATTCTGACTTTGGGATATCTTCCAGAAAGAAAAGAGAGAGATATTATATAATAAATATCTCTCCATTTGTTTAAACGTTTTGCATATGGGAGTGGCTTCATATTTTAAAATAAATTTGGTAGATAACAATTTTTCATTTTTTTTAAATTTTATATAATTCTTCATGATAAATTTAATTGATGGCATTTTAAATGCACTTTCCTACGTCCTAGAGAGTTAAAATTTGGTACACAGCTTAAATTTGTAGAACATTTTATTCTACAGCAATTTGGTGGATCTTTAAATATAGATCATACATTTTTTTCGAAATGACCCGCAATTAATCCCCGTTCACTTTTATAAATCATTGTTGTAATATTGTTAAAAATTCTGATGTGGACAGCACATGTCTTTCCCTGCAGACTCATATTCGTTCTCTTTATTTATTCAATGATAATTTGAGTTTATCTGCACAACATAAGTATTTTAAATGACATTGAATTTACACGTTAAACTTAAATTTGGTTCTCATTTGATAACTGGACTTATTGTCAAAGGTGGCGTAGCGAAAACGCGAAAAAACTAGAATATGTCAAGAACGGCTAGTCCTAGAGTAATGGGGTTAGTCTTATTCTTTTTGTTGTCAAAAATCACATATAAAATAGGAATTTAATTGATATAATTGAGCACACGTAGTCTTTTATTTTTATATATAACGATTTTTGCTGGCCATTTCGCAAAAATAGCCCGTTCCTTTTTCCCGAATCGTAGTAGAATAACCTACAAATGATTTATATACAAAATTTTGTTAAATTTGGCATATAAATCACTTGTAGGTTATTGAAATATTATACTCCAAATTTTGTTAAATTTGGTTCATTAGTTTTTAGCTAGAGTGGATAAAGGCAATTTCTGCGGTCATTTCGCAAAGAAGGCAGATTCTTTTATTACGAATCGTACTATAATCTAATGAACATCAGGATTTCCCACAAAAAACATACCTACCAAATTGTATGAAATTCGGTCCATTAGTTTTTCAATTAGAGTGGATGTAATATCCACACAGACACACAGAAACATACACAGATACACCCTTACACACACAGACGTCTTCCTAAAAGTAGTTTTTTCGTGTTCTAGAAGTCCCAAAACGTGTAGATACTTTGAAAATTCGAGTTCCGATCTTCGGCACGATTCCAATACTTTGAGTACATACACATACACATATATATTATCTGTGTATTATCTGTGTATCTAAATTCCGTGCCTATGCAATTACAATAGTTGTGATTTTAAATGATCCCTAAACTTTTATTATTTCTTCAAGGAAGCCTAATTTTAACATATGCAGAATGCAAATATCTCAAGCGATTGTAAGATGAATTACTTAAGAATTGCTGAATTTTTTTCACACAAAATTATTTAGCTCTGGAGTCTGGAATACAAGTTATATGAATGAAATATTCATTGATTTTGCATAAAGAATCAGATGATTTATATTTCGATACAGTTTTAAATATTCAAGTATAATAAATTACTGTAGTACTGTGATAATGTAAAAGATATTACCACTGAATGAATCACATTTTAGAAATTTTTAAATGAAATTACATTTCAGTTGGAAAGTGTTTCATAATCAATGCTTATGCATGATTGATCTTTCTTGTTATTTTACTGTAAAAGTAGTAAATTCATTACATTATATAAGGAAAGTCATGTGTTGCCCACATCAGATTTTTTTACTTTCGCTGCAATACATGGTAATGTATAGGGAAAGTATTGGAATCATGCTGAAAATCGCAACTCGAGTTTTCGACTGATCTACACGTTTCGAGACCTCTAGAATACGAAAAAAATATTTTTAGCGTGACGTCTGTGTGTGTGTCTGTCTGTCTGTGTATCTGTGAGTCTGTCTGTGCAATGTATGTATCCACTCTAACTCAAAACCTAATCGACCGAATTTCATAAAATTTGGTAGGTAAGTCACTTGTCTGTGAGTCTGTCTGTGCAATGAATATATCCACTCTAACTCAAAAACTAATGGACCGAAGTTCTGGGTACAATTCTTACATACAATTCTTCGAAGTTCTGGGTAAGTTCTGGGTACAATTCGGAATAATCCATCCCGCCTTTTTTTGCGAAATGGCCCTCAAAAACTGCCTATATCCACTGTAACTGAAAAACTAATTGATCAAATTTTACAAAATTTGGTACATAAGTCACTTGCAGGTCACCTTGGTGCTGATTAAATTTTGATACGATTTAGAAAAGAACAATCTGCCTTTTTTTTACGAAATGACCCGCAAAAATCGTCAAAATCGAAAAAAAAAACTATATATGCTCAAATATATCAAATGAATTTTTGTTTTGTACTTTTGTAGGTCACTGGTCAGGGACCATTTGTTGTGGAACGTAGTGGGCATCAATTGTTACGGCACGTGTCGTGGCGGTTCCCGCAGGTCAAGGGAATTACAACCGGCAAAGGTCGGAATAAGTGGTCGCTGGGTGGTGATGAAGCATGACTGAACTTCTTTTGCGTTGTGTAGTATGTTCTTAAATCGAAAACTGCGAGGAGAATTCGGTCACCTCGGGATGGGCGATTATTCTGGAATTGGAGATGGTCGATGGGAAAGCACACTTGACGAATACCTCGGACTGCTGGTGATGGAATGCATTTGAAGAATAAGACGAAACAATCTTGACTTTTGAACTTCAATATATTTATTTAATTCAAACATAATTCACCTCATAACCAGAAACATATTCTCTTGCCAATTGGACATACGAAGTCAGACTTTACGACAAACAATTTAACGTTAAAACCAGTCGTTGACAAAATTTCATAGAATCAAATTTTTGATAAATATTCTTCAAACATCATCTCACCTCCGAAATAGATCTACTTGATAAAATCTTAATTACATTTAATTTAATTTAAAACATCTTAGAAATTTACGAATTCTCATTCTGTTGCCTCCGTAGGCAAAGCGCGTCTTACCCCATCCGCGTCACATCGCCAATTAAATTTATTCACCGAAAACAGACTTAAGCATCTTTAATGTTATTACGCGTTCATGACGCAAAGAAAAAGTGTTCCAATGTTAAGGAATATGAAATGCAAATACGAAGTACATGTACTAAAGCGCGTGACAAATTACTACGCCAAGGTTTACCGAAACTGGCGGGAAATATCCAAAAGGGCCGAATACAGAAATGGCGCTTTATCAAATTTGGAATAAATTTCTAAGAACAAGTTTTAGAATCGAAAGTGAATTAGAATTTGCGGACAATTAAATTTTGAAAGAAAATTATTATTAAACAAGGCAAGCATTTCATAACAGTAAGCAATTTTTGACGAGGACAAGAATATAACACACTCTATTATACTTTAGGACTAACCGTTCTCAAGATATTTGAGATTTCTTGCATTTTTGTTACGCCGATTTTGGAAACAATTTTTAATTGCCAAATAAAAACAAAAATTTAATTAAAAATGCAAATTTAATGTTATTCGGCGCAATGAAACTCAATCTAACGAATTATTAAAGAAATAAAGAAAATATGAATTTGAGTTTGCAGGGAAAGTCATGTGCTGTCCACATCAGATTTTTATTCGGGAAAGTATTGGAATCATGCCGAAAATCGCAACTCGAGTTTTCGACGGATCTACACGTTTCGAGATCTCTAGAATACGAAAAAACTATTTTTAGCGTGACGTTTGTGTGTGTGTTTGTCTGTTTGTCTATCTGTCTGTGTGTGTGTCTGTCTGTGTGTCTATCTGTCTGTGTGTCTGTCTGTCAAATGTATGTATCCACTCTTAACTCAAAAACCTAATACCATAAAATTTGGTAGGTAAGTTACTTGGGTATGACTGTGGTGCTGATTAGTTTTTGTTATGATTTGTAAAAACAGAACTCGTCGTTTTTTTTGCGAAATGGCCCGTAAAAATGTAATGTATCTAATATACTAATTGACCAAATTTCACAACATTTGATAGATAAGTTACTTGTGCGATACTCTGGTGCTGATTAGATTTTGATATTAATCGGAAAAGAACAACCTGTCTTGTTTTACGAAATGGCCCGCAAAAATGTCATGTATCCACACTAGATAAAATACCAATTGACTAAATTTCGCAAAATTTGGTAGATAAGTTACTTGTGGGATACTCTAGTGCTGATTAGATTTTGGTATTATTCGAAAGAAAACAATCTTTTACGAAATGGCCCTCAAAAATCGCCAAAATCTAAAAAAAGCTACGTATGTTCAAATATATAAATTAAATGCTTGTTTTATACGTAATTTTTGATGAGGAAAAGAATAAGAACAACTCTATTATTCTAGGACTAACAGTTCTCGAGATATTTGAGATTTTTCGTGTTTAGTTATGCCGCTTTTGGAAAAATGTCCAATTACCAAATAAAAACAGAAATTGAATTAAAAATGCAAATTTAGTATTATATTGTGCAATTAAACTCAATTTAATGAATTATTAAAGAAATAAAGAAAAAGTGAATTTAAGTCTGCAGGGAAAGTCATGTGCTGCCCATATCAGATTTTTTAATTTATAATATGAAGTAAGTACTCCAATAACATTAATTTTACTCGAATACAACTTAAATGGGCAGTACTGGGTTTTTTTGGAAGGGTACATACATAATAAAACAGTATTTCCCTTCCTGAAAAATATAAATCATCTGAAAGTTTCGTTTCGTTTTTTGAAACCAATCAATGTTATTTATTATTGGAGGCAATGTTATTTTAAATCAATTTTGTTTCAAATACGCGAATTTACAGAAATATGTTCTTAAAGTTTTCTATACAAGCACTCATTCTACAATTTTCATTATACATAATTGATGACGGGGTTGAAAATTCGAATTCAAGTTTTCGACGGGAGAGCATGTTTCAAGCATCCCTGATCACGAATCGAGCAGTGAGGTTATGTCTGTGTGTGTGTGTACGTCAGTGAGTCTGTGAAGACGATATCTTACGAACGAATGGAGGATTCGAATAAAATTTGGTACAAAAATTAAAAATTACAATCCGTGAATACTGGAAGCCGATTGTTTTAAACACAATCAAATGTTTAGAACCCTCCTAAAGTTTCAAATGAAATTTTAAAAAAATCATCAAAAAATCAAAGCCTTTAATAAAGTTGCGTAAATTGACATATCTTTAGTAATTTTTTCTTAGAAAACTATAAACATGAACTTTAGAATGCTGGCATAAATCGATCTCGATATATCGCACATTTTCCCAAAAAATTTATCTAAAAATCAAATAAATTAAAAAAAATATTAACTGTTGAGAAACATTTTCCTTTTTCATACCTAATATCATGCGATAAATTTGGGGGCATCATTGCTATGGATCTAGCTCGTTCCGTTCATGAGAAAAGATACTATTATACGAGTAATAATTTTATATTTGAACGTCAATAGTCATTTATCTGCTATAAGAATAACTTATTCCTCCGTTTATAACATTTGGAGAGATTTTGGCGACGAATTTGGCGGAATGTCTCCAACTTGGCGACTTTTTATATGTTGCTAAATTTACAAAAATCTCGTCAAATGGATAATAATGACGCTATATAAATGAAAATGACGACTAATTGGTAAAAATTCAATATCCTAGATAGAATATAAGTATCTACTATAAGAATAACCAATTTTATCTTGGATAGAATATAAGTATCTACTATTGGAATAAACTAATTTTTTTACTGTAAAAGCAGTAAATTTATTGATGTTATATAAAGAAAGTCATATGTTGCCCACATCAGATTTTTTAGATCAAAAAGAAAGTTTATATCAAATCGAAATTCAATGTAAACATATAAATATATAGAAACTAATCGTTTAACACGCACACTGTGATCTACTTTCACAATAATAAATCAAATATATTATAGTATATTGATTCATGTTAAAAAATATATGAGCAAGCAAATTATATCATTTCATTTATTTTTAACTTACTATTGTTAAACGTCTTCAGGAGAATATAACTTCTTACTTTCAATCTTCAGATATACATCAGACATTTCACACCAGCAAATCAACCAAAACAAAGTAGAAAATTTAAATTAATCGTACTTTATATCAGTTAATTAACTAGTCACAAGAAGGTCGAGAAGCACATTTAATTATGCCAAGTGTACAGATCTTTGCGACCATTCCATTGACTTGTACACAAACCATCTCCTATACACTCTACACAACTTACATGATATACATGTACACAACTTGCAATCTGATTTAAAACAGCGGTTCCCAACCTTTATCCCCTTGAAAACCAGAGCCTGTTTATTTTCTTAAATCTTCCCCCCCCCCTTTTTTTGAATGTAATATTATTTAATTAATAAAATGTAATGTAATAAAATTTAATTAATATAAAATGTGCGAGATTAAATCCTGTTAGATTTTTCAGAAATTACAAGAACATCATTAGAAAATATTTAAAGATACAAATAACTTTCTGTAAAATGAAATAAATAAATAGTATACTGCACTTTCATCTTTTAAGATTTAAAAATCAAGCATAATGGAACTTTATGAACTAAACTGATGTTTCAAGAAAGAAGTGCATTTTCCCAAATTAATAAAAATTTTGCAATGTTGACTACTTTAAAAGAAAATTTTTGATTAAAGTTTGCATTATTCAACCTTAAAAAAAGAATATAAATAAATTTTGAAAATATAAGTATAAATGTACTTTTAGTCAATAATTTCTTAATAAAAAATATCTTTGGTTTAATAAAATAAATTTAAATTAGTCATATTTTTCAATATTGAAAATTTTGCATGTATCTGAGGTTGGGGAACACGACTTTAAAATATACATTATATTATAAAAAGAACACTTAATTTTTCACATAAAAAAACTAGCCTTGCCTGGTATTTCAGATGCAAATCTTTGATTAAAATTCTAGTTGAACTTGTAAGAAGTCTTCGAAAACCAACAAACACTTTAAAAATACACCTGTTTTATATTTGACGGTACACATTCTTTTATATTTGACATTGTTTTATATTTGACGGTACACATACAATATATTAAAATAAATTTGATGTAAAAATGACTTACGCTTCAAAGCAGATTTGGATACTGCTAACATAACATTCAAATATAAAGTTTATCTGGATAAAAGCGGAAAATTCTACAATTTACACAAGCATGCACATAATTTTTTCATGCACTTTATAATTATTTTTAAATATATTATACATATATATTCTTCAATTTCTATACTTGTATTCTATTTTATATTATATTGTATTTGCAATTGATTTGTATTTCAATTCGTAATACAAAACGGACTTCAATAACAAAACTATTCTTTAGTAATGAAATTCTTTGATAATAAAAATATTTTAATCTTATTTCGTAATTTTCTTCATACTATTCTTTAACATCTTATAATAACAACTTCCTTTCCATTCATCCTCGTCTTTAATAGAAGTATTTAAAAAAACCAAAAGGTGAAGTACACAGTTTAGGCGATAAATCGCCAAATCAAGAAAGTCCTCCTCTTTGCACCTGTTTTAAACGTTGAGTCACGTTGCTAGCATGGGGAAGATAGGGCCGCGCTCTCTCCATTGTAACAACTGTCTTCCTACTGCCCATCCCCTGGGGTAAAGGTAATTACAGTTCAGTGAGCAGAGATAATTTCTTCACGTTAATATGCCATTTCACCCCTTCCCATTTCATCCTGTGTCTCTTATTATTCCAATTTCATCCTGTCTCTACTCCCTCCTAATTACCTTGTGGTCCTTACCTGTTGGTAGAAGGGAAAACTGTGTGCGTTCCCCAATAGTCTCTTCTCTTCAAAGCATTTTTCGCCTATTGGAGGAGATTTGCTCCCCCATATGAAATGGCTTTGTCAAAAAAATATACAGTAAAAATAATTTCCCTTTGGGAAGATCTATGTTCGTCTATATCTATTTTATACATGACTAGCAGTATACCCATTTTCGTACTGAAAATATTTATAAAGAAACTTAAAATTCACCATCAGGTGTAAATTCCTATAGTATTCTAAATGACATTATTATTTAAATCAATCTATTAAAATAACTAAATTAAGGCTCCATAAACAAAGTTTTCTGTTCTTGTTATGCAAATCTCAATATTTAGGGTAGTAAAATAAAGGTCACGTATACTGCACCCTATTTAAAATGGTTGATGTGTGTGTGTGTGAGAAGGTTCCATAATAAAAAAAATATATATTGCTAATGAAGACAACATGGAATAAACATCTCAAAAAATTAACGACCTAAAAATTTTTCTCACGAAGTTGGTTAACAATCATTGACATACGTTTCTAATTGCCCGAACGAACATTTTTAATTTCAATTTAGAGTAATTTACTTGCAATTTCCAATCTACCTTCGATTCGATAGTATCTTCCACATTTAGGTCATTTTTTCATTACAAACAAATGTGCCTCTGTTTCAAAGAAACGTCAAGCGTTCTTTCAAAAATGCTATGAGAGTAGTTATAAAAGGGGCGTTCTGCGGCGGATCGGGGAGGTGCAGCAGGAGGAGAGGCCCTCTTTTGGGAGGGAATTTCCCTCTTTCGGGAGGATCCTCGTTGGGAGGATGCCTCTCTTGAGACCCCCCTCTTTGGGAGAATGCCTCTCAGTGCCCCCCTCCCCCCCTTTTGGAAGTTTGGTGAGGCGGCGCAGTACCCAATGCCTCTGTTGGAAGGATGCCTCTTTCCTAGTATTGCGAAAGAGGCCTGATGACTCATACGGAGTGAGAGGGCATGACCTGAGGAAGTGGTTTCAATGGATGTCGCAATCAGCGACTGACCTTTGAGTATTACACAATCTAGAAATGACGTGTCGCGCCTTGGAGCTCCTGAGCACACGTCCTCCCTCTCTGCTGTCTGGGAACAAACTGAACGATCTTATGACGTAGTTTGTAGCGTGACGTAGCTAAAGCGCCGTCTGGCGAATTTTGATGAAGTGCTGCCATCTATCGGCATTTTTTTCCAAAAGAATTTAATTTCTCACTTGTCAGGAGCGGGACTCGAACTCCTAACCAGCTGATTACAGTGGCTGCGTCTTATCCACTGGACCACAGCACCCGTGCTCCATAGATTATTTTCTTTGAACTGTACCTTATCAGAGGAAGCAGGAGATAGAATATTTTTCGCTCGGCGAATAGCGATGTATTTTATAAAGGGATTTCGGTGCGTTTTAAAACAGAATGTTACGGACTGAATATAAAATTGTGTTGTGATTTTTAAAACAAATTGAATACGGATGAACACAAAAATTGTATTCAGTGGACATTATGATTTTTTTTTTAAATGAATTGGATAAACTCAAGTATAGTTACACATTTTCAAAATTGTGTTAAGTGAATAGCATTCAACCCTTTTAAGTGTTGTACACTTAAAAACATGAATGTAATACTTAGCTAACATTGTATTAAGTGATATATAGCAATATGGATTTTTTTTTTTTTAAATAAATCTAACAGCATATATCAATATGATTTTTATAATAATAACGAACTGATTTCGAATGTTTAAAAACAAATAGATTACAAATTTTCAGTGAACACAAAAATTGTGTTAAGTGAATAGGATTCGACCCTTTTAAGTGTTGTACACTTAAATACAAATTTATACACGCACACAATATATTTGGCAAGCTTTAAAATAGCGCATTGTATTTAGTTGAAATGAAGTGAACAAGATTCGACCAAGTGTGTGTGTGATTTTTTAAAAATAAATCTAACAGCATATACGACTATTATAATAACGAAATGATTTTTTTCTCTTTATAAAAATAATAATGAAAATTAGAACTCACGGAACGACGTCTTCACTAGCCGCTGGCCAAACTCCAAATGAGTGATACACTCTCATTACGCTATTAAAATTAGATCTTATCTATAATGACGTCAGCAGTATGAGGTGTTGCCACCTTTTTTTTCTAATAATATATTTCTAGTAACTGGATACTTCAAGGGTCTGATTTGCTACACGTAATCTGAAATAAATCATTTTAATGATATTGTGCATTGAATATGATTTGACCATTTTTAAAGTGGTGGATGTAATTGAAATATTGAAGTTTAGAATTTAACAAGCTAACGAATTTTCACAGATACACCCCAAAATTTTAGCATTTAGTTTAAATAAAACCCAATGAATATGATATGACCATTTTCACAGTGAAGGGTATAATTTTTACTACCATTATAGAACTTAGAAGTGTGTGTTTTTATAATGTGAATAGGATTGATTTGACCATTTTTAAAGTGGTGGGTGTAATTGAAATATCGGGGTTTAGAATTTAACAGGCCAATGAATTTTCACAGATACACCCCAAAATTTTAACATTTAGTTTAAAGAAAACCCAATGAATATGATATGACCATTTTCACATCGTAATTTTACTACCATTATAGAACTTAGAAGTATGTGTTTTTATAATGTGAATAGGATTGATTTGACCATTTTTAAAGTGGTGGATATAATTGAAATATCCAGATCATTTAGAATTTAACAAACTCATAAATTTTCACAGATACACCCCAAAATTTTAGCATTCAGTTTAAATAGAAGCTAACGAATATGATATGACCATTTTCACAGTGCACATCCTAATTTCAGTATCATTATAGAATTTTAGAAGTGTGTGTTTTTATAATGTGAATAGGATTGATTTGACTATTTTTAAAGTGGTGGGTGTAATTGAAATATCGAGGTTTAGAATTTAACAAGCTAACGAATTTTCACAGATACACCCCAAAATTTAAGCTATAAGTTTAAAGAAAACCCAACGAATATCATTTGACAATTTTCACATTGTAATTTTATTACCATTATAGAACTTAGAAGTGAGTGTACAGTTTCGATTATTTTTACAGGACACCAACACATTTTAAAATTTATTGAATAGGAATAAACGATTTTGCACATACATGTACCTAGATTTCAACACCCAGTATTAAAACCTGCTAAACATGAAACGAATAAGTATTGTGTGAGATTTTATCACACTAACTTTTAAACTTTTTAAATTTTTAAAAATGTCCGAAATAGTTGTATTTCATCGGTAGACATAAATTGTATGGAGCACATTTTTATGAAAAAAATATCTGTTTCGACAGCTTTTAAAATAGATTTCTGCAGTTGCACACTACAGTTCTAGAATTTTCTAAATACGAATCGACTGTTTGAACTACCAATGGTGTTTTTACCGATGCAAATATTTACAGGACAAATATTTCGATGAAACCGAACTTAGTTGAAGCTTCTAAGTTTGAATATTTAGAATCATTTCATATAATTTTTATATTCACATTGAAAATAGTTAACAAAGTTGGAACTCACGGATCGACATCTTCACAGCTTACTGTCCACACTCCAAATGAGTGATACACTCTCATTACATTATTAAAAATTAGATCTTATCTATAATGACGTCATTATGTTGACGTCTTGCCACTACACAATTATTCTTTTTAAATTATGCATTTTTTTTTTAATAACTTGCTACTAACTGTCTTATGCTATCCATTTTTTTTTCATATAAGCAGATATTCCATATACCTTCTAAATGTTAAGTTATAATTTAAAAAAAGCATTAGAGATGTATTTTACGTCTGAATTCGTCCAAGTGGAAATCCGACGATTGCAAATGCATGATTGGATCCTTACATTTCCATTGACACCACTAAAATGTGTGGATCTTATTTTGAAAAAGCTGCTCTCAGAAAGAATATGTATATGAATACATATTTTCCATAAATACAGCCCCTCCCCCCCACAATACACACAATATGCAAGCCAAAGACTCACCCTGAATACATTCCAAATCGGCTCTTTAGCTTATCGTGCTTATCAGTGTAACAGATAGTATCCCAAAGTTCATGTTCGCAAAGCGAGATAATTGCAATGTTATTGTTTTAAGCAGATCCCATATTTAAATGAAAAATTTATCAAATTATACAATACATACAAGAGCTGGAAGATCTTAACATTTCAATATTATAGAATAGTCACGAATGTTTTTTTTCCCCATTTAAAATTATCAAATTTTAATGCAATTTGACAAAAATTGCACAATATTTAGTGTATGACTATCAAATAAGAGCTAGGTTTTATTGTTACAACAACGTTTAAGATCATTAAACGACTATATATATATATATATTTTTTAAAGAAGAATAGTATATAACTTACTGTTTTTAAGGATAGGCGATTGTTAACATTGAATTTAAATGAAAGAGTGACCCTCTGAAACAAGTTCAGTACATTGCAATAACATTAAAAAATATGAAAGATATGCAATTAACACCTTAAAAGAAACATGTAATGAGTTTTGATATCTTAATACGAGACATTATTGACATGCACATAGAAATGTCACAACTTTGTGGCTGTAGGTGCTCCATAAGACCCTTCTGCTCTTAATAAATGATCCCATTTGATTGTACATATTTAACAACACACAGAAAATGACAGGACTACAACAAAATTTTACACTTATTACAGAATAAGTCCCAACTTCGTAGATTTTTAAGAAACTACAGTCGAATTTTCACCGATTCTTAGAGATTGAAACACAACATTGTTTATGAATCTTCATACTTTAGAGAATGGAACATAACTTAGCATTTATTTTGAATGAATTCAGAATTTTGACATTGATTATAAATTTTATGATTTAAACTCTGTAACGTGTAAATATCTTTTGTTATGAAATTCACACTGTAGACATTTGATATGATTCGAATAAATCTATTTTTATTTATTTTATTTTATTTTAAAAAGTGAGATTAGTAAACCTGTTACACTTGAATGCATAGATACATAACTCATAACCATATAACATTTGTTAAATGGAACATGCTAAAAAAAAAAAAAAAAATTAGCTAATGAGTATAAATAAGGAATTCAATTTGAAGGATAAAAACCATTTAATGAATCTATTATTCATGAAATTCACATTAACCATAATCTGTTGTACATTTAAACAAATAAGTTAAAATAATTTCCTTATCGCACATTCATAGTCCTCTGATTTGAATGACTTGAAAAAATTTCGATCATACCAGTGAAAGACTTCTTCACCACGCAACAAAACTTTCTTAGTAATGTTATTAATGATAAGATTTAGAAGTACTTGTTCCGACACTCTGTCATACATTTGTAATGGAGTGCTGTAGAGACATTCATGGTAACTCAGATCTTCAACTTGACCAACACAACCGACACATTTGAAAAGTTTTTTTACATGACTCATGAAGTTGTCATGAATACAAGAGATTAATTGTTCGAATGCGAAATTCTTGTCACAAATAAGTGATGGTAGAAAGGTTATAGTGTTTTTTATTTTTAATATTTGAGCAGGAAGCCACTCTATAAATATACTTTCTCGAAGATGTATACTAATGTTGTTAACACTATTTTGTAAACATGCTATTTGATTTTTATCTAAGGTAATATGACACTGTGTTAGACAAAATTTTGAATCATAAAATTGAATTATTCTCTGCAAATGCAATTTTCCGTTGTCATTGAAACAGAAAAACTCATTGGGACTGACGAAAGAGGTATCTGCATATAGAATATTGAACGACCACAATTGTTGAGAAAATTCACTTCATGTAGCCGGTGACAGTGTAACACCTTCACGCGTAGGCTGTAATTCATTTCGATCGTTAGAGAGATATTTCCATATATACACTTTTAACTTCCCATGACGAAGTTTCAAATATACATACACATTAGATCCTAAATGCCAACGACGGAGTGCATCTTGCATAAAATCTGAAGAAGTAGATTCAGTCGAAACTGATCCTGCAGTGGAAGATAACAGTCCGCTATGTGTTAGAGCACAAGAAAGTAGATCTTGAGTTGAGTTTTCAACCTCGGTGAGAACTTGTGAATTGACAACGGTAAATGTTTCTGCTGGGGTTTTGGAAGACATAAGATAGGTCTCTAACCAATTCACAGCAAATTTTTGTGAGGGCGAATTAATCACATCTGAGACAATGTCCACAGATTTTGTTTCTTCTAGGGCAGGAACAGTCAACTCCGCACTATTTACACTAGAAATTATTTGCTCGAGTGATGGCATACTTTGAATTTTAGGCATTCTTTTTAGATAATAACACCCAACTACGACATTCACAGTATAAGATTTATTTTTAAAACAACAACTTCTTAAAACATTATAATTTTGTCGCAGCTATGAACGAACCAAACCTATCCACACAACGCCCAAAGTTGAAATGACTTATCAAACAACTTCATAAGTATAATCACGTAACCTAAATCGAGTGTCGTTTGCAAACAGATCACATAAGATATGAAGTGATTAGAACTTATAAATTTTAATGAATCGTACAACATTAGATTGTGGTAAATACAATTGTTATCTACATGAGAAAATTTCTATATTATTTCATTCAGCTTCGAAATCATAGAGTGAAAATATGTACCAAACTTACTTAAAGTTCCTAATTTTAAATCACATTAACATTATATACTTAGAAAAATTTTATATATATTTTTATAACATTAGGTGATATGTATCACGCGGAATATACAAGAATAGCTACCAAAAACACGAAAATAACTAACAGTATGAGGCCTTCACAAGTCGACATCCAAACTAGAAATGAACGATAAACACACTAATTACAACAATTAGATGAGAGCTTATCAGTTATTATCTTATCTAAGATTTCACATAAAATGACGTCATCACTCCAAAGTTCACAAGATGGCGTCATTGGTCCAAGGTTCACAAGATGACGTCATTGGTCCAAGGTTCGCAAGATAGCCATTTAACCTTTTAAATTTTTTTAATTACTACCGATTTTAATTACTTCATAATTTTAAATCACTTATTCACAATTAAAAAATTTTAATTACTTCTTAATTTTAAAGGTTTTTTCAACGAATTTGATCGTTTAAATTGTAATACTCTATGTACTCTTACAACCTTTAAACCCATTTTCAAATATTGTTTTAAACTTCTATAATGAACTACATATTTCTCTTTATCGTATAAAGTTGTTAATAACTTACCTTGTTTCGAATTTTCTGGAATTCTATTTTCAGGACATAATGGTAAATCTGAATCATAATCATGTAACTTTGGATATCTTAAACTAATTTCAAATATATATCCATTCTCCAAATCATCTTTTATTTTATAGTTATATAATTCACGCTTAACGTAATTTTTTTCATAATCATTACACCATTTAAATTCTCAATATGGTAAATATTGACTCATAGCCCATCCATATAAATTATTAGCAAATAAATACATTAAATAATTAGATTCTTTACTAGTATCATAATTTTTCATATATTTATTATTTGCTCTTCCATATCTACTACAACATTGTGAAACACCTCCTCTTAAACCTTTGTCTATCATGAGAATCATATCATAATTATTTAATAAATCTAATTTAACTTTTGTTATTTTTAACATTGCATCCCAAGATAAACCAGGAGCAGTAAAACACCAATCTGGATATAATTTATAAGTTTTTAAACAAACATCTCTAAAATTTTCAAATACATCTGTTAAAATTAATACATCTGTTTTGACATATAAATCTGTATATTCACCGAAATTTTTTATATTAAATTCTTTCCAAACACGTTGAGCATGTTTATATTCTTCATCACTTATATTACATTCATTCAATTTATTATAAAATTTATCTTTTGACGGTAATTCTGTTTCTTTGTATTTACCTCTAGAATCCATATAATCATAAGGATATACACCTTTTCTTGTAATGAGTTCTAATTTATCACCAGAAAAATGTAATGATGTCTCTCTAAATTTTGATTTTAAGTATTTAATATATTTCATTTTCCGTATTTTTGGAGGACATCTATTTATTTCATTCTCTGGTCTCAAGTTTTTTGATAAATTATCTAAACTGCAAGACATAAATTTAAATGCATCAATAAATCTCAATTTCATACCTCCTATTTTTTTGCTGAAAGATATATATTTTTCTTCAGTATTAGGTATAGCATCTATTTTTGATTTATCAAATCCAAGTTCTTTAATAAACAAATGAGAATCATAACCTGTTAAATTAGGATTTTTACTGGAATAAATTTTGGAATTTGATAATTTAAATTACAAACATCATGAGCAGGACCTCTATATTTTCCAGTTATATGAAAATGATCAATAACTTTTTCATCCTTTAAGATATTTTTTTCCCATATATGACATATATTAGTTCTTTTATAATGATTTTCATCGAACTCTATCATTGTTTTGATACTTTCATAATTTTTTATTTTTCCTTCTATAAATTTTTCAAATTTAAGCGTATCCTCTTTTAACATAGATACAAACTTTTTGATTGTTTCAGGTCCTCTATTAACAACAGAAGGTATAAAGTAGTTTGAGATATTTTACTTTTTATGTACTTCTGGAGGGATTTTTTGTTTGTGTATCGGTATATATATATATTTTTTTGGTAACTGGGGCAAAATTTGCTAATTATTTACAGTATAGTTAATGTGAAACACTTTTATTTTTAAATAACCTCGGTTAAAAGTTGTACTTGACAAAAGAAAATTAAAGTCAAATCTCGTTAATACTTTATTTAAAATAATACAGAAATATATAGCACTGGGGCGGTGTAGTAAACATATTTAGTAATGAAAAAATTATTTTTAACATTGTCATTATTTCAAAATAGAAAAAGATTTTTCAACTTTAAATTATATAAAAACAAATACATATTCTCCAATTTTAAACAGAATATAAACAAAAAAATTTAAAATTTATTATGCCGAAAAGTATTTTTTTTTAATTTAATTTTCTAACAACAAACAAAAGATATCTTAAATTTAGAATGAAATGTAAAAACTAAGATTTTTAAAATTTCAATCTTTGCTTTTTCCCAATATCCACACAGCATTCTTGAAATTTAAGTTTATTATGCATTTAAATGCGTTCTTCCATAATTTGCTATTATTTACTTGTTTCATAAAGTTCTCTCGCAATCATGCACTTTCCGACTACACGAAAAAGATAGTGCCAAAAATAGAAAGCAATTTTTTAAAGTGCGCCACTGAATTTCTGTATACAGCACAAGAACCAAATACACAGATAATGTTTTAAACATCAGTAAAAATAATGCTCAAGTATTATCATCTCCAGTTGTGTCAGTCATCCGAAAACCGATTGAAAGCAAAAGAATGTCTCCGTATACTGGTTCTAATGATATCAGTATGAAATCTCGGCCTATCATCTTTACATTAATCTTCTAATTCAGCCCATACACTCGGTGCTAAAGAAGACAAATTCTCATGTTTAAACCAGTGAAGCGATATGCTGCTTAAACCTCTCTCACGATAAATGTCATTTTTGATTATTGTTTTTTCACTAACAAACCGATTTGCCAAATATACATATTTAGTATCTCTTTGTTCATACGGATTCCATGCCATTTTACTTTCAATTTCTTTAAAACTATTACCAATAATAGCAATGTTCGACAAATTTTTTACACTCCAATTCGCTAGCAAAATATTATTGTAGAGAAACCTGTTGCAGTAAGGCATGAAGCAGACGGTCTTTCTCCTTACTACCCTCATCCCTTTCTCATTCGTGGCTATAACGTTCAAATCTAGTTTCTTTAACAAATATATTTCTTCCATGGAAAATGCGGGATCATAAACATAGACCTGAGAGCCGTGCATCAACTTTTTCAAGATTAGGAGAAGTCCGAGCTGGTTACGAGATCTCTCAATATAGGAAAAATGCCCCAAACCATAGCACACGATATCTGTTTTCTGTTCTTTAATTTTACAAGAGTAATCTGCATTCTCATTTGAAGAATCAGCGTCAAGAAAATGTAGGAGTTCCCATTCGCGGAAAACGCCGCGCAAGGTTTCTTTTAGTTGTGTGAATAATTCACTGCATTTCAGCTCCTGTTGAATGCTCTTTAAGACTGTAATGAAATTGTTGAATGAACCAACGTGTGTTCGATTTGAAGTTATTTTCATATACATCCTACATGATTCACGTGCAAATCTTTCTTTATCTTTTCCCATCCTCAGCGATCTGTTCCTCTTCAAGTAAGCTGATATATCTAGAAAATAAAGCAAGAATTAAGAAATTATAATAAACATGTTTCTTGAAATTTTCATATGTAAGACTCAGAAATAAAAGTGGGTATCTGAAAACTCTTATGTGTGTCTAGTCGAGTACGTATCCCATAATGTATGTGAAAAAATATGGTCACTGGCGGCTCTCCTCCAGCGATTTCTATAAAGCCCCCAGATCAAGTGATTAGCATAAAACTCTCCACAGCTACTCCTCCAGAGACTTTACTACCTCCAGAGACTTTACTACCTCCAGAGACCTTCTGCTATATAAACTACGTTTATAATGTTCCTGTAAATATAGTTACTATGTTCTGGTAAATAAATTATATTTTATGATTGTCGCGGTGATGAATATGATACAGCATCGCTCCTTAGCCTTATGTATGGTTCTTCGCCATAGAGTGATGAACCTGAGACGCGAGATGCTTCAATTTACGCCAGAGACAGGAATACTTATGAACTTTCAAAAGTGGATTTAAAGAACTCCGTTCTAGAAACAGAGAGAAATTTATGGTTTTTGCACCGGGACTCTTAATTCCTGATTTCCCGAATCTTTTAATGAAAAAACGAAATTTAATTGCGTAATTGCAGCACTAGGTTGTGATATATTGACTCATGTGACGGATCTGATTCGATCACCTCCTGAAAATGGTAGAAAGAGCGGATCATTTCACACTTTGCAGATTCAGAAGTCAAAAAAATTCACACACTATTGCAGGATTTGCAGTTAGAAGATAGGACTTTGCTTTGCAATAGTCTTTTACTTCACAAAATCTTGCCGGAACGAAGACATATTTCGCACGTTGGTTTGGCAACGATTAACTATACATGTGCAACAGATTTTATCAATAAGCTCAGAATCGCTGGAAAAAATTTCTGAAATGGCGGATAAAATCTACGATGTTTCAAGTTCACTTTGAGTATCGGAAGTAGCAGAGAACAGGCATATTTCAAGCTTAGAAGTTCAAGTTGTAAATCTGATAAAAACCATAGAGCAACTTTAAAAAAATTTATAAACTAATGACCGATCTAGAAAATGTACTTGATCAAAATATCAATCACGATCAAGATATCGATCTCAATCCAGAAGAGACGATATTTGTTGGTTTACCATAAATATGAAACTGAATAATTTTGGGTAAGTATCTTTATTCCTTGTTATTCACCTGTCTTTAATTATTTTTGAGTATAAAAAGTAGATACATTTTCTTTAACGCTTATGTGTGCCTAGTTAGTGTAGCAAGCAGAATATCAAGATAGGTTTAAATGTAAATAGCACTCATATATTCAGAAAGTAAAATCACATGATTTGTTATTCCCCAGTCTTCTCAGTAGACAAGGAAATGACATTACAACATGTGAATTACAATTATATTAGATTTTCTTTTTAGAAGATAAAACAAATAAGAAGTTAGTTCTAAATATAATATTGCAATTAAAGCAAAACCTTCCTTTTATTTTTCTAATAATATTCAGGGTGGCCACAAAATAACGTGAGGTGTTCAGAACCCTCTAGCGAGTAATGTAGTGGACGAAACGTAACAAAATTCGGTGGGCGCACAGAGTAGAACAAGAGGTTTCGAATAGTTCCAAATGTCGCCTCTACGGGAAATTTTGTCTCTGGAAAAATGCAGTAGTGTGAATAATGAATGAGTAAATGCCAAATGAGACAGTACACATCAATTTTGTTAACAATGCATGGCCACGATTAGCAGCATTGTCATTCTCGTTCCGCTGATAATACAACTTGACTAACAAAGCGCAGTGATGTAAGGTAAAAGCCATCGTAAGGTACTAGATAGATCGCCTTCGAATGATGAGAATTCTTCTAGCCTTTCCTTTTATCTACATGATCGCTACACGGAACGCGATTGTGCAAATTACTGCAATTTACACGGGAAACAGTGCCAAAATTTCGGCTTCTGGAAATTTATGTGTCCACTGTGTACGCCCACCGAATTTTGTTACGATTAGTCCAATACATTACTCGCTATAGGCCTCTGAACACTTCACGTTATTTTACGGCCACCTTGTGCATAAAAAAGGTTTCAATAAATACAACAGCGCCGAGGGAAAGCAGGATCCTCCCGTCACGTAAGGGGAACGGGTTTCGTTTGTACACATACTAACAAAGCAGTTGCCTAAATTAGGTGTCATTCCCCTATTATGCTGTATTTACTTGTCTTGAAAATATGAATTGCATTTTCTATTTAATTTCCCCAAAATGATCACAGCTACTGTTAGTTTGTTTGTTTTAGTTTATACCACCCATGTTAAAATATAATGCAGGAAACAGGGTTAAAAATAGAAAAAAAAAGTATATTGTAACAAGAAAGATGAAAAAGTCGGTTTAGAGAAAATGGCCCATATACTATACGAAGGCGAATTACTGGTCGTTGCCCATGTCCTAAATAAGAGACAAGTGATCAATAATACGAACACGGAAGCCCAGTTTGGTCTCATGAAAACGCGAAGAAAATAAGCAATGTGCATGATACGAAATCACGTCTAAAGCCCCTATAACATGACAGTAACACGGGACAACAAACCGTTCGCAAAACAGTTTGGGACGTCACTCTACGCAGCACAGAACAAAAGTGACGTCACTCCAAGCAGCAAACGGAGAAGCTTCAGAGTTCTCTAACTGTAAAGACTACTCTTAACATCCCAAAGGTTCCGTTTGGATTGAATAAGTTCAATAAGATCAGCTTCTATTTCTGCACTCCATATCAGCCATCTTGGTCGCCATTAAAGTAAGAAGAAAAAATAAGACGACAGCACGTTGCAGGCCACGTGCTTTTCGCACGTTATTTATCATTGAAAAACGAACGACACATACGCTAGCATAAACCGTTCTCGAAATATAGCGCATTTTCTGATAAATGTATCGAAAAAGTTAGGTAAAATTCAAATAAGTAGCAAGTAGCCATAAATAAATTATGCTTCGGGTGGTGGTGGGGACAATCTTTAAAAAAAACTTTTTTTTCCACTGAGAACATCGTTATTTCTTAAATACTAAATTCACAATCAACATCATCAATCTCAAAAATACTTTCATGTTATTTGCGGTGAAATACTAAAATTGCAGGCAAACGTATACAATTTCATTTATGTAAAACCAAAAATAGAGGAGCATACCTCTATAAAAACATAGGAGCAGCTGACCCCAGTTGTGAGTATACATCAAAGGGATCCCTGTCTTAGGGTTACAGGTACAGAAATTCTCAAAATCTCACAATTTACAAACATTAGAATAAATCCAATTTATGTTCAAGATCCCCCCTAGAACATTATTTTTCATCTTAAAATTTCATTATTAGTTTTAACGTTATTAAACTAAAACAAACTTTGTTAACTCCACGGGGTTTTGGCGCCAGTGAGTTTGCCACGGTCAGAATTTTCAAGGGTAGCGAGCAGAATGGTCGCCGAAGGCAGCTAGTCTTAAATAAAAAAAGGCAATATCTGTGTGTCTGTCGATCCTACACACTATAGGCTCAGCGACCGAATTTCGTAGCGACAGAGCTACGAAATTTGGCAATCGGGGCCCAGGGTACAGTGCCTAAAAGGAATAGTGTGCCAACCGAGGTGAAAAACAGGTTAACTAAAAACCACGGTGTTGGTCTCGAATAAGTGATTAAAAGCAGAGGAGTTAGCATTGAAACTAATGGGAATTTAATGCAAATGAAATGACCAATATCTTTGGAAATAATTGAAGAATTTGTCTGAAATTTGGTGTAATTATTGCAAGTGGTATACACAAAAAGTAATTTGATTTTCAGAGAGATTGACCTAGGGATATATTCGTATTTTTAAAATTTTATTTAACTTTATCTGTGGTCGTTCAAACATTTGAGATTCAAAATAGCCAAGTTCATTCATCACAATAACGTGAAATTCGGTATGACGATTTCTCTTGTGGCACATTTCAGTTCTTTCGATTTTGAAGCTTATCGGGCCAGCCCGTCCTGGGCCCGCTATATGACTTTACTTGTTTTGGGTATAATTCGAGAACAGATGTATCTAAAAATTAAAAGTTTAGCATATCCTTGTCATTTGATGTATATTTTAACACTTTGAATTAAAAATCTTATCGGGCTAGCCCGTACTGAGCCCAACATGAGGAATATATCGTTTCTGAAAATAGCTCTTAATTCGCAGCATCTGGAATATCTAAATTTAATATACCATTGTCCTTTGTGGTATTTTACATTTTATCGCATTTCGAACGTTATCGGGCTAGCCCGCCAAAGAAATTTACTCGCTTTTCAAGAATAACTCGAACAAACAGAGTAGCTAAAAAATGTAGATTTAGTATATCATTTCCTTTTGGATGGATTTCAATTTAGATTTTGAACCCCATCAGGCTAGCCCGTCCTGAGCCGAACAAGAGGAATACATCGTTTTTTGAGAATAACTCAAAATTCGGAACATTTAGAATGTCTAAATTTAATTTATCATTGTCCTTTGTGGTATATTATATTTCATCGCATTTCGAACCATATCGGGCTAACCCCTCTTGGCCCGCCATAGAAATTTACTCGCTTTTCAAGAAAAACTTGATCAAACAGAGTAGCTAAAAAATGTAAATTTAGTATATAATTTCCTTTTGGATGGATTTTAATTTTGATTTTGAACCCCATCGGGCTAGCCCGTCCTGAGCCCAACAAGAGGAATATACCGTTTTTTGAGAATGACTCAAAATTCGGAGCATCTAGAATGTCTACATTTAATATATCATTGTCCTTTGTGGTATATTATATTTCATAACATTTCGAACGTTATCGGGCTAGCCCATCTTGGCCCGCCATAGAAATTTACTCGCTTTTCAAGAATAACTCGATCAAACGGAGCAGCTAAAAAATGTAGATTTAGTATATCATTTCTTTTTGAATGGATTTTAATTTATACTTTGAACCCCATCGGGCTAGCCCGTCTTGGGCAAGGCTATCTAAAACAAGGCTCGGACATCTAGGAATCATGGGATACGTGACGTTAGCCGCGAGGGGATCTGCAATCACGCCGAATGTACGAAAGTGTATGGAAGTTACGGAAGTGACTTTCAAATATTCATAATTTTGAATAAAAAAAATAATTCAAATACGTGCCCACTTGGATTAAAATGACTACTGAAAAGAGGACTTCATAAATGGTGAGTTATTTTTAACACTTTACAACAAAGATGAAAAGTGTTTATGACTTTGTTCATTCTGTTTGTCTGTCTGTCTGTCCGTTAGCACGATAACTGCCGTAAAAATGACTTTATCAAAATGAAATTTTAGTATGCTTTTCAGACGGTCTGTGGGACCTATGGGAATATAAATAAATAATATCACCCAATTAGTTTTTTATTGAGCCCGGGTTGAAAAAATGAAATACATTGAACCCTATGGGACCTAATTTTTCAAACATTTTTTAAGTAAACTTAAAATTCATGAATTGCTTCGAAATTTTAAGAAAATATTCACATTATCCCATAGAATATATAAAAAAAATTCAGTAAAATATGTTAAGTAGTTTTTTAATTAAAAATTATTTAATATAGGTAAAAAACAAATTCCATTACATTCTGACTTTGGGATATCCTCCAGAAAGAAAAGAGAGTAATATTATATATTAAATATCTTTCCAAGTGCTTAATCATTTTGCATATAAGAGAGGCTTCACATTTTAAAATAAATTTGGTAGATAAAATTTTTTCGTTTTTTTTATTTTATATAATTCTTCATGATATACTTATTTGATGGCATTTTTAATGCACTTTCCTACGTCCTAGAGAGTTAAAATTTGGTACACAGCTTAAATTTGTTGAACATTTTATTCGACAAAAATTTGATAGATCTTTAAATATAGATCATACATTTTTTTAGAAATGGCCTGAAAATAATCCCCGTTCACTTCTGTAAATCATTGTTGTAATATCGTTAAAAATTCTGATGTGGACAGCACATGCCTTTCCCTGCAGACTCATATTCGTCCTCTTTATTTCCTCAATAATAATTTGAGTTTATCTGCACAAAATAACAACCATAAGTATTTTAAATGACATTGAATTTACACGTTAAACTTAAATTTGGTTCTCATTTGATAACTGGACTTATTGTCAAAAGTGGCGTAGCGAAAACGAAAAAAAACTAGAATATCTCAAGAACGGCTAGTCCTAGAGTAATGGGGTTAGTCTTATTCATTTTGTTTTCAAAAATCACGTATAAAATCGGAATTTAATTGATATAATTGAGCGCACGTAGTCCTTTATTTATATATATAATGATTTCTGCCGGCCATTTCGCAAAATTAGCCCGTTCCTTTTTCTCGAATCGTACTAGAATAACCTACAATTTATTTATATACAAAATTTTGTTAAATTTGGTATATAAATCACTTGTAGGTAATTGAAAAATTATACACCAAATTTTGTTAAATTTGTTCCATTAGTTTTTAGCTAGAGTGGATAAAAGCAATTTCTGCGGCCATTTCGCAAAGAAGGCAGATTCTTTTATTACGAATCGTACTATAATCTAATGAACATCAGAATTTCCCACAAAAAACATACCTACTAAATTGTATGAAATTCGGTCCATTAGTTTATCAATTAGAGTGGATGTAATATCCACACAGACACACAGAAACATACACAGATACACCCTTACACACACAGACGTCTTCCTAAAAATAGTTTTTTCGTGTTCTAGAAGTCCCAAAACGTGTAGATCCTTTGAAAATTCGAGTTCCGATCTTCGGCACGATTCCAGTACTTTGAGTACATACACATACACATATATATTATCTGTGTATCTGTGTATTATCTGTGTATCTAAATTCCGTGCCTATGCAATTACAATAGTTGTGATTCTAAATGATCCCTAAACTTTTATTATTTCTTCAACGAATCCTAATTTTAACATATGCAGAATGCAAATAACTCAAGCGATTGTAAGATGAATTACATAAGAATTGCTGAATTTTTTTCACACAAAATAATTAGCTCTGGAGTCTGGAATACAAGTTATATGAATGAAATATTCACTAATTTTACATAAGGAATCAGATGATTTATATTTCGATACAGTTTTAAATATTTAAGTATAATAAATTACTGTAATACTGTGATAATGTAAAAGATATCACCACTGAATATATCACATTTTAGAAATTTTTAAATGAAATTACATTTCTGTTGGAAAGTGTTTCATAATCAATGCTTATGCATGATTGATCTTTCTTGTTTATTTTGTCTTATTTTATGCATGCAATTTTAACATTTTTGTAACACATAGCACGTGTAGCGCCGAATGTTGCTATATCTGTACGAATAGTCTTATATCTTGAGAAAAGTACTCTTAATTCATGTTTAATATTGCCTGAATGACTTATTATTTATCACTGAACCTTGTGTTTTAAGCATGATTTTATTACAGACTTTTGTGAAGTAAATATTTGCCTTTTTTGTTGAGATCGTGAATCGTACATTTTTTAGACGCTAGAAAGACAAAATCTGTTACAAATTACTCCTTACATTATGATATGTTATTTTAAGTTAATCTAAAGTAATAATGAATCAAATTGCAGCCGTGCTAAATCATAGAATTATTGAAATAGCCATAATAAATCATAGAATTATCGAAATATCCCTGATAAATCATTGAACATAGAAACTGTATTACAAATGAAATATGCGCAACATGCCTTTGTATAATTTTTTAAGAAAATAAAACACGGGGGGGGGGGGGGGGTATCTGTGATCATTGCATAATGCATTCACACTTAAATTTTCATATTGATGTTTGTATTTATTGTTGAATTGTCAGGCTTTTGTCAAATAATTATGGTCATGTTGTAAAAATTACCCAATTTACTTGTTTTGTATTTTGTTTTAAAGATTTTAGTAATTTGGATCTTTCTGACTTGAAATATATATTGCAAAACAGCAATATTCTTTTTCTTGAAAAGCATAATTATTGAAATTTGTAACAAATATATTTTGAAAACAAAAAATTGAGAAAGTTAATAATGTTTATTTTTTATCAAAAGTTATTGATTGATGCTTTTTATTAAGTTACAATCAAAGTATTTAATGAGTTATTTAGATTTAACTGATTAAATAGTTTTTGTATCTAATGAAAATGTCCTAATCCGTAGAGTAAAATTGTTTTTCAGAACTCAATTGGGGGGGGGGGGATGCAAATGTCAAATTTTTTGGGATTTAATATAAATGCTTTTACTGTAAAATCAGTAATATTTATTTATGATCCATACTTTATGTACATCATTTAATATATATCAGGTTGGTATTTAGTAGATATAAATGGGGGGGGGATAACTTTTGTTTGAATGTGACATATGATATGCAGGTACTTTTCAGACAAAATATGGATCTAGCTTTTAGACACATTTTATTTTTATGTAACTTTGCTAACTCCAACTACTTGGATTTATAAATTTTTGCAATAAAGTTTTTATATACTCATGAAAAGCTCTTCTTTTTTGTATTTTATTTACTTGCTTCAAGAAAAACTTAATAATTTCACATTTCAACAAGAATAATAAATATTTTCACATTTCAACACAATATTAATGGAGTGTACTAGTTAAAACATATACACATACATGGTACTCAGATACTCAGCAAATTTCAGTTAATTTTGAATATACTTTTTTCAGACAAAATACAAATCTAGCTATTTATTGCTGCATATAAATAAAGTATGATACATTTTAATATAAATTTGATGTTACTTAATTAGATTTGTAAGATAAAATGTTTTTACAACTCATGAAAGCCCTGTTTTTGTATTTTACTTCCTTATTTGAAGAAATACTGTTACATTTTTTGATGGATTTAATAATTTAAATAGTTTCATTGCATGTAGAAAGACAACGATTTTCTACTTAGTGTAGTAACCTAACTTAAGGATAATTAAAATTTGTGCATATACTACATGTCATTACAAGTTAAGGTAATTTACATTTCAAGAAGGAAAAGGTGATTTAAATTTTATGAAGATTTAAATCAATAAATGGTGTGTACTATCATATAGCATGCATACTGAGGTGTAACTATTATGTTGATTGTCATTACTAAATTTAAAAGCTTTATATTTAGCCAGGAAGTTAAAATGATTAATAAATTTCTACTAAGTTATTTTCCTATCAAAAGTCCGACAGAAAATTATGCACAAATTTGCTTGAATTTTAAATGACGAATTTTCAGATTTTTTAAACAGGCATGTTTCTTCCCATTTTTTATGAATTCTAGATTTACAGTATAAAATGTTGTTCAAGTTAAATAGGTTGGTATCAAGAGTTTTTGAAATATAGTATTAGTGTAAAAGTAATGTTGCAAAAGTTACTGTCACAAAATAGAAAAGTTAAATTTAGAAACTTATATTCATAACTATTTCACTGTGTTTTATGTTGCTTATATTTTAAAACTAAATGCTAAATATGGAGATATATATATATGTATGTTAGCTAATAAAATATGTATTTTAAAGTCATAGGTAAGTGTCAGCAGTTTCTCTCATTATAGTGAATAATATGTAATTACATTTTTCCTAATTTATAGTTATAAAATATTATTTGAATTTCTAAGGTTTATAAGTTTTGTTTTTTGATATATTTTAAATATTATATAAATATTAGTATTGTTGTTTATTATATTAATATAACTATAACATAAATGTTTACAGGAGAGAGTGAAGAAATATTTGTTCTCAATGTAGATAATTTTTTATTTTAGAATCACAGTTTGAAGTTTATTCTAATTTACTTGTTAGTTTAGAGATATATTTTTCATATTAGTCTTATTTATTACTGTAGAAATTCCTCTGTGTCAGATCCCGTACGTGTTACGCACGCGAGATACGTTCCCTCCGTTGCTGCGGTTGAGTTGTCAATGTCCGGGCCTCTTATTCTAGGTGGCCTTGTCTTGGGTCCGCTGTAGAATACATTCGTTTTTGAAGAATAACTCGAGAACCGCAATAGCTAAAAATTCCAAGTTTAACATGTCGTTGGCTTTTGTGGTATATTTAAGTTTCTTCGGATTTGAACTTTATCGAGGTAGCCCGTCCTGGGCCCGACATAGGAATGGACCCGTTTTTTTAGAATAATTGGAAAATCGGGACAACTAGAAAATATATATTTAGTACATCCTTATCTTTTGGGGAATATTTTAATTCCTTCGATTTTGAACCGTATCCGGCAAACTTGTTTTGGGCCCGCCTTAGAAAGTCAGTTTTTTGGGGGAATAACTCCAGAACCGGAGCATCTGAAAGTTCCAAGTTTGGAATGTCGTTGTCATTTGCTGTATATCTTAGTTCATTAGATTTAAAACCTTAACGGGATAGTCCGATCAGTGCTTGAAAACCGTGCAACTAGATAATCTAAATTTAGTATTGGGATGTATTTTAATTCTTTGGATTTCAAACTTTATTAAATAACCCCGTCCTTGCCCATCCTTAGGAATGCATTCGTTTTTGGAAAATAACTCGAAAATCGGAGAAAAATTACCATTTACCAAACAATTACATTAGTTCTCCCTAGGAATTATATTTGAAAAAGTATTTTGTACTGTTGTGTAAACCCACGTTCGATCGTCTCCACCCCCCCCCCCTTATCCTTGATCTTGGCTACGCTTATATGCAAGAGAATTAAATAATGCGAAACCAGTCCGCGGTGCATTTTAAAGATTCATAATAATATAGTGATTTGCACTACATAGTATAATACAAAGAAAAGTCTTGTAACGGGATTTTTGGATGCTGAAATTCGAAGATTATGAACGAAAAAGAATATTGTACGTGTGATGGGTCTTAGTAAAAGCAGATTCGATCTCAGATGAGCAATGTGCTAATGAGATACTTCCTATTGTATCTAGAGGTCACCCTGAAGGCACTACAAAATGCCCTTTCCTGGTGTTCTACCCATTTCCAGAGCCCCCGCTGATTTGCGGATCTTTTGAGCATTGTTCGCGTAAGAGATGTGGTAATTTGCGGAAACGTGTGTAAAGGAGACGCGACTGTCGAAATAAAATAGTGGTCGATTACATGTCCGCTCCCAATCGAAATTCTTATCAGTGCTATCTTTCACCGTACAAAAAAGACAGTACTTGCAGGCAGCCCCCACCTAATTCTAATGTTCAAGCGGCAATGGTGTTTCACGTTTTTCTTCCAAATTCACAGGGCCACCCACAGGCATTTTTCCCTGTAGCCGAACATATGAGATAAAACAAAATATCTGCTAGACATTTTCATGCATTCTTTTTTTAGGTTTACATGGTAATATGTATCAAAATGCAAAAGAAAAGTTTGGTTTTAAAGCATTCGTTCAAGTTATTCATATAATGCTTTTAAAAATTATTGAAAAATTTCAATTTCAAGTAAACAATATCAACATGTGCGGTCCAAATTTCTGCTAAAGAAATGAAAATATCTTCGTAAAATGCAGAATACAACTCAAAATACTAATATCGACCGGTTTCGAAGGCAAAAAACTTCTTCGTCAGATCACACAGAACCGCAACCTTCACTCGTACTCCCAGTGTACCGACCCTGTATCCGTGGACAAATTTCGCACTTCTTAACTTATTTGCATATGGATGTAACTATGTATCTAGGAAAAAAAGGGGGTCGACGATCGGATGGAGCTTATAGTACAAAATTCCTTTTTTTTAAATATGGACAATTTTGAGAACTAATGCAATTGTTCATTTTTTACCACACAATGAGGTTCTTACCACACATCCCATCTCCCATGCCTACACCACTAATTATAATTATATATACGCCGAAAATATTAAATTCCATCCGAAAAGGAATTAATATTCTAAATTAGGATTTTCTATCTGTTCCAGTTTTGGGGTTATCCTAAAAAATGAGTATATTCCTATGGCAGGCCCAGCCCGGGCAAGCTGAATGAAGTTCATAGCCGAAAAAATGAAATATACCACAAAAGAAAATAGCATGCTAAACTTGGAATTTTTAGATACTCCGGTTCTCGAGTTATTCATCAAACACGATCGCATTCCTAGGCGGACTCAAGACGGGCTAGCCCGATGAGGTCCAATTATAAATTATGATAATCCCCAAAAGAAATTGATATCCTAAATTTAGATTTTTTAGCTGCTCCGATTTACGAATTATTCTCGAAAAACGAGTACATTATCACTGTGTCGGGCCCAAGACGGGCGAGTCCGACGAGGTTCAAAATCCAAAGAAATAAAATATACCTTAAAAGACAATGATATACTAAATTTAGATATACTAGCTGCTACAGTTTTGGAGCTATTCTTAAAAAACGAGTATATTCTTCTTGTTGGGACCGGGAAGGGCAAGCCCGATCAGGTTTAAAATCTAATGAGTTAAGACATACCGCAAATGACAACGACATTCTAAACTTGAAACTTTTAGATACTCCGGTTCTAGAGTTATTCCCCCAAAAAGTAAATTTCTAAGACGGGCCCAAAACGGGTTCGCCCCATACGGTTCAAAATCGAAGGAATTAAAATATTCCCCAAAATATAAGGATGTACTAAATGTACATTTTCTAGTTTCCCCGATTTTCCAGTTATTCTAAAAAACAGGTCCATTCCCATGTCGGGCCCAGGACGGGCTACCCCTATAAAGTTCAAATCCGAAGAAACTTAGATATACCCCAAAAGCCAACGACATGTTAAACAAGGAATTTTCAACTACTTCGGTTCTCGAGTTATTCTTAAGAAATGAATGCATTCTTCAGCGGATCCAAGACGGGCTAGCCCGATGAAGTTCAAAAGCTAGATTAAAATCCATCCAAAAGGGAATGCTATACTAAATTTACATTTTTTAGCTATTCCGATTGATTGAGTTATTCTTGAAAAGAGAGTAAATTTCTTTGGCGGGCCAAAGACGGGCTAGCCCGATAAGGTTTGAAATGCGATGAAATGTAATATACCCCAAAGGACAATGATATATTAAATTTAGACATTCTAGATGCTCCGAATTTTTAGTTATTCTAAAAAAAAACCCGATATATTCCATTTGTTGAACTCAGGACGGGCTAGTAGGAAAAGGTTTTTAATCCAAAGAGTTAAAATATACAGCAAATGACAAGGATATGCTAAATTTCGAATTTTTAGATACACCTGTTCTCGAGTTATACCGCAAAAACGGGTGAGTTTCTAAGGCTGGCCTAAAACGGACTAACTCGATACGGTTCAAAATTGAAATAATTAAAATATACCCCAAAAGAAATCGATATATTAAATTTAGATTTCCTACTTTCTCTGATTTTCGAGTTATTCTCAAAAACCAGGTAAGTCCTACGGAGGGCCCAGGACGGACTAACCCGATAAGCTTCAAAATCGAAAGAACTGAAATATACCACAAGAGAAAACGTCATAACGAATTTCACGTTACTGTGATAAATGAACCTGATTATTTTGGATCTCAAAGGTTTGAACGAACACCAGATCAAGTTAAATAAAATTTTGAAAATACGAATATATCCTTAGCACAATCTCTCTGAAAAGCAAATGACTTTTTATGTATACCACTTACAATAATCACACCAAATTTTACACAAATTCTTCAGTTATTTCGAAAGATATCGGTCATTTCATTTGCAATACATTCCCCTTAGTTTCAATGTTAACTCCTCCGTTTTTAACCACTTATTCGAGACCAATGCCGTCTGGCGGAGGCGACTTTTCAGGAACATCTCCCAGCATTGGGAGTTATAGGCGGTCCGCCCACTATTCCTTCTAGACACTGGACCCAGGGGTTGGGAATGTGACACGTGAAAACCGATTTTTAAAATTGGAATTTTTTTGTTGTTGTTATATAATGTTTTATGCGATTTCGACCGTTTTTTCTCCTTTTTACTTCACCATTCAGACGTCGTAAAAAACAATCACACGACCGGAAAAAGCAGACAATTGCGAGTAAAAATGAATTCATTTCAAAGAAATGACTTTCATTTTTAAATCCTCGCTTCGGGAAAAGTACAGACAATTTCGACTAAAATTTACATTTTTGGAAAGTTCAAATATCAGTCTTTCTTAAGTTCAATCTGGTCAAGAAATACTAAAAAGTAGCCGCACGATCCGGATTTTAAGTAATGATTTTCAATTTCTCGACGAAACGGCGAAAGCAGTTTTCCACCCACATGCGTGCGCAGACGCACGGTGTTTCTATGGAGAAAAAATAAATAAAAAGAAATTTATGGAGATTGTCGCGGTGCACTTATGCATCGGGTTAGAAAATTATCTTATATTTTAAATGATGGAATTAAGAGCTTAGCATATGGTCATTATAAAATTTTAATGATTGAATTATGGTGGATTGAATTGTGGTGATGTATTGCATACATCGGGTGGTAATAACTGTATACAGAGTGAAATTATTATATTTATATGAAATTATTATATGTATTAGAAAATTACGTTATGTTTTAAATGATGGAATTAAGAGCTTAGCATATGGTCATTATAAAATTTAATTGATTGAATTATGGTTTTAACGTCATTAATCTAAAATAAACTTTGTTACAGGATTATGGCGCCAGCGACTTTGCCACGTTCAGAATTTTCAAGGGTAGCCGCGAACAGGCTGGTCGCCGAAGGCGGCTAGTAGTTAGAATAAGGGGCAATTGCTATCCCAGTAGTGGAGTGCTACCCCCCTCCCCCCCGTGGTCACGCCTCTGCATATTTTCACTTTTGAAAAAGTGTCCTGGGTTGGGCTTCCAAAATTATGGTAAGCCTTATTTAGTAAATTTATATTTAACAATGATTCCCCCATTTCTTTATACTAAAATATAAGTTTAAATTTTTGTTTCTCTATGTTTTTGTAAAACAATGAAATTCTCTTGAATACCTTGTTATGCAGTCTGTAAATTTACTTTGCTTTATTACATTTTAAAGCAGCGTTATCAGATTGAGACGGTATAGTAGATTTTTGTTTCAATAATAAACTAAAGATCAATTCAACATTTTTCTAAACAATAACGCACAAACAGATCTGTAACTTAATATACTGCTCTAGAATTTTTTTCTTATTCAGTATGCTCAGAAATGTTTTGCACATAATCAAATTTTGAAACTTTACTTAAGATTATTGTTTAATTTTTACGACTTCTCTGATTCTGAAAGAAAACTGATAAAGTCACTAGGCCAATCACAAACAATACCGCCTTTTATATTCCGGCAAAACCACCCCAAAACACTAAAATGTAAATAAAATCTCCGTTCTTCACTTAAAATATGAAAGGGACAAGATGTAAGCAATTTTAGATTTCCTTATCATTAACAAACAGCCTGAGTCGAGTCCCTCACTATTTTATAAAGAGTGCCAAAAACCAGTTTCAGTGACAAAAACGAGCGGATAAATAGCACCGGACCCACTCCAACGCCATGATGTGATGTCAGCCGACGTCAATATCGACGTCCAATAGTAGCTTCAGAGAACTGCGCCTGTGCACGGAGATGGTAGCTTACAATACGAACTCATCATCACTCAGCTGTTAAATTTACTATCGTATACTAGTATTATTAGATAGTTTAGAATATTAAATTCTAAGTTATAGTTGATGCTTAAAATGAACTACGCCTGTGCAAGGAGTATTTTGTTTTAATGACGATCTCGGTATTATTCAATTAGATTTAAATATATTTAAACTTCGTATTATTGAATAGCATAGAATATTAAACGCTATAATTAATGGCTAGGTGTGATATATAGATATAATTTATTCATTTTGAGAGCTATGTGTCAATGTCACCTAACCAGTTTTCCCCATTTGGAAAATTGTTCTACATAGATGCAATTTAAAAATTATTTGCTTTGTTTATATTATGCAACTCACAAAATCAATCTTCTTTTATTAGTCATGCATTAATTAGATTGTCAAAATGAAACATTCTTCTTTGCATCATTCAAGTTGTCAAGTTCAATTTAAAATTCACAATCATGTGCAAATTCCTATAATATACTAAATGACATTGTTAATCAAAATATTCTATTAAAATATTTAATTTAATGCTCCTAAAAAGAAGTTAAAGAATATCTGTTCTAGCTATACAAAATTATCTTCACGAGTAGATCTGAAGAATAAAATGTCCTGGTCTTGTTTGCAAACAAATTTACAAAATATATGAAGTTGAATAAATATATGCAAAATAAAAGAGCTAAAGCTGTATAAGACCCATACTACAACTTATGAGTTTCTAAAATCTTTACCAAAATAAAACAGAAGACGTAATAAATTGAAAATATCAATAATTCCGTAATCTTAAAACCTAAAAGGTCGTAATTGATTCCAATATATGCCAAAATATGTGCTAATATACTTGTACTGCTTATATTATCATAGAGTAGAAGCAGCAGCGTATGCTTGGGGGGGGGGCAAGCCCCCTTACTTTTCAAGGCTTTTTATTGTTATGCGTATTTTTCATTTAAAATAACCCTCGCATAAGCAAATGCTAAACAGTTGCCCCCCCCCCCCACACACACACACTTTTTAGAGTCAGGATAAGCCACTGAGTAGAAGATATACCCATGCATTTGTAGAAGATTACTCGGTACTACGTACAATATATGAGTTTCAAAAATTTTTGCAAAAATAAAACAATGACTTAACAAACTGAAAATATCAATAATAATAATGTTTAAACCTGAAGACCATAATTGATATAATCCAGTCAAAAATGCAATATCGGTGAAATTTATTTTATATATATACCTTTATTATTTAAATTGGAAAGGATTTAATAAAAATGTCGTATAAACAAATTGGATTTAAAATTTAAATTTGTTGCTAAACGACATAAAATTTTCTTCAAACAAATTGGCGGAAAAAATATCATCTGCTAATGCTATATGAAAGGTTTAATTGTTCGTTTTTAATTAATATCTGGGCAACCCCTGGTCTTAGAAACTCAAAACATGGACTAAATTTTAAGTCAGGATATTTCAAGGCTTTCTAGAAATTTCATTTAAATTCGGTTCAGTTGTTCTTCCATGATGATGAGACACACATACAGACAGATTTTCAATTTTATTTATATAGATTTAGAGAAATAGATTGAAAATAAGCAAAACGAGTAAACTTGCATTATATATATTAAAAGTCTACATTTGGATAATTTTAATCCAGAATCAGTCATTCATAAATGATATGGTTCAGCTGACAAATGTAAATATGTCAATAGCTAGGAAGAAATTGTTATCTACTCAAAAATTTTACTCAATTTTGTATTTTTGTTATTACTTTCCTTATATACATAATGCATAAGGAAAGTATTGTGACGGGGTCGAAAATTCGAATTCGAGTTTTCGACGGGAGAGCACGTTTCAAGCATCCCTGATCACGAATCAAACATTTTTGAAGTGATTTCTGTGTGTGTGTGTGTGTCAGTGAGTCTGTGGAGATGATAACTGACGAACGAATGGACCGATTCGAACCAAATTTGGAACAAAAATCACAATCCGTAAACACTGGAAGCCTATTGTTTTTATACGCAATCGAATGTTCAGAACCCCCCTAAATTTTCGAATGAAATTTTGAAAAAATCGTCAAAAAATCAAAACCACTAATAAAGTTACGCAAATAGACATTTATTATGTAATTTTTCATTAGAAAACGATTGACATAAATTTTAGAACGCTAACATGAACCATTCTTGAGATATTGTACATTTTTCAAAAAATTATCAAAAAGTCATATAAAATAAAAAAATATTTCCGATTGAGAAGCATGTTCACTTTTCATATGTAACACCATGCGATAAATTGGGTAACATCATTCTCGTGGATCTAGCTCGCTCCATTCATGAAAAAAGATACTTTGAGTAATACTTTTGTATTTGAACGCCAATAGTCATTTATCTGCTGTAAGAATAACTTATTTTTTAGTGCATAACGCTTGGCGAGATTTTGGCGAAGCATTTGGCGGAATGTCGCCAACTTGTCGACTTTTTGAAATGTTGCCAAATTAACGAAAATCCCGCCAAATGGATAAAAATAACGCTAAATCAATGAAAATGACGACTAATTGTCGAAAATTCAATATCTTGGAAAGAATATTAGTATCTACTATAAGAAAAACCTATTTTTTTACTGTAAAAGTAGTAAATTCATTACATTATATGAGGAAAGTCATGTGTTGCCCACATCAGATTTTTTCTTCCATGCCATGAACAGTGTGCAAATGATTGCGAAAATCATCCGACTTCAGTGCTGTAAAATTACAATTTATTTCTTTACAAACATAATTTGCTTTTACAGCAACTGGTGAACATTTTTTTTTAAGTCTGTAAAAGGTAGATTTACTGGAAAATATCTTTATGCAATTGCACATTTTAGAAAACTTTTCCGTTTTCTGTGAGTTTTTGGCTTGTGAAGTGTTTGGCCCATTCTTAAGCTTTAGATTAATATTCATATTTCTCAACTCAAAAAGAAAAAATTCACGAAACTTAAATTTGCCGCGAATGCTAAATAAAAACTCCGCTAACCAGAATCAAAGTGAACCTACGTCATCGGCTACGTCAATCGCATCATCGTCAGTAGTGGTTCCTTGTTGGTCGAATCGGAGTGGGTCCGGTGCTATTTATCCGCTCGTGTGACAAAAGAGGTCCAATAGGTTGTCCCTTTTCTCCCCCCAAAACGACTAGACTTTGGATATGTGACTTTCATCGTCACCCTCGAAGGGTACCGATCTATTACACCCCTCAAAAGTACAGGTTGGCGAGGAAGTTGATAGTCCCTACATCGATTGGCGCTGTGGCGCCAAACAGTTTTCCTGCAACCTGGTGTGTTTGTTTCAAGATGGCGTTTGTTTACATTGTCGCGCGTGCATATGATGGCACATTCAAATTATAAGATAAGAGAAACATTTCAAATGATTGAAACCTGTTTGAAATGTAATTATTAATGTTAATCTGTACATTAAGTTACCTTTTAGCGCTAGATGAATTCTGATGCAGATATTACTGTAATTATAAACGCATTATCTGCATGAGATATTTTTCTGGATTGGCATTCCGTACAAACTAGTCAGCACTTCCTGTACCTGCTTGTGTTTCTTTTTAGTTTAAATTATTATAATTTAGTTTAAATGATTTTGAGCTAAATTCTCAATATCTCCTTTTTATACGAGTATGTATCATTTCGTTGAATGATGCATGTACTTAATAATATTTCACATGATGTCATTATACTTCTGTCTATATCCACTATTATGAGATACATATTTTTAACAATTGTCATTAGGACAAATAAAACTTCAGAATCTTTCAAATCAAAATTAACAGGAATTAACTATCAAAATTAAAGGCTCGAAAAACTCTTTCAATTGATACCAAGTTTGATAATGTACCCCCAATGGGCTAACTTTCCCCTTCCCTTCCCCCCCCCCCCCCGATGGGTCAAATAACGCCACGAACACAGAAATTGTATTGCGACTATTATATACTATAATGATTGAAACTATTAAGTTTCGTGATCATTAGGCCACAGATAACTCTTTTTATGAATGTTTATGTCAAATATTGACCTGTGCTGCCATGTTAAGAAAATAGAAAATTTTAAATGTTTTTTTTTTAATTTCTTCCTTTTTTTTTTCTTCTTCCCTTCTTTTTCTTCTTCCTTCTTCCCTTTTTTTTTTTAATTTTCCAGTTTTCGCTCGTATTTAATATTTTTATCTAGTTCTAGATTTTCCGTTGTCAAAGCAGAATTTAAAATTTCATGAAAATCTATTAATATATGCGGCAGCTATCGTGCAGACAAGAAATCGACAACAGTCAGCCGGACATCACTCTAAAATTAATGAAAACATGTTTAGGAGAAACAATATTTTCTTAATACTGCGATTATTCTTTATTTTATTACAGGAAACTATCCATGTTTTAAATTTTTAAGCAAAGTTGGTATGGAGATATTAATAAAAATACACAAAAATTATCCTTCAATAAAAATAGCATTTAACAGATCATTTAATTTGAAGAAAGTTATTGCTCGCTGCATAGCAATTAAATAGTTTCTATTCTATAAATAGTATTTATTTTTAAAATGCATTTAATTAAACAATTTTATCTAGATTTTATTTTCGCTATAATTCTGTCCCATGAGTTCAAATTCTTATATATTGTTTATTTTTATAGGAAAATTAAGTGCTGTAACAGATTTATTAAAAACTGGATAATAATAATTTAATTGAATACTTTTGTAGCAAATTTTGTACTACATTGCAACGTCGCACATTTCATATTTGAAAATTACGTCATTTGCAATATAGTACAAAATTTGCTAACACATACAACATGAATAAATTTTCAAAAACATTACAAACATGTACCAAATTTGGATTGAGTAAGTAAACAGAAATGTTAAAAGTGTAATTTGTTTGGAATGAAATGTTAAAGTCTTTTCTCTTTTGTTATCAGCACCCATCAAATTGTGAATATTTACTTTCTCAGACTATGCAATATACTCGTAGTATAGAGAAAACATTGTTTACTCAATTTTTGAATTTGATATTTCTGTGCCAATATATATTTTAGGATCTCCTGAACACGATTTGACTGTTTTTGGAGTGACGTCCGCCTGTCTGTGGTCGACTTTTTGTGCCACATATATCAATATTGATTTTCACGAAATTTTAAATTCTGCTTTGATAACGGAAAATCTAGAACTAGATAAAAAAAATTAAATACGAGCGAAAATTAGAAATTAAAAAACAATATTCAAAATTTTCTATTTTCTTAACATGGCAGCTGTGCCGATTATTACATTTGTTGATTAAAATTAATATTGTCAAAAATGCATTTTACATTAAATTAATTATTTATTAGTATATTAATTATACATGTAATCTGTTCTAAAACTTACTGCTGTGTACATTGCGTTGGTGGCCGCAAAACCCACCTATTTCTGTGCTTAACGGGATACTAAGTTAACAAACTAAAAAATTAAGGTTAATAGTAAAGGAACAAACATTTATTTGTCACATACTCAATTTACACTCTTTAGTTTTACAAATTAAATAAATATCACAATAGTGGAATACAATCTCAATGGTAGTTCGGGGGGTGTAATGCCAGATGAATTGATATTTGGTTGGAGCACGTGGTGGGATGCATTAATTAGCTTTTCCTTAAAAACACAAATTTAGACAAAGAGGTTATCCTCATATAGTTTAATTGTACGGTACCTGATCTTCTTTCATATTACTTGGGTAACACTGATGCTTTGTCACACTTTACACTTGCAATACCAGATGAACATGAGCTCTCCTTCGAATTCCTATATCAGAGACGCACACACAACTCTTAACTCTGCTACCGTCGCTTCTTCTTGACTAGTCTAACTCCAACAGCCTGCCTTGACCAATTCTGACTCCCACTTCGAGCAACTCTCACTTATATCCCTTTTTCGGTCGGCGGTCCACGTGCTGAAATGTAGAGCTGAGGGCTAATCCGTAGACATGGCGTCGCCGTCTCGGTTGCCGCCAAACGGCTTAGCGTGGTATGTAAACATGGGCGTGGTATGTAAGATATGGGGCCACCTGTATATTATCGCCCATCTGCTTAGCGTGGGGATAATCCGCCCGCATTCCTGGTTCCATTATTTTTTAATCCTTCCAAATATTTATTACTTTACATTTCTGGCATTACAGCAGCATAGGTCAATATTTGACATAAACGTACATAAAAAGGGTTATCTGTGGCTTAATGATTACGAAACTTAATAGTTTCAATCATTATAGCATATAATAGTCGCAAAACAATTTCTGTGTCCGTGGCGTTATTGGCCCCCTTGGGGGGGGGGGGGGGTAAGTTAGCCCATTGGGGTCACATTATCAAACTTGGTATCATTTGAAAGAGTTTTTCGACCCTTTAATTTTGATAGTTAATTCCTGTTAATTTTGATTTGAAATATTCTGCAGTTTTATTTGTCCTAATGACAATTATTAAAAATGTGTGTCTCATAATAGTGGATATAGACAGAAGTATAACGACAGCATGCGAAATATTATTAAGTACATGCATCATTCAACGAAATGATACATACTCGTATAAAAAGGAAATATAGAGAATTTAGCTCAAAATCATTTAAACTGAATTATAATAATTTAAACAAAAAAGAAACATATGCAGGTACAAGAATTGCTGACTAGTCTGTAGGGAATGCCAATCCAGAAAAATATCTCATACAGATAATGCTTTTATAATTGCAGCAATATCTGCATCAGAATTCATCTAGCGCTCGAAGGTAAGTTAATGCGTAGATTGATATTAATAATTACATTTCAAACAAGTTTCAATCATTTTAAATGTTTTTCTTATCTTAAAAGTTAAAAGTACCATCATATGCACGCGCGACACCAAATGTAAACAAACGCCATCTTGAAACGAAGAAACCGGGTGGTAGGAAACCTGTTTGGCGCTCAAAGCCGGTCGATGTAGCCGTTATCTACTTTCTCGCCAACCTGTACTTTTGAGGGGTGTAATAGATCGGTACCCACCCTCGAATCGTAACAAGGGAATGAAAATAGCCGTTACTATAGTGACTGGAATACCTATTCTAGGCACTATAGCCGTTACTTCATGGTAGCAGCCAATGGAAGACCAGTTATAACTGATGAAACTCAGAGAACCACAGGAACTTCAATTTATTTTACTATTTTAAGTATTTTATTTACAACTTTTTAAACTATTTATAGTTATATTTATATACACAAAGAATATCAAACTACTTATTTACATTATATCGAGAAGTCAAAATTCTAGAACGCTTTCCAAACTCGAAATCTGCTGATGCTGCCATCTATAACACTTAATAGTAACTACATACTAATTAGTTTAGATATTTTGATGATATATTTACAAGTTATATGTACATTCATACAGAAAATTAAAGAGCTTTGCTGAAAACCATAGTGACATCTGCTCAGTGCCTATCTCGATTCCCTTTTAACTATTTCTTAACGTATTTTGTTTCGGTTCTGATATAACTTTCAGATATATGGAAAAAATATAAAACAGGATGAAAACTTACATTAAGAAGTGATAACTTATATACATACATTTATTAATAATATCTATCTAAGATATTTTTTGATATTCTCATAGAAATAAACATGTGGTCATTATATATATATAATATATATATATATATATATATATATATATATATATATATATATGCAAAATATGCTGCCGACTTATATATAAATTTGACACTATAAAAATATTAGTCATAAAAATAAACACTCTACAGTTGAATAGTTCCGGCCACACAAGTAGCTACCATAAGCCTTAGGGTTGGTCGTATGGTCTGGATTTTCCACAGTTGCATAGTAGGAAATACACAGATGAATAAAAAATATATACTATGATACAATATGTAAGCAAAATATGCTGCCGACCTCTATATAAATCTATCTTACTTCTGAAAAAGTGTCTTTGAATTGACTGATATAACAATAAAAGCATCTGACCTTTACGTTATTTAATCAAGCCTGCCAAAATATTGCAGTATAAGTCGTCTATAATTGAATTTATTTAGCAAAAAAACGATAAATATGATATTACAGTCCTTACATACTGTATAAGAATAACATACATAATGTATAAGAAATGTATTGTGACGGGGTCGAAAATTCGAATTCGAGTTTTCGAGCACGCTTCAAGCATACCTGATCACGAATCGAACTTTTTTGAGGTGATGTCTCTGTATGTGTGTGTGTCTCTGTCAGTGAGTCTATGGAGACGATATCTCAAAAACGAATGGAGCGATTCGAATGAAAATTGGTTTAAAAAATTACAATCCGTGAATACTGGAAGCCTCTTGTTTTTAAACATAATCGAACCCCCCTAAATTTTCGAGTGAAATTTTGAAAAAATCTTCAAAAAATCAAAACCTTAAATAAAGTTTCGCAAATAGACATTTCTTAAGTAATTTTTCTTTAGAAAACGATTAACATAAACTTTAGAACGCTAGCATGAACCGTTCTCGAGATATTGCACAGTTATTCCATAAATTAAAAAGAAATATTAACTGTTGAGAAACATGTTCACTTTTCATATGTAGTATCATGCGATAAATTTGATGACATCATTCTCATGGATCTAGCTCCTTCCATTCCTGAGAAAAGTTATTTTGAGTAATACTTTTATATTTGAACCCAAATAATCATTTATCTGCTATAGGAATAACTTATTTATCCGGCTATAACGCTTGGCGATATTTTGGCGACGAATTTGGCGCAACGTCGCCAACTTGGCGACTTTTTGCAATGTTGCAAAATTAACGAAAATATCGCCAAACGGATAAAAATGACGCTAAATCAATGAAAATGACGACTCATTGACGAAAATTCAATATCTTGGAAAGAATATAAGTATCTACTATAAGCATAACCTATTTTTATTTTACTGTAAAAGCAGTAAATTCAGTGCATTATATAAGGAAAGTCATGTGCTGCCCACTTCAGATTTTTTTTGTATTATTAACAATTAAGAGTTCGTATGCAGATTAACGCATAAAACGTTATAAATGAATTTACTCTAAACAAACAAAGAAATGTAGCAAAATACCTGTTATAAAATGATCTAGAATCCATAAACTGAGAAAAAGATCAACCCAAAATAAAAGTTGTATAAAGTCTATCAACATAAGAAATAACCGCTGCATTTAAAGACATATGTCATTGTAGATGAAATGTAATAATTTTACTTCGATAGAAATATAAATCCCATTCTCAAGTCTAGAAATATAAGAAATAACCCTTATATTTCACAATTACTAGCAGACGACCTCGAAATACTGCAGAAGAAAGAGTATCCATTGACTGCTACAGTGCAGTACTCCCTATTTTAAAATCTCTAATTTCGAATAACGTTTTAACCCAATTTATTACAAAGTATTCTACTTGTTTCTAATTTTGTACAGAATGCAACTACTACATGTAAGTTGTCATAGTGATAAGTTCATTCGCACCTCATAGATACACACACACACTGATGCAAATATTTCCAAAAATTTTCGAAATGTGTTCATGATGTCTTTAAGTTTGTCTAAATGTCGAATTAAAAATTGTCCGTGAACTTCCTCTATATAATAGCATTAGAAAATAATAAAATTATTCTTTAATTTTGTAAATACTGAATCAATTTAATTCTAATCTAAGATACAATGAGTATAAAACGTGTCTAAATTGTTTAATTGTAAGTTATATATCCTCTTCTTTAATTTAGTCAATATTGAATTAATTTATTTCTAATCTATGAGATAATACATTAAAAATGTGTCTATATTGCTAAGTTATATATCCTATAAAAAAAGAAACAAAATTGCGGGAGTTCGTTTTCTTCATGTACAGAATACGTGGCTGCTATAATATCCTTGAGAGAGAAAGAGATCCTTCGCTTATCACGCTGGTGATAAAACAACGTTTGGCGTCTGATTTGAAAAAAAGGATCTATCGTAGGACACTGTTTGGGTTGCCGCGACTCAGCCCCCAGCTCGCTACTCTCGCCAACCCCCATCACTCGCTGGGTCAGCACTTTGTGCCACCCGCTACGCAGGCGTAATACACCCGTTGGGCTCCGTTACTTGCTCAAATTCGGGAGGTTTTGTCTCCGATTCTCTGAACTCGCTTCGCGAGCATTTTAGTGCCACCTGCAACAAGCGTAATACGCCCATTGGGAACTGTCACTTATTAATTAGCATTAAAAAGCCCTGGAACTCACTTCGCAAGCTTTTTCAATCCGGCCGGTTAACACGCTTCGACCAGAGATATAGCTCCTATATCTCTGGAGCCAGACCTATAATTCACCAGATATCTAGCCAGACCTATATTTCACCTCGATGCTCATACGACCACCTGCGTGTCTTGTGCTTACTGACTCTTTCACCCTTTGCTCGCTTCGTGACCACTTTAGTGCCACTTGTTACTCAAGCGTAATATACCCGTTGGACACCAATCTCTGCTGCCTACGCTCTCTCAGTATGCTTCGCGAGCACTTTAGACCCACCTGCTACACTGGCGTAATACACAAGTTGGGGCAGGCGTAATTTGTATGCTATGGCTCCGCCCTGCCTTGCTACGCTCGCCAATCCCCCGTAATTCGCTTCCAGAGCATTTTATTACCACCTGCTACGCAGGCGTAGTACACCCGTTTGGACTGTCCTTAATTCTTCTACCCAGACCGTCCAACCTACCCAAAATTGTAAGGTATTTTTTTGGACAGCCGAGAAGTGCAACCTAATTTAGACCGGATAGCACAGAGTGCATTATCCCCGGGAGGTAGTACAGAAAAATAAGCAATAAACATTGCTCCAAAGGAGTGGAGTTTAGTAGTGCCCTGAAAACTGGCCGAGCTTTTCAATTGGTCAATTAGAGTTTGCAAGGCGGCGAAAGTTTAGAGAAGGGAGATAAACCAAATGCTTCTTGGCAATAGATTTGCTATATTTCATTAACAGAATGAAGGAAATATACAAGGGGTTTTTTTTTGGCTGGACAGATGCGAGAATTTAGAGATAGTGAGTATCAGAGACAAGAATGTAAATTTGGTAGACTTAAATGAATGTCGCTTTAATTAACTTGGATTGCTTAAGATGGTGGAATACCTTGGGAGCTTACGGAACTTCCATTGATTAGGGCAGTGGTTCTCAATCGGTGGGTCGCGACCCCCAGAGGGCCGCGAATGGATCCTAAGGGGGTCACAAGAAGTTTTAAAAAATACAAAAAAAATTATAAATAATGTATTATACAATAATTTTACAACTAGAATTGAAAAAGAAAATCAGTATATGTTATTTTACTTAATAACTTGTTTAATATACGCTCCAACGTTTTTAATGTTAATACATAATTTCAATACTAGCACGTTTTCGTTGTAACAAGCTAATGAGAAACTTGTGCTTGTTTTGATTTAACATTTTTTTAATGTCTGGTTCTATTCCAGTCACACACATAATCAAGTCATTTTCCAGGTCTAAACGATTTCTTGGTTTAGTTTTTAAGTTTAACATGGTCGAGAAGCCATGTTCGCAAAGATAGGACGCGGCAAAGAGTATGATACTCCTTAAAACTTCATACACCAAACCAGGGTATTCACGCCTTCTCGATAACCAAAATTTATCAATTTCTTCACCTGCAAACTCCAGTTTTAAAATGCTATCTGATGTCAGTTCCGTCAACTTATCATGAAGTTGCGATGGAATTTCTACTTTTTCAACTCCTTTTTCATTAAAAGGAATAAGTATCCAATGACAACCCACATTTTCTTCAAGTGGAATGTAGCTTATGATTTGGTTTCTAAGTTCAGTTATATTCGTTGATATCAAATCAGACAGGGAATCGTAGTCAATGTTCTCTTCTGTATCTATTACGGAACTTTAAAATTCATAACATAAAGGGAAGTTTTCAAAATCAGAACTCTTGACTCTAGCAGCATAAACATTCAGTTTCTTTAAAAATCCATTGATTTTGTCTTGCGCTTTAAGTATAGTTATATTTCAACCTTGTAGCTCTGCATTTAGCTCATTTAGGTGCATAAATATGTCTGCTAAGTATGCGAGTTGAAATAATCCTAAAAAATTCGGCTAGTTGTGGATTAGCATCTTGTAAAAACAGCAGCAGTTCAGATCGCAGCTCAAATAACCTGCTCAGAACCTTCGCACGGGACAGGCATCGTACCTCCAAATATGGCAGCAGCGCTTTATGTATTGCACCCATTTCATTGCAAAGTTTTTCAAACTGTCGACACTGTAAAGGTCTGCTTTTAATAAAATTCACTATTTTTACAGCTTCCGTTAGGACTTGTCGAAGTTCAGCAGACATTTTCTTGGAGACAAGGGCTTGTCGATGCAAAAAACAGTGCACCCATTTGGCATAATAGCTCTTAACCTTTGGACTAGCCACTTTTAACACCTGTTAATGATTTAGCACCATCACTGCATATTGCTATGCACTTTCACCAATCTATTTTAAATCTTTTCGTAGCTTCCACAAATGACTCAAATAAACATTCCCCCGTTGTGTGGTCAGGCACAGATTTGCAAAACAAAGTTTCTTCTTGTATGTATCCATCTACCTCAAACCGTATGAAACCCAAAATTTGTGCACAATTTTACACGTCTGTAGACTCATCGATTTGAATGTAAAAATATTCGCTTCGTTTTATTTTTTCAGTAAGTTGTTCACGTACAATTTCAGTCATTTCAGAAATACGTCTTGCCACAGTATCATTCGATAATGGTATTTCAGTCAATGTCTCAGCATCCTCCGAACTGATCATAAACGACACCATATCTGTTGCACATGGAAGAATGAGATCTTCAGCAATGGTATGAGGCTTCCCTTTTTTCCCAATTCTTAAGGCCACTAGATTAGATGCATGAAGTGCCATTTCACTTACATTACCTATTTTTGTAATTTTCATCTGTTGATTTTGTAAAACAGAAAATTTCCGGCGAAAAAATTCAATCGGCTTACCTTCAACTGATGAATGTTTTGTTTCAAGATGGCGCATCCATTTTGAAGGCTTCATGCTTTCTGCAGACAAAACATCTGAGCATAATACACACTGTGGCCGATTTCTGAGCACTGTAAATCCGAAACTTAAGTACGAATCATCGTACTTTCTAACTTTTTTAGTTTTCTCACTGGCTTCGCGTGAACTTGAGGGTTGATTTCTTTTTAAATACCTACCATAACTGTTGCAATTTACTAAGAACGACATCAACTAAGGTAATAATAAACCACGTGCCGACAGCGTCGTCTTCAGCACTCAGAAACTGATGTAATGGTCTTCATACCAGTGAAATATACGAACTTCGAGTGCAATTTAGTGCTGACATCTATCGTCAAACACTCACATGTATTGATAATGTTATTGCAAATTATATTATTGTTAATTTATTGGGGGGAATTGATGCCTTCAAATATTGAAACCAAATACAGTTAATTTGGAAGGGGGCGCGAATTTATTTTACGGCGATAGGGGGTCGTCACCTACAAAAGGTTGAGAACCACTGGATTAGGGTCATAGGTAGTAAGGTTCTGTAACTCCTCATTCGGAATGAGGGGTGAGTTGTTAAAGAATTTATTGGTAGTTTTAATTTTGAAATCATTTCTAATAACTAAGGGCGTTTCTGATACTTCTGAGAGTTTTGTTCTGCACCGTTTGGATCTTTTTAAGGAGGGCTTTGGAGGCAAAGCCCCAGAGAACGGCTCTATAGAGCAGTACGGGTCTGAGCACAGTTTTATATAAGAGAATTTGGTTTAGGAAATTACCGTGAGGTGAATGAAGAATCGGGTAAAGTGTCGTGCGAGCTTTGTGATATTTTTTAATGGTTTGGGTAATATGATTTTTCCATGTGAGCTTTTTATCAAAATGTATGTCGAGATATTTGCAAGTGTTTACGTAAGGGATGGGGGTGTTGTTAATTTTAATGGGGGGTTAGATTTATATTTTTTAGTGAATAGAATTCAGTTGGTTTTTTTCTCGTTTATTTTGATTTTCTAATTTTGAAACCAGGAGGATAGTGTTTGTATGTGTTTCTGAATGCGAGAGCGCACGAAATTAGGATTAGATGATCTGCAATAAACAGCTGTGTCGTCCGCATATAAAGCAATTTCGGTGTGTGGTGATTTGGGGATGTCGTTTATTTAGAGATTAAAAAGCGTCGAGGCTAATTGAGAGCCCTGTGGAACCCCGGCTCTGATGGGTCTGTGAGTTGAGTAGGTGTTGTTGATGCGGACAGTGAAGGATCTACAGAGAAGGTAAGAGTGTATAAGATGTATGAGAGCATCTGGAAACTGCAGCTTAATTAATTTGTATATAAGAGCATCGAAGGCCGTTAGTTGTTAGGCCGTTATTCATTCCTTCAGAGATGAATTCCGTGACGCTAACAATTGGTGTGTTGTTGCATGTAGAGGGCGAAAGTTAAACTGTTGTGGGATGATAATGTTATTGCTCATGATGAAATGTTGGAGTCGAGAGTGTATAATGCGCTCCATTAAGCCCCCAATACATTGGAGAATTAAGGAGACGAGTTTTATTTCCAGACGATACGGGAACTACAGGGGGTCTGTCGCCCTCCGTAGACTCCCGAAGTCATCAATCGTGAAAGGTCCGAGAAAGTGAAAGTGTGCTGATTTGATGGGTTATCGCCAAAGAGTGATAAATAATAACTTTGGTTGTCGCTTTCCGTCGTGAGTTTCGATCGCACTCATATGTGACTGTTATTTATTTGCAAAATGTCGCTTGATGGTAAAATTGCCCTTGCCATTGCTGTTGCACTGGTGTCTTACTCTCTGGTGTTGCACTGGTGTCTTCTTAAATGTATCTGGTGATTGGAGCTAGTTTATGCAGTGGGAAAATATAAAAAGGGTATTATATATTTCAAATACTTAATTCTCTATTTAAATGGACAATGAAAATCTACGCACTATTGCTACATTCTACAACACACACACACACACACACACACATATATATATATATATATATAGCTAACCAAATTTGAAAATTGGAATACAATACAAAATGAAGAGTAAGATGCCACAAATTAGCTGGAGGAGGGGGGGGGGGGGGTGGCACCCACGCATGCTTTATGCCTCCATTTTCCAGTCCAATTTTCCATTTGGATAGCTATGTTTGTATTCGTTTCGATTGAATTCGGCAGCTTAGCGCTATTCTTCATTTAGTAGTATAACAAATAGTAGTACACAGTATATCAAAATATACTATTCTTTATTTAGCAGTATAGTAGTATACTAAATTGCATTACATTTGTATAATATATATATATATATATATATATATATATATATATATATATATATATATATATATATATATATATGATGTTCACAAATTTATCGCATAATATTACATATAAAAAGTGAACGTATTTCGTAATATTTAATACTTTTTAATTTTATGTGATTTTTTAATACATTTATTTAAGAAAAAACACAGTAATTCAAGACAGGTTTGTGCTAGCGTTTTAAAGTTTGTGTCAATCGTTTTCTAATTAAAAATGATATAACAAATGATTAATCATGTAATAAATACTATTGAAGGTTCCGATTTTTTGATAATTTTTTTCATTCGAAAATTGGGGGTGGGGGAGTCTTCCGAACATTTGATTACGTTTTTAAAATCAAGAGACTTATAGTAATCACTGATTGTAGTTTTTGTATCAAATTTCGTTGAAATCGCACCATTCGTTTGTGAGATATCGTCTTCACAGGCTCACGGACACACACACACCTATTATCTGGTAAAAAGGGTTTGTTTTATAATATGGACTCCTTTGGATAATTAATGTAATTTTTCCATAATGAGAGAGAGTGAAACACCTAATAACCTCTCCTTTCCTTTTCCGTGTAAAAATGCAGTTTTAAGGAGCGCCTTGAAAAAGTGTATTTTCAAAATTCGATGATTAATGTATGATTTTTCGAAAAAGTTGAGTAAAAAATAATGCCCAAAATAACTGTATAGAAATTAAATAAGGTCGGTTTGAAATGATATGCATTCCTTTTCAATTTATTTTTCATCTTAATCAATAGCTTATAAAATTATAAGTAATATTTTTCCAAAATTTCATTCGGAAATAGGGGGGTGGGGAGTTCAATTCGGTTATGTGCACGATACCACAAGTGTGCAAAGTTTCACTCTACTAGAAGAACTTTACATATTTCCGCAGTTGTTTACAGAAGCAAAAATATTTTAGCTAAATGAGTATTTTTTTAACCCCGTCGAAAAAAGACGCCAAAGGATTCTGAAAGAGGAAAATATGCCAAAGGAAAATAAGTCTGTGCCAAACGGTCATTAAACATACAACCCTTCAACCGCCAGGTCCCCCGCAGACCATCCAAATATCAAGCAAAACGGCGGAAAATTTTTCCCTGCTTTCACCACCACATACAGGGAAACTTAAAGCTCGTCCTTTGATAAATTCCGCTGTCTGGTAACAATACTCCCGGTGTATGGCGGGCTTTAGTTTACTGATGGAGGTGAGAAGGCTGATAGGGCGGTGACTTTGTGATTGTGGGGGTTTCTCCTGCTTTCAAAATTCGAATGATGACCGCAGTCTTCCATTGGTCGGAGAAGTAATTGAATTGTAGGATAGCATTTATGAGGAGAGTAATGAAATAAATTAGATTTAGAGGGAGGTATTTGTTATTCATGTTATCGATTACAGGAGACTTTCTGGCACTTAAATTTCGAATTTCATGAACTACTTCAAAGGGAGTTGCCAGAATGGTAGGAAGGGATGGTGTTACGTCAAAAAAGGAATGTATCGTCTCCGTAACATCATTTTCAATTGTAGTGCATTTAAGGTCTGCATTTATGGTGAATTGTTTTTCATATGTATCTGCAAGGGAGTTGGCAATGTCCGTGTTCGAGTAGGCGGGTCCATTAGGAGTTTCAAGATGGGTGGTTTGGAAGTGTTTGCCTTAAATTTTTTGTAAAAGTTCCAGATAGAATTATTAGAGGGGACGGAAGAGTTGATAAATTGCTTCCAATTGATCAACGGGCGATTCAATTGATCAACTTCCAATTGATTACGGGCGATTTGTCGATTTGGAGAGGCTGGGTGGTGTGTGTGTGGGGGGGGGTGTTTTGCCTACTCTCGGGGGCGGTAATTTTCAGTAAAGTATGGGTTTTGGGGACAAGCTCTAAGGTTTGCCAGGTGGGGCTTCCACCATTTGCACATTTGGAGGAGGCTGGGGTAAGGGTTTTTTTGCATTCCCTAGTGGGATGGTTCTGGGCACACTTAAGACATTTAAAGTCCCTCGTACACCCGTCGCTCGAGAGCTGACATCTGTAGCACTGTTTAAAGCCCTTGGTCTTAAAAGAGACAATTTCGGCGTAAATGTAATTAATGTGGGATATTTTGTAACTTTTAGCCAAGTCCGTGTTGGACGGAAGCAGGGTTAAAAAATGTGGGAGAGTTTGGTTTTCAAACTCCTTATTGGCGACACTCTAGTGACGGGAACCCCCTGTTCCTCTAAAAAGGCTTTAATTTCCTCGAAGGTGGGGTTGTGGGGGGAGGCTTTTACTAACCACTTTCAGTGGGCGATCCGCCTTTAGATTAATTGGGTAAAATTTTAGCTTTTGATCAATTAGTAGCTTCTGAACTTTGCGGTAATTGTCGCTGGTATCTGTGAACAAACACTCTGAGCATTTCAGCGCTGAATTTAGCGCGGGCTTGGCCCTCGGTTTCTTCCGCCAGCAGTTTCATTAGTTCTTTGGGGCTATCATTAATTTCCACGAAGAAGGGCTCGGGATGTTCCACTCGCTTGATGATGGGCTTCTCTGCTTCTGCAGGCTGGAGGGAGGGGGGTGCAATTTTGTCGGGGGTTTCAACGGCATCAGTGAAAAGGCTCTCAGCTCCAGAGTCCTCCGGATCGATAGATCTATGGAGTTTGGAATAAGGAGTTGCTAGGGGGGGGGGCGATACTTTTAATGGAAGTTCCGGTTTTTCTTTTACTTCTGGGTCTATTGCCTCTAGCATCAGAGGCGTTGTCAGGTTTATCAGCATCAGAATCATAGATTTTTTTAACATTAAGCTTTTATTCTTTTTAGATTTTTTGTCAGTTACTAAAGAATAGCTGTTGTCTTCGATTTGAGCGGCGTCCGAGGTTAGGTTAATCATAGAATTATTTTCAGAGTTTGCAGGGATAGGATTTGATCAGTATTTGAATTAGAGTGAGTTAGAGTTAAGATAAGTGGCAGTAAGTGCCTTAACTTTATGATACATATCTAGCTCATTTACAATATATTTGAACATGGGGGAACAATGAATTAAAGATAAATATCTGCACATACCTCTAACTTCAGTCAGGATCTTTTCTTTTCCATTTGCGTCCAGAATGGGACTGCATTTCCGTTGCTCCATTGCATTGAAGACGATCTTCTGTAGGGTCTTTGCATATTCGATGAATCTCATCTGGTCTGGAAGAAGTTCAGCAGTTAGGTCAAAGTTTCTTGAAAGGATGTATAAGTCTGACATATCGTACGGAAAAGTCTGCTCATCCGATGTCTTTTCGAGAGCAATAATCAAACGGTCATCGTTAGTATCCATTGGTAGGATGTAGTGAGATTTCAGGAAAGTAGGAACACGTGATTCCAGGTTCTAAGTCGAGAAAAAATCTGACTCGTTAGGTGGCGGGACAGAGCTCCTCACTGGTCAGGAGACGGGGGCCGTTAGTAATTTTCCCCCTTATTAGCTGACCTTCCCACTCACAGATTAATATTATACAGATCTGTCACTCTCGACAGTTTCGTTTTCGCCGCGGCCATTAGAGATAGACCAAAATGCGGGTTGACGCGCTCTTGGCGATGGTCTGGTTTGGTCTGAGCTCTTGGCGATGGTCTGGTTTGGGTACAAGACGATTTTCAATGTTATAACCCTGTAGCATGCATTGTAGTTTGGTTTGTGTGGGACACATTTAAGAAATAATAAAACTTAAAGTTGAACTTTTAGCTTAAAAATCATTAATCAATCATATCTTAACATTGCCGTAAATTCTCATATTAGTGGACTCATTAATTAAATCGTACATTGCTTTGTTGTGCCGCTAATAACCCTCCAATTATTTACTTTCTGTGTGAGTCCTGTAAAGGAATTATTAATTGTTATAATACTCATTGACTGAACCATTTAAACCTTATAAATAAAACATTTATTAACAACATCAATACTTATTAAATTCATTACAAAATTAATTATATTATTTGGGCGATGGGAAAATGTGAGACAGGTGAGGTCAGTATGAATAAAATAACTTAAAATGTGTCTACGACTTTTGATTATTGATGTACACATACCTTCAATGTTATCTTGGACTATGATCATATCTCAAAATGCTGGGATCAGTAATTCGTACTCGTCATAACTCCGGTGTGTGGCTCCTTCTCGTAGTCTGATTGCACTCACACATCAATAGATCTCCATTATTTTGGAACCTCTACGGAACACTCTACAAGTCTGTAGAGTGTTCATAATATCATGTCTCCATCTTAAGTCGTATTCAAAATCATCACTGCTCTCGTCAGTATCGTTCGTGGGTCACAGGGTGTGGTTTTCTCCATTTGACGGGGTTATCAATCCCTCCTTTGCTCTCATTTGTAGCATTGAGAGTGACGCAACACGCTTCATCTGAATTGGCTAGCATTCCATCCAATGCCATTCGTTACATTATTTTAAGAGTTCGTTCGATCCCTTCTGGCTTATGTCCCCTAATTTATGGTTTCAGTTGACCTTTGAGTTCACATGCTGTAAACCCTGGCGCCTTTTTGACTGGACGTATTGTTGCTGTTTCAGACACCATAAATTTGTACATAAAAGTGTCTCACCACAAACACAGCACTTCGTGTGAGATCTATTTCTGGTCTCACATTTTGAGTAACGTGCAGATGGATTATTTCTTAAGTGATTAGATCATTTCAAGAAATGGATTGAAAAAAGAAAACTGGTTGCGTTACAGGGTATGTAATTTATTTTTATTAAAATTGAAATAATATTAGTTATTACCATCCTATATAAGTGCTCATTATAAATATACACGTGTTCATCATACGAAATTAGTGCTGTGTTATTACTGCCGATTAGACTAAATTCTGAGAGGTAGTGGTATAATAAATTAAAAAATATCTCCGTATTTTTATGAAATGTACAATAACTGATATTTGGATAGTTTTTCCTTAGAGCTAATTAAGTTTAATGTGATATTGTATGTGTATATATTTATGTACACCCCCGGGAAATTAATGATTGAGTTCCACAACTTTGATAGTGCATTTAAGTAAATTTGATATTCACTATAAGAATATTTTTATATTTATAAAAAAAAGTCTATTATCAGTATCCCGGAACAAATTAAGGATCGAGTAATTTAACAATTAACACGCTAGTATACCTTTTAAACTGAAAATATTATATAATATTTCAGTCTTTTGAGTATGTTAGCTTGTAATATTTTGTGCATTATGTTTTACAGTGAGACAATGCAATGAATCTATTTTTTAATCCATTTTATGATTATTTGAATTAAATATATAACTATGTTTATTTAAATTTACTTAAACTAATGAATATATTTATGTTACAGATTAATGTATTTTTAAATCTTGATCATCTATATAGTTTCAAAAATTACAAAAGTACAGTCCTGTACATTTTTTTCCCTGCCCGCTTTCGAAAAGAAAAATCGCCAAGCGAGCGATAACGTGCCAAATCTGGCAGACGTATTTTGTTTACATCGTACTTCAATTGGTCCATCTCACTAGCGCTAGTGTCTATGCGACATCCCATGTTAAAAATGTCGCCATAGGGTCCTATGGGAGTGAGCCTTCTGAATATAGTATTCTGTGTTCCCACTCATCGCAACGCAACGCAGCGGAAGGTTGAATACACACCTGCGCTGTAAGATGAAACGAAGTGGGGGAAAGTTCTCTTCCGCGGTGAACGCAGGCCGCAACGTTAAATTTGAAATGAAACCGAATTCAACGATTTCCGCACAGTTGACCGTAACGCAACAGCATCGAAGATGATGTTTTTACACCTGCTAAATTAATATATCGTATAGTAATTTTTTATTTGATTATTTTTATATCGATTACTTCAGGTATCGGGAGCTTACACAGATGAATGAACATTAAAAAATATTTGGAATTGTTACTCATCCGTATAAAAAATCAAATAAATATTTATTAAAAAATATTCACTCTATTTTAAGATACAAAAATAGTTTAAAAAGTGATACTGCCGATGTTGACTGTAATAAAATAAACAAAAAAAAAACTTAAAAAAAGTATTTAAATTCAAGAATGCCGTTATTAAAATATCATGTTTTAAACAAATTTAAGTTTATTAAAATTGTATACTTCATTTCAAACGTTTTCAAATACCTACATTCAATATCCGAATATGTTCTTGGCTCATTAATAACTTTTAAAACATTTCTCATTAAAGTAAACTTTTAAATTAAAAAATTATTTTACCTAGATTTATTTACCCTGGTGTTGATAAAATTTTGGTACGATTCGGGATTAATTAACCTGCCTGTATTGTGAAATGGCCCGCAAAAATTTTATCTATCCATTCCAGCTGACAATCTAATTGATCAAATTACACAAAATTTGGTAGATAAGTCGCTCGTAGGATACTGTGATGCTGGTTAGATTTTGATAGCGCCTTCTAGCGGCGAAAAGAGGAATTACTAAGTCGTTTGTGGGATGCTGTGGTGCTGGTTAGATTTTGGTACGATTCCGAAAAAAATAATCTACATATTTTTGCTAAATGGCCCGCAAATCTAAAATATTATATGTGTAATAAAATACTAATGCTTGTCTAAAACGTAATTTTTGAAGACTAAAGAAACTCTTACTCTAATATGGACCATTCTCGTGATATTTAAAATTTTAATAAAATACTACAATGTAAAATACTACATATGCTTAAATGTATCAATTAAATGTACATAATTTTTGACAACAAAAGGAAGTTCCACCCCTATTACTCTATAATGGACCATTCTCGAGTTATTTAAACTTTTAATTTTGAGGAAATGAATTCGATTTTCACTGTAGTTAAAAAAACTATTTAATAAAATTTCTTAATACTTAAGTCTAGTAATCTGTAGAAATACGAAACTTTGTTTCATACAAGACTAATTTGAAATCCAATGTAATTATATATTAGATCAAGAGCATATAAAATGCCATTTTGAAACATACCTGCAGATTTGAAATGGATTGTAGATATTGCCGTATCATCTCTGCTCACACGAGCTGATGTTTTATATGACTGTTCGTTTATGAGGGTAAGGAGGTCGCACGTTACCAGTGATACAACTGCTTCAAATATTTTCATCTGACTTGGCGGAATGTGCTTAGCTGCACCTATGAAAATTTCAGAAAAAAGTTCTTGTGATATAAAATTTGAAATAAAAATACATAATAAAATTACATACTGCACGAATAATACTATTTCTTTGAATCAGATGTAATAACCCTTACAGCATACACAGTTGAAATTCATTTCAACAGCGTTGCATATTTATATTTCTGTCATTCATGACTATTTTGTGACTATGATGTAATGTTACTAATTTGAAATTTTGTTACTATCTTTTATGTCACTTCTGTGACATTGTTACCTTCTCATATCTTAATTGTCCCACAATGTCTTCAATTTTATGCCTTTGTCGCAAAATTATATTTTGATATATACATCCCTTCACTGAGTCATTGAACTTGTGATTTCAAGTTTATAATCATAAGGTTAGTGTATGTAATTATGATAAGTTGTTTGTTACTCCGTTTAACTGTAACCGTGATATCTCTAGAGTTTTATCCTTGCTTGCAGCTGAGTTAGGGTAACTTGCAGACTGTAATTTTGTAATTTTACGCGAATGCTTCATAGTGCTAGGGTGTGCTTACAGTGCTGTCTCATATTCTTAAATCGCGATGTTTTTTTTAAGTAGCGAAATTGGAGATACTAACTCTAAATTTAGTTATATTAATATGCTCGATGTGATATTAATATGCTTATACCTTTACGCTTGAGTGGCTATGTAAGTACTTATTTAAATATGATTTTATTTTGTGGATTTATTAAACTTGTCATTTTTATAATATGTGGTAACTTAATTATTTTTTATTTAATAAGAACTTTTATGAATTTAATGTAGCTAATTAGTGTTTCCATAGCTATAAATATTCTTTAACTTGGTTGCTTCATCATTACTTTTCTGAATGATCCTTATTGGGGTGGTATAATGAATCTATGATTATCTTACACATGTTTGGGAAATGTTATAACATGTGTTGGGAAATGTTATAATGGAAAACATTTATAACATGTTTATACTAAAATCTTGTATTTTTAACTTTTACAGGTTTGTCTAACTTGTTATAAGCACTTTTCTTGAAAAGATGCCTTAGCAAGACATATGAAGATTCATTCTGATGATGATGATGTATCGAATTATCAATGTAAAGTGTGTGAGCGTGCATTTACTCGTAAGGAAGACTTAGCTAGACATGCGAATACGCATTCTCCAATTCAAGTGTTTGAATGCACTCAATGCTCAATACAGTTTACCAGACGGGATAACCTGAAGCGTTTTTCGCTTTGCGGCCGGTCCTGCTGCCCTCAAGAATTAAAAATCTCGCCCTGTCTCCCCAGTACTGCAATTTTACGCCCTGATATAAAAAAAAATGTCACCCTGGAGACCCATTTTCAAAATGGCACCTTACCATGCATTCACAAATTATCAAAACATCGAGAAAGGTGCGAATTTTTTTCCCACACAAATGTCACAGCAGTATTTACAAACGAATGGGGAGTGTACCAAACTGAACACTTCCCGAGATAGCCTCCGCCCCTCAGGATGAAATCCCATCCCTCTGAGCTTGACCACTCAAGTAGGGGATACCAAAGAGCGATACACTTCATGTTATTATAAAGGGTTTTTCATTGTCCCCCCTCGGGTGAATATTATGTAGATATCCTATTAATTTCTCCCTAACCCAGCCGTTAAAATTCCCACTCGCCCATGGCGATTCAACTTTAACGAGCGATTAACGAAATCGTGATCGGCTTAACTGCCATAGTCTAAAATCACTCTTCCTAAACAATCCCACTGGGGATGGAGAAAAATCTGTCAAAAACCGCCACAATACTTCTACGGCTGTTAATTTATTGCACTTGCAACCGAGAGTGAGAGCAATCCACATTCCTACCTCCTTCCTCACTTGGTCACGGAAGTGTTTACTTTTAAGACATGCCCTGGCGCAGCGCATTCTATCAATTAATTGACCACAACAGCGCATTACCGAAATTCGGAGTGCCCCCACTTTTACATACTGTAAAACGGATGTGCAAACGGAATTCAAATCGCGCATTAAAATCAAAGCGGTGCCCGGAAAATGCCCTCGCTATTTTCGGCTTGTAAATTTATTTATTGGTTAAATATTCATAACATATTTTACGTCATAATAAACTAAAAAAAATAATAATCTACGTGCAATGGTTTCGTGTATACGTTGTAGCTGGTGGTGCCAGGCGCTAATAAAGGGAGTCAAACTTGGGGATGTTTTTCGAAGCTAAATTGCCGATATTGTGACGTTATGTATTTCAACTTACAGTTTATATGTACGGTCTGTGCAAAAATCTCAACACATTATTTTCCTGGCCTTTCTTATTGTTTTTACTAAAAATGAGGATAGAAGTAGCATATCTATAGTAAAGGTATTTACGCGTATTAAATGAAAGGGGTTAAATGCTTATACAAACTTGGAGGCTTTATAATTTAAATGATAGTCAGGCTTTATAATTATAATTATAGTCAACAATTAGCCTCCTCATGAACCTACCAGCTAGTGACTGACTGCTTGGAGATCAGGCATTGTTTACAATGGGTTTTATTCATTCAATTTAATTAATGTTCCTTATTGATTCCTATAAACTTACATATGAAATCTTTACATAAAAAATTTTTGAGAGCCATTTCGCAAAAAATTGCAAATTCTTTTTTTTCGAATCGTATCAAAATCCAATTAGCACCAGGGTGACCCACAAATTTATCTACCAAATTTTCCAATATTTGATCAATTAGTTTCTCTGTTAGACTGGATATAGGCAATTTTTGCAGGCCATTTCGCAAAAAAAGGCGGGTTGTTTTATCCCGAATCGTACCAAAAACTACTCAACACAAGGGTTTCACACGAGTGACTTACCTACGAAATTTTATGAAATTCGGTGCATTTGTTTTTGAGTTAGAGTGGATATATTCATTGCACAGACAGACAGACACACACACACAGACGTCAGGCTAAAACTAGTTTTTTTCGTATTCTAAAGGTCTCGAAACGTGTAGATCCGTCGAAAACTCGAATTGCGATTTTCGGCATGATTTCAATACTTTCCCTATACATTACCAAATATTGCAGGGAAAGTAAAAACCAGATTTAGCGTGACGTCTGTGTGTGTGAATCTCTCTGTGCAATATATGTATCCACTCTAACTGAAAAACTAATTGACCGAATTTCATAAAATTTGGTAAGTCCCCTGTGGGTGCTGATTAGATTTTGGAACAATTCGGGATAAAAGAAAATGCCATTTTTTTTATTACCCCCCCCCCCCCCCAGTAGTATATCTATGAACGTATGAGCACACCTATATATTTAATACTAAAAACTATATTTTATAGCTTATTTTTATCTTTTTATATTAAAAAAAAGGTCTCGATCCATAATAATATTAAAAACATGATTTTATATCAAAATTTAGACCTTTTTTACATTTAGACCAAATTTTAACTTTTTTTTAGATAAATGCATAACAAAAAAAGAAATGAATCATCATTACAAAGTGACTCAAAAATATATTGGAACTTATTGATGACGAAATATAATATACGGACGCGTTTTATAGTCTTGATACATATATTTAATACTATCTTTTTTATAAAAAAAACATGATTTTATAGCAGGCATTTAGACCAAATAAATGATCAAGGGAGCCCCATTTTGGAGCTACCTTATTTTGAGAGTTATGAGGGGACCGTTAGTCCCCCCATAGATAAAAGGATGAAATTAAATACAAATGCGTGAAAAAAAAAAGATCCTAAAAATAGGCTTAAAATATATCGAAACATATATTACGTTTTACCTTTAAAATAAATAGGGACTGTTAGTCCCCATAAAAAGAACCATTATAAAAATGCTTTCTCACCCCGAAATACTTAAATAATCATACATCCGTTTATATGAGAGTGCAAATCAGTCTTAATGAGGTTGAAAAGTCTGAGGTCATTTATTATCAAAACACATTTCCTGGCTTGTGGCGTATATCTCTAACACGACCGGAAAAATAATATATATTGACATCGCTTTAAATATTTGGCATCGCTTCCTGAAACAAAAACCACTTCCTGATGTGAGGGTCACTTATTGACTGATATATAAAGGTTTACTGTGTGATAAACTTTCCTTTAAGCAGAATGGAAGATGAAATAATAAATGTAAAATCACGATTCGAACTTTTCTTTAAATCATTGGCACAAAGAGATTTAATAAATGTTAAAGATAAATTACGCAAATTATATGAAAAAAAGAAGAGATTAAAAAATATTAGTAATGATTTAATATCTATAGAAGATAGTGATTATAACTGTAGAAAATCGAAATTGGTAAAAACTATAAATCTAGCTAATGTAATGAAGGAAGATTTAAATGATCTTACATTGGTATGTAAAGTTTATTATACTTCATAATCTAGGAAGCTTTTATCATATGATAATTATCATGCTTCCTCCAATTCGTATTCATATTTATCATTAATCATACCTGAATACTTAAAAATAAATCTACCATTATTGATTTCATTTATAGATTTATCAGAAAGTATACCGTGCCTATTCGCTAGATAATAATCTTTTTCTAAATCGTCCACATATAATTTTGCAATTACTGTATTTCCATATTTGGTTTTTATTTTTTTCAATGATATTAGGTTATATTCCCCAGGATATAAATCATTTAATTTAAACGTCTTGGGATAACCTCTCAGTCTATTGAACTCTTCCATTTATTAGTAAACATTTTTTATAAATCTTTTCTAAACATTATATGATATAGGGGGGATGGTTATCCCCCCCCTGAATTATAGAGATATTAATAAAATAGTTATTATAAACACTCTAATATATTAAAAAATCATATATTGATTCAACTAAGGTATCACAACAATATTTATTAGTTTTTATAAATTCATGACCAATAGAATAAATTCTTTGAAATAACATATAAAACTCCTAATCCATTCAATTTAATATCTTCATTTTCTTCTTTTTCAATTAATTCAGTCAACCTATGAAAACTTTCTGATAATAGTTTTTTATTATGATTTATATATAAATCATACAATTCTTCACAAAGATAAGTCATATAGTAAATTTCTTCAGAATTTGTAAAATTTAAAGCTCGAATATCACCTAAGTACTCATCCATTTATTAGTAAACATTTTTATAGTGTCCTAAAGCTCTAGTGTTCATACCATCTTCTAATATAAATCTTTTATCATCTTTTGCTGATAAAGCTATCTTGTTCACTTGAATTGAATACAATTCATGTTTCTTACTTCTAATTAAATTCTGTGTTCTATATTGATCTTTTTTATTTAATAAACAGTCTTTATAATCTTCAAATGATATTCTGTTTTTAACGGTACTAGTCTTAGTACCTTTAGACTTCTTTATCTCAAAATTTTTATGGTCTTCATTATTAATATTATATTCTTCAACACTCTGTTTTTCTAATTTTATAGAATACATTTTACTTCTTAAACCTACAAATTCTTCCATAATCACACCGTTATTTTCATCTTTCATTTTACCTAATACTTTTTTATTACATCTAGGCATATTATACAGATTATTTACTTGATAATCAGATGTATCGAAATAATCAATCATAGACTTCATATCTTCATAAAAGTCATCTGTTTTAATATCATATATAAAACTATTTGTATCCATATATAATAACTTAATATTATCTTTATATCTCGGTTTCATAACATTATAATGAAAATCATACATTAAATGTTTAGATAAATCTAATATACTCATTCCAACATAAATCGGTTTATTAAAATATAGTTTTGTTTTTTTCATGTGAACAGCTACCAAATTTTCATCAAAAATAGTTCTACATTTGAAATTAGGTTTAGCAATTAATTTTTTAACTTGATCATAATTACAACATAATCTTACATCAATTCGTTTTCTTATTGATTCCATTGTTTTTCCAAATATAGAATTATTCATTAATTTATAAAAATCTTTCTCAAAATCATTAGCAGCTTTCTTTCTCATATCAGTGTTTAAATCTATATATTTTTTTAACCAATTTGATTGTTTAAATTGCAATACTCTATGTACTCTTACAGCCTTTAAACCCATTTTCAAATATTGTTTTAAACTTCTATAATGAACTACATATTTCTCTTTATCATGTAAAGTTGTTAATAACTTACCCTGTTTCGAATTTTCAGGAATTCTATTTTCAGGACATAATGGTAAATCTGAATGATAATCATGTAACTATTTTGGATATCTTAAACTAATTTCAAATATATATCCAATATCTGAATCATCTTTTATTTTATTGTTATATAATTCACGTTTAACATAATTTATTTCATTACACCATTTAAATTCTCCATATGGTAAATATTGATTCATAGCCCATCCATATAAATTATTAGCATCTAAATACATTAAATAATTGGATTCTTTACTATTATCATAATTTTTCATATATTTATTATTAGCTTTTCAATATCTATTACAACATTGTGAAACACCTCCTCTTAAACCTTTTTCTATCATGAGAATCATATCATAATCATTTAATAAATCTAATTTAACATTTGTTATTTTTAACATTGCATCCCAAGATAAACCAGGAGCAGTAAAATACCAATCTGGATCTAATTTATAAGTTTTTAAACAAACATCTCTAAAATTTTCAAATACATCTGTTAAAATTAATACATCTGTTTTGACATATAAATCTGTATATTCACCTAAATTTTTTATATTAAATTCTTTCCAAACACGTTGAGCATGTTTATATTCTTCATCAGTTATATTACATTCATTCAATTTATTATAAAATTTATCTTTAGAAGGTAATTCTGTTTCTTTATATTTATCTCTAGAATCCATATAATCATAGGGATATACACCTTTTCTTGTAATGAGATCTAATTTATCATCAGGAAAATGTAATGATGTCTCTCTAAATTTAGATTTTAAGTATTTAATATATTTCATTTTTCGTATTTTTGGAGGATATCTATTTATTTCATTCTCTGATCTCAAGTTTTTTGATAAATTATCTAAACTGCAAGACATAATTTTAAATGAATCAATAAATCTCAATTTCATACCTCCTATTTTTTTGCTGAAAGATATATATTTTTCTTCAGTATTAGGTATAACATCTATTTTTGTTTGATCAAATCCAAGTTCTTTTATAAACAAATGAGAATCATAACCTGTTAAATTATGAATTTTTACTGGAATAAATTTTGGAATTTGATAATTTAAATTACAAATATTATGAGCTGGACCTCTATATTTTCCAGTTATATGACAATGATCAATTACTTTATCATCATTTAAGATTTGATTTTCACATATATGACAAATATTAGTTCTTTTATAATGATTTTCATCGAACTCCATCATTGATTTGATACTTTCATATTTTTTAGTTTTGTCTTCTATAATTTTTTCAATTTTAAGAGTATCCTCTTTTAACATAGATACAAACTTTTTGATTGTATCTGGTCCTCTATAAACAACAGGAGGTTTATAGTATTCCTTTTCATATTTGATATAATAACAAAATGCATCTGCTACATGTTTTTGATATTTCACAGTATATGATTTAGTTTGATCTTGCTCACATGTATCAATTTTAGGTAAGAGAGATTCAAAATCAGCATATATAGTATATGGTACTCTCATTTTTCTTTCATGATTTTTAAATTGAATAACTTCATCTTTTTTAGGCATATTAATTGTGACAGCATCTTTACAGTATTCCACATGTATCTCTAATCTTTCCTCAGAATAAAAATTATTTAAACATCTATCACATTAAAATATACGATGATTATTAGTAATTTGTGATCTGATCAAACTATTCATATTTTTAATCCAACAATAATGATCTTTCATATAAAACAAGTTTACATGTTTTTCTAATTTATTGTTAGTTATTCTAAGTGGATAAATTGAACCATCATAACTATAAACATTTACAGATATATTATTTAGTTTTTCAAATTTCTTAATATTGTCTAATGAAACAGGAAAATCAATACCTTTAAAATTTAATTCATCTTTATATTGTTCATATTTTGACACTCTTTGAGGACTTTTTTTTACAGGATGAATTGCAGATAATATAGACCACATAAAACATTTATTATCTATATTTTTTACATTTATTATAGCTTGTTTAGATTTAATATTTTCAGGTAAATCAATATAACTTGATCCTCTCAAGGGTTGATACTTATTTATTCTCAATTCTAAAAATTTAATTTCTTCAAGACTCCAACCAGATCCTTTTGATATAAAATCATCAGATTCATTTATTAAGTTGTCAATAACATAATCATAAAAAGTATGTAAATCATTAGATTTTAATATAATTTGATTCTCAGTTTTGAATGTAAATTCTTGAATTTCTTCATTCAATTTATACAAACAAAACAATTTAAAATTTACCTTTATTCCATTAAATTCTTTCATAATATGCTTTATTTTTTCTATTACAACCTTTCTTTTCTCTTCTAAAAATTCTAGAGGGATTTTAATATTATTAAAATTATTAATTCTGTATGATCTTAATCTAGATTTATAAGCAGTTTCATATTCCTTAATTTCTACATTACCTTCATCTAATGCTTTTTTATGTTTTCGACTTGATATGTGATTATCTAAATGTTTATAATATATACCGCAAATAATACATTTTCTTTTTTGTTTTGATCTTTTAATCATTAACTCTTTCTTTATATGTTCTTCTTCATTTTCATAATATTTACCACATATACGACATTTTCTATCTTCTGTAAATAACTTTTCAAGATTTTCTTCTACTGTAAATACATTTTCTTCAGGAAAGACAGATTTAAAATCATTTTTATCAAATCTTAAATTAAAAGAATCAAAAATCTTTTTAATTTTTTTACGTTTTTTAGGTTTATTAATAAATATTTTTTTCTTTTTTTCCAAGTATGCTGACAAATCTAAATTTAATAAATCTACTAAAACAGGTTTATATTCACCTGTTTTTCTGATATATTTAGCTAATAATTTAATTAAATCAACCTTCTTACAACCTTTAGATTGTTTAATATTCAATAATTTTACTACTTTTCTAAGTTCATTAATAGTCTTTAAGTTGAGCTCCATTTATTAGGAAACATTTTTAACAATACTTTTTCCAAGATGCTTACTGTGATAAATACTTTTTAAATGTCGCTTTTTGTGTGTATAGGTATATTGCATACCACATTCACATTTAAATTTTTTATATTTGATTATGGAATCACAACATTTACAATGACTTTGGAAATAAATTTTTTCATTTCTATGATATATGTAAAACTCATTTACTGATTTCATAGTCAAACAGTGTATGCACTTTTTTGTAAGCTCCATTTATTAGGAAACATTTTTATATATGGATTGTAAAAAATCATTCCATATTTTTTCATATTTCTTTTTAACTTTTTGAACTTTTATATTATTTTCAATATTAAAAATATCACAAATCTTTTTCATAAAATAGTAATAGTTAATCGATTTCTCATAATACATAAAATCTAAAAATTTTAAAAACATATCCTCAATTTCTTGAGAAATATTATATCCCCTTCTTAATCGATTAAAATAACAAACTCTGCTATTATATCTTTGTTTTAAACTATCGTAATCAATAACATAAAAATGTTCTTCTTCTTCTGAATCATAGATTAATTTCATCTTATTATCTTCAAAAACATTCATTTATATATAACTTTTTTTAATCTTTAAACTAATTCAGATGTCCAACTATTAAATTCATCCGGATATCCTAGCCATTTTACAAAATACTTATTTCCTTTCTTTTTTATGATTTTTTCAATTTTATATACATCATCTTTTTTATTATATTTTACCATTTCATTTTCATAAAAAGTTCCTTCAATTTCTTTACTGTTTAAATCTTTTAATCGATAAGTAATTGGATCTGTTTTCAATACTTCAGAAACTATAAAAATCTCTTCAGTGAATGTAGAATCATCTACTTTCCTGAATGTTTTCTTAATTGTAGATATTCTAACACTATCTCCTATCTTAAATTTAGGTTTTTTCATAATCTTTTTAGTATATAAATTTTTATAAACTTGAGATTAATTTTCTCTAGCTTCAACAGGTGTCATTTTTATAGATCTATGATATGAATTGTTATAATTTTTAAGTAATTTAGGTAATACATCAATATATCTTTTAGTATTGTTAGCATGCATATATTTTATAATTTTTTCTCTTATACTTCTATTAAATCTCTCAGCTATTGCAGATTTTATTTCTTTATTTTTAGTTGTAAACCAATGTATATTATTATCTTTGAATAGTTTTTGGGTCTGTTTTCCTGTAAATTCAGTACCTTCATCTGTCAAAATGAATTTTGGTATTCTTTCTTTGAAAACTTGTTTAAAACCTTGTATAACTTCTTCAGTTGTTTTTCTTTTTATAGGAAAAGCCCAAGCATATTTATTAAAAGCATCTATAACCGTTAACAAATAATTAGTTCCATCATTATATTTGCTATAATTTTTTATAAATAACAAATCAGCGTCAAATTGATTATTACTGTTTGGAACATAAACCCTTCTTCTTTTAAATTTACGAATGACAGGTTTATATCTAGTATATACATCTTGTTCATGTAAAAATTCTTCAACATTAGGTAACCCTGTTTTTCTTTTCAATTCATTAATTCCACAATAACCTGTTTCTGGATTATAATATGTCTCTTTTAAACCCCTAAAAAAGTATTCTTTTTACTTCCACAAATAGTACAGATACCTTTACCAACAGGTTTATTATTTTTAGAAGTAGTTTTATGATAATTTTTAGTTGAGGTTTTATCTTTACACTTGACACAATATAGACCTAATCCAAAAGTTTTTTTAGCTTTAATAATAGGTTTAATAATTCCTCTATCTAATCTTTCTCGAAATGTTGGATCTTGTATAGCATTTAAATCATCTATTAATTTTTGATCAGCAACATGTCTCTGTTTTGTATCTTTTGTTTTATTATATTCAATATCATGTTCTTTACATGCTTTATCAACTCTATTTATTCCAGGATCACCTCTTTTTAATCTTTTTTCTAATTTTGTAAATGGACCACAATATTGATATCCTGGTAAATGTAATTCTGGAGGATTTATTTTATATTGTAACCATCCAATAATATCACCACCTCTAATTAAACCTTCATAACCTCCACCTTTCATTTCTTTAAAAATATGAATATTTTTTTTACACACCATTTATTTATTTAGAAATTTATATCCATTCAATTGCATTTGTTTTACGTATTTTTCAACTGGATTAAATTTTAAACTTTTTATGAAATCCTTTTCACGCATATAAATTTCTTCTTCTGTCATATCCTTAGCTTTAAACGAATTAATGAGTTCTTTATAAAAATTATAACAATGTCTATATTCTTCTTTCCTTTCCGCAATTTTTAAGGTAAGATCGATGGCTTCTACTATACCAACTGATAAACTTAAAAAAGCAAGCGGTAGAAAGGCTATTGCTGATAAACCCGTTCCACTTAGAATAACCTTACTTACTGATAATGAAATACTTATCTTTTGATACATATTTCTACTCTTTCTGTAAACATATAATCTTTTTTCTAAATATACATCCATTTATAAAGGATTAAATTTTTTCCTATATCTCATATCAGGATTTACTAAATCTAACATAAAAAAATCATATTTTTCTTGAACACTTTTATTATACATTTGTTTGAATTCTTCAGTACTTAATAAACCATCTATCTCTCTTATAATCTGTTGAATTTCTTTTGGTTGTAGAGTGAAAAATATATCGTAATTACAGTTCCTTCTTATATTTATAGGTGTTAAAAAATATGACTGAGTTAAATAAATAAAGGATGCATTTTTCTTTCTACCTCTGATAAATAATTCTTCGATGTTTTTTTGATTTTTCTCAATCACACAATCATCAAAAATAACTAAATTCTTTAATGTAGGATTTAAATCATCTACATTAATAAAATTTTGATCTGAAGAAAATAATACTTTTTTTTTTTGAATTTATCATATAATTTTAATAATCTTTTCTTATTCTTTATATTCTTACATTTCAAAATATCTGCTCTTTCTATATCCTCAAACAATGTATAATTTTCTTGTAATTTAGAATATTTAGGTTCGTATAAATCTTTTGCACATATATATAATGTATCAAAAAATAATAAATCATAAATCAAATTTAACAGTAAATTTGTTTTACCTGAACCTGAAGATCCTACTATAAGTAATCTAAATGGTTGTTTAGGTAACAAAGGATGTTGTTTAGGATCAGGTAATTCTTCTGGTTCTGTGTAATCTTTAATGTTTATCATAATTTACTAGCGGTAAAAATAAAATTTGCTGCAGTAAAAAATTAATATTATATAAATGAACTTAGAAAAAGAACGGAAACACAAGTTTTTAAAGCAAATAAAAGATTCAATTAAAATAGTAAAAATAGAAAAAGAAATAAGAAAGAATAATGAAGATCAACTAAAAGAAAAAATAGGTATTCAAAAGAGCTTAGAGGAATTTCATAAACCAATCACTCAAGAAATTGAAAAATATGAAAAATCAAATAAAGATATTGTGAAAAGTATTCAAAATGTTGTAGAAAATATTACATTTCCATCTATAGAAGAGCCTATTGAAGCTGTGAAAGAATTAGTATCTTATACTTATGATATCGATCAAAATTTAAATTTAAAATATTTAAAAGAGGAAAAATTATACAGACCGTCAGTATTTTTAAACGATCAAGAAAATTAGAGGAGATGTATGGAAGAGCTAAACAGTTAAAAGAAGGATTATCTAAGAAAAGAGGCAACTTAAAAAGTACAATTTCTAGGGCTAAAAATTTTTCAGAGGAGGAATTAAACCAGAAAAAGAATGATATAAAAGAAATTAAAAATAAAGAAAATATGTTGCAAAATTATATGCATAGATTAAATATGATTCGAAGTAGTAAAGAAATGAAGGTGGGTAAAGGATTGAATGTATTATCAAATTTAACAGAAAAAATATGTAACGGAAGTAAATCAAAGAAATTGTATAATCAAGTAACTTTATTGTTAGATATGTTATTAAAAAATAAAGAAATGACTTATAATGATGTACAACGATATCATAAACAATTTCTATGTTAATAAATGATAAAAAATAAAGTTTATTTGAGTGAAGGTCAGAAAAATAAACTTAAATCAGCTTTTAAAAATAAAGTAGAAGTAACATTACAAATAGATAAATCTAAAACTCCTAATCATGAGATGTATTTAACTAAAACTCAAATTAATCATATTAATAATAAAAAAAGAATTACAATCAGTAAAACTCAATTAGATAAAAATGGAGGATTTTTACCATTTCTAGCGGCACTTATACCCTCTTTAATAACCGCTGCTAAATTAGCAGTTCCAGCATTAGCAACAGGTGCTTTATCAGGATTAGCTAGTTCAGCTGTACAAAAAAAGGGATCTGGGAAAAAAAAAACTTGGAAAGGGAATATATCAACAGTGGGAATTAGCGACAAAATGATTATAGAAAATATGAAAAATGAAAAAGGATTTAGAGGTGTGTTTACCTCCGATTTATTACCTAAAACAATAGGAAAATTTGAAAATGGAATCATTAATTTAGATGTATCAACAGGTCCCGGAACTCATTGGGTTTGTTATTATAATGATCCTAAATATAAATATGTGGAATATTTTGATCCGTTTGGTGAATATGACAATATGAAGAAGGACTATATTCCTAAAAATATTAAATCATTTCTTGTTACATCCAATAAAAAAATAGGTTATAATGATAGTTTTTTACAGAAACCTACATCTGTGAAATGTGGTATATTTTGTATGAAATATATAAGAGAAAGGAATAAAGGTATATCACCTAAAAATGTTCTCAAATCATTTCCTACACAAAAACCTAGTGACTATAATGAACATTTTGTTATGTACAAATGATAATATTAAAATCAGAAGGTCATGAGAGATCAGAGGAATTTACTGTAAATTTTATTACACCTCTTAAAATAAAAAAATTAGCTTTACACTCATTCTCTATGGAAGTTTCCTGGTTTAATATAAGTAAGAATTATGGAAATAACATATTTAGATTGTATACATTAGGCACAGATATAACAATTACTATCTCAAATGGTAATTATACTATAAGAGGATTAAATGAGTATATGATGAAAATATTCGGTGAGGATCCACCTGTCAAATTTGGTATTATTGAAGCAAGACAAAGAATATCTATTAAACTGAAAAATGGTTGGGTAATTGATTTTACAAAAAGTAACTTTCATAAAATTATAGGCTTTTTAAATCCTACATATGGAAGTTATGATGAAGAAACAGAGGTTGAAGGCGAACATATTGCAGATATATCTAATGGAAATGATAATATTTATATTCACTGTGATGTTGTAAAAGGATCTTTAATAAATCAATATAATTCAGAAGTTATATATTCTTTCACTAATAAAAACCCTCCAGGTAGTATAATTTCAAAAGAATTTAATAATTGGATATTTTTTCCTGTTAAAGTAGATCCTGTTGAAAGAATAAAAATGAGGATTACTAATCAAAAAGGTGAATTAATAGATTTAAATAAAGGAGCTGTAGAATTTAATTTTATTTCTTCTTAAATAAATGAGAAAAAGTAAAAAAATAAAAGGATTTTTAAAGGTTTTATTGAAACCTAAGAATATATTAAATGTAATATTTTCTATGAAAAAGAAAGGAGGTGGTTTAAAAATTCTTCCTAAATAAATGATTTATGATTTAAGTGATACTCGTTATTATTATAATGATCACATTAAAAGTTATGAATTAAGAGAAATTCATCCAAAAGAACATAGTTCAGATGAGAATGCTACCTATGTTTTTCATATTAATGATACTAAAGCAAAAATTTTATATTCTAGAGGATATCTTGAACTAAAATTAAAAATTACAAAAAATGATAAATCATCTATTGGAAACGATAATGTGAGTCTGGTAAATGGTGGAGGTTTTATCAAAACTTTAAAAGTACATATAGGAGATACTGAAATTGAATCAAATACACAGTCAAATTTTTCAATCATGAATCATGTTTTAAAATTAATTCATTATACTCCTGATTATGTAACATCACAAGCTCAAAATGAATTTTTTTATCTAGATACATCTGATTCAGCTGACCGTAATGAGCTCAAATATGATGGTACTTTAGAAGATACTACTAAAATAACTGAATTTTTTAATAATTTGAAAATGAATAAAGATTATAATGAAGGATTCGTAAAGAGATGGGAACTAACGAAAGATAGCAGTGTCATTAAAATATGGACACCTTTAAAAGATATAATCGATTTCTTTAGAGAATATGAAAAGATAATTTCAGGTTTTGAAGTGAAAATAGAAATTCAAAGAAATGAAAATAAAAATATGATATATACTAATATAAGAAACGAAAATTATAAGGTAGTAGTTGAAGGTTTAACCTTGCATTTACCTTATATAGAATTAAAAAATTCTGCAGAAAGTTTGTTTCTGGAATCATATCTATCTGATAAAGATATAGAGGTAAATTGGGATCGACATAGATTTAAGATGGTAGGCCCTTATAGAAGCAACAGCGGATCTGTGACAGCAACAACAGCGTCAGATGAAGTTTTAAGTGTCTATGTTATTCCTCAATATGTTGAAAGAGATAGTAATTATGAAAAAAATAATATGATATTTGATCATATAGATATGACAGAATGCTGGTTGATGATAAATAATAAACAAGTTCCTCTTATGCGTTATAAAACAAATTTTGCCAATAAAGATTATAATAGAGTGTATGAAGCTCTTTTACATGAAGGATTTTATGATAATAATACAGAAACAGGACCTTTGATAAATAAGGAGAATTTTGGTAAACTGTATCCTATTTTTCCTTTTGACTCATCAAATCATGAAAACTATACTGATTTAAATAATTTAGATATTGAATTTAATTGGATAACGAATAGTCAAAAGGAATATAAGTTTTATTTTATTTTTAAAGAAAGAAAGAGATGTTTTATAAATTTAAAAAATAAAACTATAACAATGGTTAAGTGTTTAAAATCTTAAAATTAAATAAATGAGTGCTTATTATCCTCCTTATGATGATCGAATGAAAGAAGGACCTATTGGACCTCCAGGTATAGGTTTCAAATTAATGAATGACGGAAATTATGATATGGAAAATAGAATTTTAAAAAATTGTGAAAATCCTATAGATGATTTAGATTTAACCACTAAAAGTTTTGTTTTGAATAAAATAGAGAATAATCATCATGAATTGAGAGATCATATAGAAACTAAATATGATGAGAGTTTTTTATCCTTTACTGAAGAAACAGGCAAGAGAATAAAAGAATTAGATGAAACAACTTTACATTCTTCAGAAGGAAAAGCTTTTGATGCAAAAGGAAAAAGAATAGGAAATGTTGCAGATCCTAAAGATGAAAAAAATGTTGTGAATAAAAGATATTTTGAAAAAAATTCGTTAATATTACAGAATGATAAATTTGATGCAAAAAATAAAATAATTGCGAATGTTTCTGAACCTGAAAATGATAACGATGTTGTCAATAAAATATATTTAGATAATAGAGATATCTGGGTTACTATACTAGATGATTTTCATACAGATGGGGATTATAAAAAAGTAAATTTCAACATGATGAGCTCAAAATTACTGGATCAAGAGATGCGATTATCTACAGATATGTATATGAAAATTTCTATATATGTAGAAAGTGATAAAAGTCCACAGATATCTCTGGAAATCAATGGTAAGGAAATTTTAAATGTTAATAGAGATGTAGTAACCTGTTTTGCTTATGGTAAACGTGATGATATCATCACATTAAAGATAAAATATAATTACATATTACAATATGGTAACACTTTAAAACCTTATATGCATATTGAAAAAATTTCTTTCTAATAAATGGATATTGATTGGAATGAATTTTCCAGAAAAAATTTATCTGAAGATGTAATTAGAAATCTTATTAGTCATGTAAATTGGGATTTAGTTTTACAATATTCAACACTGTCTGAATCTTTTATTGAAGAATTTGCTCAACCTGATGATTGGCCTATAATTTCTAGATATCAAAAATTATCAGAAGATTTTATAGAAAAATGTAAAGATAAAGTAGATTGGGTAAACATATCTCAATATCAAACTTTAAGTAACGAATTTATCATAAAATTTTCTGATAATTTAGATTTATATAAAGTATCAATATTTCAAAATCTTACAGAAGATACAATGAGAGAATTAAAAGATGATTTAAATTGGTTGTATATAACTAGATATCAAACATTTAGTGAAAATTTTATAGAAGAATTTATGCATAAATTAGATTTTTGTTATTTGATTAAATATAAATTTGAGCTATTACCTGATCACTTTTTTAATGTTTATTGGAAAAAAGTACAAGCTATAAAGATGAGTGAATTAAATAAAAAGTTTGGTCATAATGAAATAGAACCTTACCAAGAGAAAATTTTTGAAGAGATATATGAAGTTAAATCAATCTTGAGAGAGAGTGTTTATCTTTTGAGACAATTAACTAACAAAGAGGATAAATAAATATTTAATAAAAATGTTTCTATATAAATGGATGTTGTATATAATAATGGTATGGAAAAAAAAAGCTATGTCTTTCTTAAATATAGAGAATCCTACTGAAGTGAGATCTATTTTTATATATAATTGTTCTCTTGAAGGAATAGAAAATTTAACTAATTTAAAAGAATTATATTGTGGAGGAAATAAATTAACATCTCTTGATGAAATAAAAAATTTAACTAATTTAGAAACATTATATTGTAGCGAAAATGATATTACATCTCTTGAAGGTATAAAAAATTTAACTAATTTAAAAAAAATATATTGTGATTTAAATAAATTAACATATCTTGAAGGTATAAAAAATTTAACTAATTTAGAAACATTAAATTGTAGCATAAATGATATTACATCTCTTGAAGGTATAAAAAATTTAACTAATTTAAAAGAATTATATTGTGAGGGAAATAAATTAACATCCCTTGAAGGTATAAAAAATTTAACTAATTTAAAAGAATTATATTGTGACGGAAAAAAATTAACATCCCTTGAAGGTATAAAAAATTTAACTAATTTAGAAACATTAAATTGTAGTACATCTGAATTAATATGGTATGATGAAGAACTCATAAGAAGAAATAATGTAGGATTTCCAGTCTTTAAAAATGTTTACTAATATATGGAAGAGTGATGATTTATATCCTGGTGATCATTGAAAAAATTAAAAATATGATTGCAACAATCGTAAAGTCCTTTTCTAATATATCGATAAATAAAGGAAGATGTGATAACATATTAGAGTTAAAAAATAATTCTAAATAAATGGATCTTTATAAGATTAAAAAATCTCTAGAAAAGATAGGAATTAGTGTAATAGCAAGATTTATAGAATCAAACGGTGATACTGGAACAGTATTTTTATGTAATTATAATGATAAAGATCTTAAAAAATTTAGTAAGAATATTAAGTCATATTATAATTTTGGTGGAGAGAAAAAATTTAGTAAAGATTGTATACAACTTACTTTTATTGAAAAAAGTAATTAGCATATTTATAATATAATCATTACTTTTTCATATGAGCATGCATTTATTTTAAAGGAACCTATAAAACGCGTCCATAAATTACGTATTTTAAGTCACTTTGTAATCCTATTTTTAGGATCTCTTTTAAAGTTTATTTAAAGTTTCTTTTTTTCACGCATTTAATTTCATCCTTTTATCTATGGGCCTCATATATATCAAAATAAGGTAGCTCCAAAATGGGGCTCCCTTGATCTCATGCATTTATAGAATCGCAAGATTTATTAAATCTCTTTGAGCTTTCCGTTCTGATTGAAGTGCTCTTATCACACCGGATAGTAGTGTTTGCTCTATATAGCGAGGTCAAATCTTTGAAGCGGGTGAAAAAAATATAATATTCTGACAGTGCTGGATTAAATCCCGCGCGAGCTGTTTTTGATAATAATTGACCTCAGCTTTTTTTTTTTTTGCAACCTCATTAAGACTGATATTTTTTTTCAGATAGCACACAGTCGCTCAATTAGAGGAAGTTTAATCACTTTTTTTTTTTTTATCTGAGACGGATATTTTGTTTAGCGCGAAGGAGAGACCTTGATAGGACAAATTATATTTGCCTTTCACGCATTTTTATTTAATTTCATCCTTTTTTTTATCTATGGGCCTCATAAATATCAAGGTAGCCCCAAAATGGAGCGGCCTATCTTCAATCATTTATTTGGTCTAAATGTGGCCTTATTTTAACTATAGTATTAAAAATATAAGGATTTTTTTTGACGTCAATGGTTTTTTTTTAATATCTCTTGGAGGATTTATTTAATCCGTCCTATATATGGGGGGTCTAACGGTCCCCTCATAAATATGCCTATCTTTTAATCATTTTCACGCATTTATCTAAAAAAAGTTAAAATTTGGTCTAAATGTAAAAAAAGATAAGCTATAAAATATAGTATTAAAAATATGTATCAAGATGAACTCTATAAAACGCGTCCGTATATTATGTTTCGTCATCAATAAGTTCCAATATATTTTGAGTCACTTTGTAATGATGATTCATTTAGAAGTCTTTTTTCACGCATTTATCTAAAAAAAAGTTAAAATTTGGTCTAAATGTAAAAAAGGTCTAAATTTTGATATAAAATCATGTTTTTAATATTATTATGGATCGAGACCTTTTTTTTTAATATAAAAAGATAAAAATAAGCTATAAAATATAGTTTTTAGTATTAAATATATAGGTGTGCTCATACGTTCATAGATATACTACTCCCCCCCCCCTCCCTTTTTTTTGCGAAATGACCTCCATTGCCTGTATCGACTAAAGCTATAAGATCAAATTTTAAAAAATTGTTAGACAAGTCACTTGTGTGTTATCATAGTTCTGTGCTGATTAGATTTTAGTACGATTCGGGAAAAAAAAGGAACCTGTCTTTTTTTGCAAAATGGCCAGCAAAAATCGTACGAATCCACTCTAGCTGAAAAACTCATTGACCGAATTACATGAAATTTGGTAGATAATGTTACATTGTTTTCCCTCATGCAATCTAATATCGCAAGAATGACTTCCATACCTACAAAAATGGTCCCTGTGTTTTCTCACAGTTTTTATAAAGTTCCCCTTTGACCACCTGCAACGGAAAGGATCAGTGGATCCTGGACTTCATGCCTCTGGGTGGTGCGTTCAAGATGGAGGAAGACTCAACGGGGGTAAGCTGTCTTTGCGGGCGCAGTTAAGCCCAGATGTCACGCAGGAGCGTGGGACTCCAGCCATCTGCAAATTATAGCTCAGGGGCTACTGACCAAGCCCTCCTGTCATGGACTGAGCACTGAAAGTGCTGATCCAAATGTCTTCCAATGATATTAAGGGGCCTTAAACCCTTACCAACGAATAAAATTTAAGAGGGAGGAGAGAGCGACTTGGAAGTTTTTCGAGAGAGATAATTTTTGGTAGAGAAATCGGGGGTGCCTCTTGAGAGTTCGAAAAGTGAAGTCGTTAACTCTTGACCGGAGCGAGACGATGCTCCGCCAGCCTCCGTCACTCGAGTCCTTACTGAAACTTGAATGGAAGGTAGGCCTTTTGGCATCATGCATTACTCTCTTTTGATACTCTCTCTCTCTCCCTATGGTTTTATCTCAACCTGAAGATTTGTTACGATATTTTTTAATTTTTGAGAAGAACAAACAGATGAGTAGCTGTTAGAATTAGTAATTAAAGAATCACAATGATTTAATGTTTTTTTGATGTATCAATGTTTTACGATGTATTAATGATTTTTCGGTGTGCTAATGATTCACGAGATTAATGCTTTACGATGTATTAATGATTTTCGGTGTACTAATGATTCACGAGGTATTTAATGATCAAATGTGTTAATGATGTACGATGTGTCAGTATTTTAAGGGAGCAACTTTTAGGCTCAAATATTTTCATGTTTCTTTTAATTGTTGAATATGTAAATAAACCTTTTTTGTTATTTAGAAATATAATCGATGTCCTCATTTCCTAACATTTTAATTATTTCTTAACTTTTCAGAGTAAAATCTTTAAAACTATACGACACGGTGACCTTTAACGTAATGTTCAATGAAATTTGCATATATTTTTCGCACCCAAACCAGGCGTGTGGGATTTCCCACGTAGCAGATAAGTCGCTTGTGGGATGCAGTGGTGCTGGTTAGATTTTGGTACGATTCGGAAAAAAAGAATCTGCCTATTTTTGCTAAATGGCCTGCAAATCTAAAATATTTGATCTGAAATAAAATACTAATGCTTGTCTTATACGTAATTTTTGACGACACAGACACTCTTACTGTAAAATGGACCATTCTCGTGAGATTAAAAATTTTAATAAAATACTGCAATATAAAATTCCACATACGTTTAAATATATCAATTAAATGCTTGTTTTATACATAGTTTTTAACGACAAAAGGAATAAGTTCCACCCCTATTATTCTATAATGGACCATTTTCGAGTTATTTAAAATTTTAATTTTGAGGAAATGAAGACGATTTTCCCACTAACTATTAAATAAAATTTTTTAATACTTAATTGTTAAGTCCCTTGGTCAATGACGTATTCATAGAGGGTGTCCAGTGGGTTCGGGACTCTCCCCTCCCTCCTCCCCCCCCTCCGAAATGAAATTTCTGGACACGTACTTGCCTGTGCTTTTGTGTTTTCTCGATCAATTGTGATCCAGTATCAATGGACAATTCCGGCCCCCATTTTATATTTTTTTATTCGAATCAAAATGGACAAAAGTACAAACATTTTTATTCTCCGAGCTGTATTTCATGTTTTATTAGCCGTCAAAGTTCGCTTTTTTGACTGTGTCGGAAAACGGTCCATTTTGGCGCGTTCGGAATGTGACGTCACCAGGTTCGTCCGCGGCTCCCGTCTTTGAGAATTGGTGCATTAGTTTGGTTACATTCGTAAAATTCCGATAATTATAATTGTTTCTTCCGTCCCAAACTTCCGAATAGTTATAAATATTGTATCGCGTCAATGTGCCCGACTACTAGTTTTACATTATCATATAAAATATTTATATCTGTGCCAAAAAATGTTTTTCGTGAAAAATTATGTGAAGCGCAGGAACCCAGATTGTAAACAAAATTCACCACTGTCATTAAAGAGTGTTCATTACGTATGTTATGATAATAAATCAGTGACTTTATAATACACTTTTCAAAGCCATTTTATGAGAAGTTATTTCTTTATAATTTAATAAACTTTGAAAATCCACTACTGGTGTCCACTACTGGTTCGGCACTCTATTTTTAGTTTTGTTATTATGAGTGAATTTAAAGTCAGATTCAAAGCGGATTATTGACTCTGTACCCAGTTTAGTGTGTGATGTGCGCTGTTAGTTTAGTGAATATAAAAAATTCCTTGCATAAAATATTTTTATATCTGTATGTACTGCAGTGAGCAGTTGCAATTTAGTATTTTCATTAAGTACATGTGCTTTTGAAAAGTTATAAAATAGATTTTTTCTAGAAAAATGAATCACAAATTTGAAACATTGCATAAAAGGAATAGAAATTAAATGGAAAATAATTTAAAATTCCTTCACCTATTCAGAATCATAAATGATTTACTGTTTATTATAGGTTTTAAAATATAATATTATAAGAAATAATATAAAACTGCTTTTAATTTAAAAAATTATTAGGCATTATATTTAGAATCCTCACAAATCATATATAATAAAAAATATATGCATAAAAATATATATACATATAAACATAAGTATTATTTTTAATTCCCAGAAAAAATACACCGCTCAATCTAAACTTTCGGTTTAAATTTACTGTATAACAAACTTAACTATAAAAGGCTATTTGCACTCAAAAAATTACGGAGCACATTACAGATATATATATATATATATATATTCAGCGGTGGGTCGTCCGGTCTGACGGGGCCGAAATGGTTTTGCGTAAATAATATTTTGTAAAGATTCAAATTTTTTGTTTCTTTTCACTCATTTGTTTCGCTTACAGGCTTTCAAAGTGCTACAAATTACTTGCTAACTGCTTATAGCTAGCTAGAACTTTTAGTTTTCGTCCCGATTTCATCTGGACACTCTGACTCTAGATATGCAATTTTCTCAAAAAATGAAATATTTTAAATTGCTTTGCGGTATATATATTAAACTTACACTTGCAATATATGTGACGAGATTTTAGATTCAAATTAATTTATAAACTTGTCTGGCGGCACATAATTACTTACTGGATTATGTATATTTCCGTGTATTATGTTCATACCTTACCAATCATTTAACATCTTTAGAATCCCCAAGTTTATTTAACTTCATCATTTTTTTTAAACAAAATAAAATATCTCGTCCTTGTGCATCCATATTTCACCAAGGAGTAAGTAAAAACACTGAGCAGCAGCAATCATGATATTTTAAATATTGCAATTTTCCCAGCTATTGGAAAAGTGTGTATGTCTAAGTGTTTTCTAAAAATGTTCCAAAGTATTAAAATTATTTTATATATTCGTAATCTGGACCAACGAAACAACAAAAAAATATGTACATTTCTATCTATCACGTTCGGAGAAATTGGCGTCCAAAGTGTTTGCATTTCTCGTAATGCTCCGATTTCCACCACAGATACCTTAAACATAAATGTAATTCATATAATAATAATATATTATTATTATAAACCTTCAAAAAAAGGGTCTCGAGTTTCAGATGTCACAAAATATTTATTATTTCTGATAGAAATAATAAATATTCCGCCATCACGGTAAAATCGATCTTAAGCAAATTGACTGATTGCCCTTTAACAAAACCAGAATCCATGTTTAGAATAAAATAAAATAAGGAGCACATAATTTAAACTCAAGCAGACCAAGAAGAAATGTGTAAAACAATTAAAAACAAATTGTAAACAAATTTAAACCAACGCCAACTACTTGCAAATATCTCAGTAAAAACAGCACATGGTAGAATGTTTCGTCACAGGTCAAACAGGCTGTGTGACGTCACAGCCAATCACGGGCCGTTTTGTATTTGATTAGATTTTGCGCTTTTTCATTTCTTAATATTTAAATAAATAATTATTTTAAGAGATTTTCGCTTGGATATTTGAAATCAGAAAAAAATTCTCTATAAATATCAATTGGTTTTAAGATCTCTTTAAGAAAAACGGAATTGTCCATTTAATCAAATCTGGTCACTTGTTTTCAAACCTTTTTTTTTTCGGATTGAAAGATCACTATACTTTGAAATCCCACAAAATGAAATTTCTGGATACGTCCTTGCCGCTGTGGTTATCCTGATGCTGATTAGATCTTGATATGATTCGGAAAAAGTATATGCGACTATTTTTTCCCTCTTAAGGCCAGCAAATGTAGTGAAAATCTGAAATAAATATCTAAAATTGTTGAAATATTTTACTTAAGTATTTTTTCTTCAGGTAAATTTTGGCAAGTAAGCAAATAACGCCCGTATTCACCACAGCAGGTTAGAAGTACAACTGCGGGGAAAAAAACGCCCCACCCTCTGTTAATCGAGAATCGTTCATCGTAGAGAAAATTCAAAGATACCATTCGATTAGGAATAACATCCTCTACAAATTAATATGCATAACATTTACATAAGTGGCCGTCTTCATATCTATACGCGCACAAACTTTGAAATTTCCAATGGCAACACAAAATTTTGTCGTCAGTTACATTTTCTGGACCCCCAAATTAGTACAAATTCAAATTTTAACGACGTTTCTATCTTCATATCCGAAGATATTCAATATTGCGGAATATGCAATTTTTGGGTATCAGCTCCATATTGAAAACTGCAGTTTGAAGGGCGATGTTTCGTTGATTGACCACAGCACTCTTGTAAATTATTGAACTTATCCTCTTGACATTCAGCATTATGGCTTACCTCACAGTGAAAGAAAGGGTCGCAGGTTTGATTTCTGCATGAGAGTGTGAGCATTTTCATGGCTGGGTGTGGTGTTGTCTTGTGTGTGTGTCTGTTACTAAAGGTCCTGTTACACGACAGTAATTTCGAACAACAAACCGTTCGAAAAACAGTTCATTCAAAAAATTTAGCCACGGCACAACATTTTAGGTTTAAACCTAAAATGTTGTTGTTGAGGAAAAGGTTGTGACCAATCAAATTGTGACCAATCAATCGACCAATCAAAAGTCCGTAAAAACGAACGTCATAGGGGACGTGCTTTCAAGTTATTTAAATGACGACCAAGATGGTCGATAGACTGCTTTGGAATGAGTTAGAATCTCGAGATGGAAAAAATAATAGAATTTCTACTAAATTACAACCACCTCTGGGATATAAAAGATCCAAATTATATGAATATTACACACTAAAGAATGCGGGCGCGGTAGCCCATTGGTTAGCGCGCTGGAGTTGCACTCGGTAGGCCCGGGTTCGATTCCAGCCACTGCCAAAAACTGCCGCCGTGTTCATGCGGAGTACGATCACGTTAAACATGTGGGTCCGAAAGTCCTTCCGAGAGGTTGGTGGTAGGGGAAGGAGGGTACGGTCCCTGAGGATGCCTCCCCCACTGGGTTCCGGTCTAAATTGGGTGGCACTTCCCGACCGTCCAAACAGTTACCTTACACCTTTCTGGTAGGTCGGACGGTCTGGGTTTCAACAACAACACTAAAGAATGCTTTCTGAAATCGGCGGCATTAAGCAGGAAGGATCTCTTAGAAAGTAGGAGCTTAAAGTATCATTGCCGAACAAAAATGCTGAAGTTTGGCGGTGAAAAAATAATAATAGAACTTTTACCAAATTACAGACATCTGTGAAATATAAAAGATCCAAGTTATATGCAAAAAACATTAAAGAATGCTTCTTGGAATGAAATCGGCGACATTAAATAGGAGGGGGGCGTTAGAAAGGCGGAGACCTAAAGTATCATTTTCGAGCGGAATTGCTAAAGTCTAGAGATGGAAAAATAATAATAGAACTTTTACCAAATTACAGACATCTGTGAAATATAAAGGATTGAAATTATACGCAAAAACACTAAATAATATTTCTTGGAATGAAACCGGCAGCATTAAAGAGGAGGGGCGAGTAAGAAAGACAGGAGGGCGAGTTAGAAAGGCAGGAGGGGCCTAAGGTGACATTTTCGGGCGGAATTGCTAAAGTCTGGAGATGGAAAAATAATAATAAAATTTTACCAAATTACAGACATCTGTGAAATATTAATGATTGAAATTATACGCAAAAACACTAAATAATATTTCTTGGAATGAAACCGGCAGCATTAAAGAGGAGGGGCGCGTAAGAAAGGCAGGAGGGCGAGTTAGAAAGGCAGGAGGGGCCTAAGGTATCATTTTCGGGCGGAATTGCTAAAGTCTGGAGATGGAAAAATAATAATAAAACTTTTACCAAATTACAGACATCTATGAAATATAAAGGATTCAAATTATACGCAAAAAAACACTAAATAATATTTCTTTAAATGAAATCGGCAGCATTAAAGTAGAGGGGCGAATAAGAAAGGCAGCAGGGGCCTAAGGTATCATTTTCAGGCGGAATTGCTAAAGTCTGGAGATGGAAAAATAATAATAAAACTTTTACCAAATTACAGACATCTGTGAAATATAAAGGATTGAAATTATACGCAAAAACACTAAATAATATTTCTTGGAATGACACCGGCAGCATTAAAGAGGAGGGGCGAGTAAGAAAGGCAGGAGGGGCCTAAGGTATCATTTCGGGCGGAATTGCTAAAGTCTGGAGATGGAAAAATAATAATAAAACTTTTACCAAATTACAGACATCTGTGAAATATAAAGGATTGAAATTATACGCAAAAACACTAAAGAATGTTTCTTGGAATGAAATCGGCGATATTAAAGAGGGGAGGGGGGCGTTAGAAAGGCGAGGACCTAACGTATCATTTTCGGGCGGAGTTACTGAAGTCTGGAAATGCAGATGGGAAAAAGAAAAAATTGCCCTGAGTAATAACACCATTGTTCAATCCAAACGGAACCTTTGGGATGTTAAAAGCGATCTTTACAGTATGATAACTCTAAAACGGTATTCCTATGAGAAAATTACGAAGTGAATGCAAGGAGGAAAGAGCTTCTTCCCCCACTTGTTGAGTGAAGTGACTTCACATTCGTTCTATGTTGCGTGGTGCGACGTCACAAACGTTCCAAAGCCGTTTTACGAACGGTTTGCTGTCCCAAATTACTGTCGTGTAATAGGGCCTCAAGGCAGTGGGCCTGTAATGGGTAGGATTATGTGAGCCTCAAATGGGGCACGATTATTTGGGGTAAAAAGCCTTTCTGGGTAAGGTGCTAAAAAGTAAAAACTAATGGAGCATTCGTGCCAGGGTCAATAAAAGAAAGGAGAAATAAAGAAGAATGAAATGTTTATTTTCAAATGTCATTTTATAATGCTGTTTCAAACACAATTTATGAGACTAACAAGTATCTGCAGATGACGCGACAAAACAACTCCATTGGAACTTGGTGACGAATTTAAAAGTATCAATCCGTCATTATCAATCACCGTTTGAAGAATTGTTGGTGTTTAGTATCACATAATTTTATAATTTTTTATTGTTTTATATAAATATTTTTCATTATAAATTATCACATTTTGTGGACAATTTCAATTCGCAGTAGCTCCGGAACTATTAATCGACAGTTACATAAGTAAAACCCATTTATAACAATACAAGTTTTCACACTTCAATACAGTAGCAGAATTACGTTGATTAGGTTGCATCTATACAACACTGTTTATACAAAGTTTTTATTAAAACTGGGTAAAAATAAATGCCCGTTTTCTTAAATAAAGATTAACTAACAATTAATATAACTTTTTCAAATTAGTCATTTTTTAAACTAATATACGACCCCTAAAATCATCGTGATGCTGAATATTTAAACATTTTGAAAGAACTAGAGGGAGGAAAAACCTGGAATTTTACAAAAACATATAAAAAGTCCTTGTGAATAGATTTTTATTAAAACATGTCCAGGTTTGCAATCATATTTTTTCGATTATTGATTTCATAATTAATATTTCATGCAAACAATTATTTCCACAAAAATAAAAATCACGTAAATGTTTTTGGGAAGTTTAGTAGTAACGTCATACAAATAATTAGAGTGAGCAGGTTATTATTACAGAAGATATGAATGGAAGTCCTGGAAATTAATGTAACATTAGGAACTCACAACTTTACGTACTTACAACTCAGAAACGCTTCACCCAAATGACTTGAAATTTGGTATCACTTGTTGAATTTTGCTATGAATTCGAACTATGTTGTCAAACTTGGGTGGGTGTTGCCATTGATAATTTCAAAGTTTGTGCGCTTTTAGATAAGAAGACGGCCCCTTATGCAAATTTTACTCACATGAATTTGTAAAGGATGTTATTTCTAATCGAATGGTATCTTTCAATTTTCTCTATGAACGATGCTCGATTAACATAAGCTGGAACGTTTTTTTTTCCGCAGCTGTACATAAGAAATGTCCACTTGCATAACTTTGTTAAAGGTTTTGATTTTTTGATGATTTTTTCAAAATTTCACTCGAAAATTTAGAGAGTTCTGAACATTCGATTGTTTTTAAAAACAATAGGCTTCCAGTATTCACTGGCTGTAATTTTGGAACCAAATTTCATTCGAATCGCTGCATTCGTTTGTGAGATATCGTCTCCACAGACTCATTGACACACACACACACCCAGACATCATCTCAAAAATGTTTGGTTCGTGTTCCGATATGCATGAAACGCGCTCTCCCGTCGAAAACTCGAATTCGAATTTTCGAACCCGTCACAATAGTTTCCTTATACATTACATGTATACAAGGAAAGTAAAAATGACTGGTTTGGGAAATTAAATAAGTTAAATTCATCAAAAAAAGTAGAACACTTGACTTATATGTCAAGAAAGCAACTAGTTTCAGAAAATAAATAACTGTAGGAAAATACGAAACATTTAAAAAAATATATCAGTTTCAGAAATTTAAATAACCAATATTATCCAAAAAAGATAAAAAGTACTAAAAGTAAAAGAAATAATAAGCTTCAAAAATTATATAAACTAAATTCAAAAAGGTAAAACAGCGGTTATAGAAACTGAAAATAATAATCGGCTCCAATAAATAAACTAAATGAGTAAACATCTCTTGGAAAGGAAAATTTATGTTATTTTTTAAACTGCACAGATACTTTTAGTAGCGTATGTAGAAAGTTATTGATCTTGTTCATACCAAATATTTCTTACACAGTAAAATTGCAGCAAAATGAAATTTCATCAAAACAGAGCTCAACGTAATATTGAAATATTTCATGGTTTGGACGAATCAGCATATCTGTAACTAATATAATTTATAAGAATACGAAACTTTGCATTATACAAAACTAATGTGAAATCCAATGTAATTATATATCAGATCAACAGCATATAAAATGCCATTTTGAAACATACCTGCAGCTTGGGAATGGATTGTAGATATTATCATATCATCTCTGCTCACAAGAGCTGATGTTTCATCATATGACTCTTTGTCTATGAGGTTAGAAGATTGCATATTTCCAGTAAGGAGGGATACAACTGCTTCAAATATTTTCATTGGACTTGGGGGAATGTGCTTGAACCTATAAAAGTTTCAGAGAAAAATTCTTGCGATATAAAATTTTAACTAAAAATACACAATAAAATTACATACAGCAAGAATAATACTATTTCTTTGAATCAGATGTAATAACCCATACAGCATACACAGTTGAAATTCATTTCAGCAATGTTGCATATTCGTATTTCTGTCATTCATGAACATTTTGCGACTATGCTGCAATGTTACTAATTTGAAATTTTGTTACTATCATTTATGTCACTTCTGTGATATTGTTATATTATCATATCTTAATTGTTACACAATGTCTTCAATTTTATGCCTTTGTTGCAAAATTACATTGTGATATATACATACCTTCACAGAGTCGTTAAATTTGTGAATTCACAATATAATCCATCTTGTGATTTCATAGTGTCATCACTCTTTAACCATTATGGAAATACCATAGTTCATGGTGTGTCATCACATCATGTCTGGAAAGGCGAATATTTTTCCATTGCTACAAAGTCATGGGGGCATTGCTGCCATGTAATGGGACCAAACTAGTTGATAAAAGCTACAGTATAACCTTCTAGCAACATTATTTAAACATAATAGTGCTATATGAAAAATAAAAAAGTTAATGTCTTGTACTGATGAAAAAATCTGGTAGCGCTTTATTTCAGCTTATTTTCAGAGGTCAGAATATGTTTGTACTTTATAGAGGCAATATTTTAAGTTTTAAATATTTTAGTCTGTATGTATATGTTCGTAAAACACCAAAATGTGTTTTTATCTAAACATTTTATTCAGAACACAAAAGCACACGACTTCTATTAAAGTCAAATTGAAACAGTTTATATACAACAGGGTTCTTGTACATTTTTCCTTAAAAAATAAAACACATTTCAAGGACAACAGAAAAAAAATTTGTAACCTTAGAAAAATAGGGTTTAATGAATTATGCAGTTTTATCAAACTTCACATAATATCTTTTGATAACAACAATATATAAGAAATTGTGAGGAATGATTAAAAAAGTTTATCTATATTTGAGTAAAATTGATATATTTTGGATACTTTCTGATTTGAAAATTTTTGTCAGACTTTTGACAATATTCTAGGTGCATAATTGCAAGTAAAAAAAGGTGAACTTTATACAAATATATTGCAGAATTTTACAAATGAATCATAAAATTGGAACGAAGTTCTTCTGGTGCGAAGATCAGGTGGTTATTATAGATATAATTGTACACTAAAATGAAATAAATGTTACACAAAAAGGCCCCAAAATTTTTCATATACACCCTGATTATGGGCTCAGAAGTAATATATTATTAGTTTCAGGGAAGGGTTTCTACCACGACAGGGACTAAACAAGAACCGGAAAATATGAAACACCTTGAACGCTTTTCTATATGGCAATAGGGAAAATTCCACAGTTTGGAATCTGATTGTCACTCTTGGATGAGAGGCAAATTTTCCTACTTTTATTGTAATTTTTAAACTGTGAAGTCTAAACAAATTAAGCACTTTGGTACAAATTTAAACAGTTTAAAAGTCCTTAGAAATCAGAATCATGAATTAAGCTCTTTTTAAGCACCAAAATGAAATGATTTGATTTGGCGAAATGTGAAAAAATGTCTATTTTTTAACTTTAAAAGTTATAATATTTAAACTAATTCGAATTTATAAGAAAAGAAATCTTGATGAAGTCTGTCATCTCAAGAGTTAAGTTACTCCTGTATCGAATTTGGCAGCTGTCCGAAACTCAAGATTTTCTACTACAGAGAAAACACACACAGACAGACTCCTTTTATTATGCAAGATTAAGGACATATATAAAATAAAATTGAAAAAATAATTGTTACATTTTAATGAAGTAAAAAATATTCACCCACCAATGGTTTTTGTTTATGCATATCTCATTTCCAAAAATTACTGTGTGAAAATTTAAATTTCATATTTTTGCTTAATTTGGACATTAAAAAAATAATACTAGTTTTAAACAGCTTATCTGCATGTAGTTGCAAGAGATTCTTGAGTAAATATTAAAAAATTATTTTCTTTTCTGTAACTTTTAATGAATGAGTTACAACATATGAAGCATTTGAGTTTGAGTCCTTTTGCCGCACCTTCATTCACTCACCTTTGGTGAATGATGATTACTACATTGATCATAAAAAAAAAAAAAAAAAAAAAAAATTGTAACATAATATTAACAGGCTCTATTTAGAAACACTGTATTTGTTAAAAGATACCTTCACATATCAAATTAGAGCTTGAAAATGATTTGTGCTTCAGCTTACTCTAAACTACCAGACAATATATTTTATGAAGTGAGTACTTCTTCTTCATTAGCATTACACTTTACAGTCAGTATGGACAGTGTATGCATAGTTTCAAATTGGACATGGCAGTTGGACAATGATCTTCACGGTTACGAGTTTAATTTTTACTAATATTTTTTTTTTTATATTTAATTCCAATCGGGTTTTTTTTTATGCATCATATAATTACACCAATATCTGGTAAAAAGAGGGAAACTTTTAATTAACCGATAATTAGCAGTGTCACTTAGAAATATAACATTACAATACAAACATTATTTTCACACCATACTTGCTGTAAGAAAGAGGAACATTTTTATTAAACCGATAATTAGCAATTTTATTTAGAACTTTGGTTTGTTTTTTACCTCCTGCTCCTGCAGAAATTGCGGATAAAAAAAGAGAATTTGGAATTTAGACAGAATTGGGTGCTCTTCATCATGGCATTAGAAAATCTTATGCTGCATCTATCAGAGAAAAATAAAATTTTTGAAATGTGATATTGAAATGGATGACGAAGATATAAAATAAAGTAGTTCAGATTAATGAGCCCTTGATTATTTATCAATTTAGAAGAAGGTCAGTTGTGTTGCGCTATCCGAATCCTAAGGATACAATTCAACTCGAAGTCAAATAGAAAAAATCTGATGTGGAAAGCCCCTGACTTTTCCTGCAGATTTATATCCACGTTCTCTTTATTTTCATTAACTTTAATTCACTTTTAATTCAATTTTCGTTCTAATTAGGTAATTGGACTTATTTTCAAACGTGGTGTAGAGAAAGTATGAAAAAAACTGAAATATCTCTAGAACGACCAGTCCTAGCGTATTGGGGTTGATCGTATTCTTTTCTTCGTTAAAAATGACGTATAAAACAAGTATTGGATATATTTGCGCATACGTAGTTGGTGTTATTTAGATTTTTACGATACTTACTGGCCATTTTATAGAAAAAGACAGGGTATTTTGTCCCAATCTTATCAAATTCTTATCAGCACCAAGCTAGCCCACAAACGACTTATTTACCGAATTTTGAGAAATTTGTTCTATTAGTTTTTCAGCCAGAGAGGATAGAGGTAATTTTTGCGGGTCATTTCGCAAAAAAAAAGGCGGTTCTTTTATCTGGAATAGTACTAAAAACGAATGAGCACCAGGGTCACACACAAGTGACTTACCAACCAAATTTTATGAAATTTGGTTCATTGGTTTTTTAGTTAGAATGAATACATACATTGTACTGACAGACAGACAGACAGACACACACACATAGATGTCACGCTAAATATAGTTTTTTCGTGTTCTAGAGGTCTCAAAACGTGTAGATCCGTCGAAAACCCCAGTTGCGATTTTCGGCATGATTCCGATGGTTTCCTTATACATTACCATGTATTGCAGCAAAAGTGAAAATCTGATGTGAGCAGTACATGACTTTCTCTGTAGATTCAAATTCATTTTGTAATTTTTTATTTCACTATGCATTAAATTGAGTTTAATTGCAAAAAATAATATGGATAATTTTCTGATATTATATCCAATTCGTCTTTTTTTTTATTGCAACTTCGTTTCGTTTGTCAATTTAATTCACTTTAAATTCTTCAGGTCCTCAAAAATCTGAAAACTACAATATCTCGAGAACGGTTTGTCCTGCAGTTATGGAGTCAGATTTATTCGCTTAGTTGTCAGACTTTACATTCAGAACAAGTACTTAATTAGGGTTGCACCGAATATTCGGTATACTGCAAATTTGGCAGTCAAACCGAATATTCGGTTGGTATTCGGTATACTGCCTATTCGATAGTCAAACCTAATATTCTGTTCGGCCGAACCGAATAGTAAAAAAAAATTAGAATATTCGACAATTGGTAAAGTGCATTTTTTTATACAATGAATGAAAGTTATAGTATCATAGTACAAAATTAATTCAAATTGTTACTTTCCAATATTGTCGCATTTAAAATAATTTTAATGTAAAAGAAAACACTTTGATATTAAATTTTGTTGTTTTTGCAAGTTTTCTTAAATCTTATCACACCATATCCTTATTAACTCGTTTAAATATAAAACCGAAACCAGAAAATATAACTCATAATATTACGTGTTCAAAAATATAACGTTTAATTTTTTATAAAATGTGCAGCTAAAAAAAAATACAATTATCATTTCACCAATATTTAAAAAAGTGAAGGTGATTAATATATATATATATAAAAACACTTGGTTGAATATTCAATTTTGCAGTATTTTAATTTCTTAAGTTTTACACTATATGAAATATTGTTTAAAAACATAAACTAATTATTCTTTATATTCAAAGTTTAATAGAGGTACCTTATGGTGCAGGAATATCAGTTTACAGCCTCTTATGCAGCCTATTCTTTATAATCAAAGTTTAATAGAGGTAAGTAATGGTGCAGGATTTTCAGTTTGCAGCCTATAATGTTTTGGGTCATAAACATTCCCTGCTTCTGATAATAAATGTTCACTATCAACGCTGCTAGCTGGTGCAGACAAGTACTTTCTTGCTATCTTTGCAATTATGGGGCTGGAATGGTAATTTCCCCGCAACCACATCAATGGATTGTTGTTCCTTGGTATCAAGGGTAACGATAGGTAAACATTCAATTCATTAGAATTTTTTGTCTGTTCAAAGGAACTGTAATGTTTATTTGAAGTTGTTTTTTTGGATTTAACAATTTCACTAAAGCACTGCCAAAAAGAATTGTGCACGTTTCGTGAAAAAGATTTATCCTTCACTTTTACAAAGCTTGCACCTAGCCTTCATTGCATGCATCTAAAATCTCAAAGAAATCCCAAACAGGACGTCTGTTTTTAGTATAAAAACTCATTCTTCTCTAATAATGCAAAGTGCAAAGTAAAATAACTATCTATAAAGATCACTTATATTACAGGGTCACATCCAAGTAGAAGTAACTGTCTAAAATGGCTGCTTCTGAATCATACAAGCCTAAGGTGTAAATGGTTTCAGTCAAGAAATTATTATCAGCTACTTTCAGCTTTCTATCTATTTCCAAATTCTATCAGTAACCCATTTTCTTAGGATAATAGAGAAGATACTGTGGGTGCTTTGGTGTTCCTTTGTATCCATTAAAATGTGTCAAATAAGATAACCAAAGAATTTCTCTGTGTATGGCCCCATTGTTGTTAAACCTTCTAATGTCTTTCCTGATTTCTGAAGAGAAGATTACTTTGTTGAGTCTTTTGTCACAGGGTAGGTACACCCGTACACCTGTCTCTAACTGTTTAATTTTCTATCAATATATACTCCTGCTGTTGTTTCAAGACCAGGTGGGACAACAACTTAAAAAAGAATGGTTAGACATTCTGGAAAATTATCCTTTGCACTTTAAAAAGAAAATGATTTGGCAATGTTTGAATTTGACTGCTCAGTTTCAATTTTGATAAAATTAACATTTACATGACAGTAGAGACTAAGATAGCAAAAAGTCACTTGAATAAATTGTAATTCTAATTTGTAATGATATTTTAAACAGCTTGAAATTGACTTTTAAAAATTAAGAACTATATTAATTTGCTTTTGGAATGATTTATTTTATTTTTTATTTATTTTAAATTAATAATTATACTTAATGTAAATGCAAATAAATTTAGGATGTTAAATGTAAATGCATTTAAAAAAGACACAAAATAGAAACATTTTCCATTTTAAATTGGCATAAAATAGAAATATTACCTTTAAAAAAATTTAACCGAATATTCAGTATTTGGCCGAATACTCGTTAGAATTTTAACCGAATATTCGGTCTTCGGCAAAAGATGGTATTCGGTGCAACCATATACTTAATTAATATATTTCATCAAATTTAGACATTTCTTTCAGAGTTTCTCTATATTGCACATGTAGTATTTGATTTTAGATCGAATATATTAGATTTGCAGGTCATTTCACAAAAAAGGCAGACACTCTTTTTTTTTTTCGAAACGTATGAAAATTTAACCAGCATCACAGTATCCTACGAGCGACTTATCTACCAAATTTTGTGTAATATGATCAATTTGTTTTCAATCTAGAGTTAATAGATACAATTTTTGTGGACCGTTTCGCTAAAAAAAGGCGGATTATATTTTTCCGAATCGTACCAAATACTGATCAGCAGCAGTCATACACAAGTGACTTACCTACCAACTTTTATGAAATTAATTTTGTCGATTAGTCGAAAACTAATCAGCACCATGGTTTCACACGAAATTTTATAAAATTCGGTCCATTAGTTTTTTTCGTTACATTCGATACATACATTGCAAAGACAGGCAGACAGATAGACAGACAAACACACAGACGTCACGCTAAAAATAGTTTTAAAAATAGTATTCTAAAAGTCTCGAAACATGTAGATCCGTCAAAAACTCAAATTGCGATTTTCGGCATGATTCCAGTACAAACCAGTTTTAGCGGGACGTCTGTGTGTGTGCGTCTCTCTGTGCAATGTATGTATCCAGTCTGACTGAAAAACTAATTGACCAAATTTCATAACATTTGGTAGGTAACTTCCATTGTGGGTGCTGATTAGATTTTAGAACAATTTGAAATAAAAGAACCTGCCTTCCCCCAACACACAAACACCCCTCCCCCTTCTTTTTTTCGAAATGGCCTCAAAAACTGCCTGTATCCACTTTAGTTGAATAAAAACCAATTTTACAAAATTTGGTAGACAAATCACTTGTGAGTTACCCTAGTGCTGTGCTGATTAGATTTTGGTACGATTAGAAAAAAAAAAAGTAATTTGCTTTTTTTTGCAAAATGGCCAGCAAAAATCGTACGTATCCACTCAAGCTGAAAAACTCATTGACCGAATTACGCAAAATTTGGTAGATAAGTCGCTTGTGGGCTGCTGTGGTGCTGCCTAGATTTTGGTACGATTCGGAAAAGAAGAATCTGCCTCTTTTTGCTAAATGGCCCGTAAATCTGAAATATTTGACGTAAAATAAAATACAACGTAGGTTTAAATATATCTATTAAATGCTTGTCTTATTTTTGACGAGAAAAAGAACTCTTACCTTAAAATATACCATTCTTGTGGTACTTAAAATTTTAATAAAGTACTACAATATAACATACTACATATTTTTAAATGCATTAATTAAATTCTTGTTTTATACATAACATTTGACAATAAAAGGGATAATATCCACCCCAACCCTATTACTCTAAAATGGACCATTCTTGTGATATTTAAAATGTTATTAAAATACTCCACTATAAAATAATACATATGTTTAAATGTATCAATTAAATGCTTGTTGTATACATAATTTTTTACGACAAAAAGAATTAGATCCATTCCGATCATTCTAAAATGGACCATCCTCGTGATATTTAAAATTTCAATAAAATACTACAATATAAAATACTACATATATTTAAATGTATCAATTAAATGCTTGTTTTATACATAATTTTTGACGACAAAAGCAATAAGATACACCCCTATTTCTCTAAAATGGACCATTCTCGTGATATTTAAAATTTTAATAAAATACTACAATATAAAATGCTACATATGTTTAAATGTATCAATTAAATGCTTGTTTTATACATAATTTTTGACGACAAAAGGAATAAGATCCACCCCTATTACTCTAAAATGAACCATTCTCTATTTATTTAAAATTTTAATAAAATATTTTTAAAGAAATAATTTTTTGGAGGGTGGAGTGGGGAGGCAAGATTGTTTTAAATCTCGTACATAGGTACAATATACTTATCTATGGGTATAATTAAGGTCAAACCGTCAAGTTATCCAATTCCAGACAATTTAACTTTTTTCTGGGAGGGAGAAAACACGTGGTTGTATATGTCTTCAGCTAAGACATATACAACATAATGCATGTGTTACATTTTAAAATACTACATACAATATGATACATAAAATAAATTTTGAAACTGAAATAAATTTAATTACAATACTTACATTTCTAATAAAAATGCACTTGAAATCAACTACCACGTGTAATATTCACAGTCTCAGCAGAAATATTCAGTCAACGCTAATCTCTGACTTTTGCTAAACCTGTTGGATGGCTTCGTCTCTCGCACAGACTAATATAAAAATACTTTTCACTCGACCGCAGCGCCCTCAACCGCCAACCAAAATATCAAGGTTGGCACTCTTGGCGATGGTCTGTGACGGTTTTCGCCAAGACGTTCTGCTAATATAACCCTATTTGGCACAGAACGAAACACTTGGAACTTGGAAGAACGTTGATCTATCATCGCATGTTTACACGTGGTAAACATAATTTTGCTGCTATTTTGGATTTTATAATCAATTATTTCATTTTTTATGGATTACTAAAAGAAAAGGAATTACGTTTATAAAGTGTGTAATTTATTTTTATTTAAATAAAAAATTTACTTTTTATCCATCCCATACTTCATCCTATGGACGTGTTCATCATAAGAAATTCGTGTATATATAGTATTATTACAGCCGACTTGATTAAATTCAAAGAAGCAGTGGCATTATTAGTTAAAAAACCTTTTCCTCATTTATATAAAATGTATAAAAATTGATATTTGGATAGCTTTTTCTAGAGAAAGTTGCATATGATATTGAATGTGTATACATTTTACATGCTTTTTACTAACTGACGTAACGTAGAAAATATTCCCCCCTCCCTCTCTAATTAACGATTGAGTTCGAAACGTTTGATACAGCATTTATGTAAATTTGTTATTTAGTATAAGAATATTAGTGTATTTAATATATATATATATATATATATAATAGCTTCCCAGAATAAATTAAAAACTAAGCAATTTAACAATTAACACGCTAGTATACTTTTTAGACTGAAAATATTATATAATATTTTAGTCTTTTGGGTATGTTAGCTTGTAATTTTTGGTGTATAATGATTTACAGTGATGCAATGAGTCAATTTTTCATTTAGTTTATGATTACATGAATTAAATATATATCTCAGTATATTTATTTAAATTTACTTAAACTAATAAATATATTACAGATAAAAGTATTTTTAAATTCTGATCATGTTTATAGTTTAAAAAATTATAAAACTACAGTTCCGTTTTTTTTTTGCCTCATTAACATAAAATCCTCAATCGAGCGATAGTCACTAAATCTAGCAGCTGAGCTTATTTTACGTCATAGACGGGTTCTTTTATCCCACATCGTCCTAAAAACTAATCAGCACCAGGGTCACGCCCAAGTGACTTACCTACCAAATTTTATGAAATTCGATCCATTAGTTTTTGAGTTAGAATGGATACATACATTGCACAGGCGTCACTGTAAAAATTGTTTTTTCGTATTCTAGAGGTCTAAATTTTTTTATTTAGTTTATAATTGCAGGAATTAAATATATATCTATGTTTATTTATTTAAATTTACACATATCACAGATAAAAGTATTTTCAAATGCTGATCATGTTTATAGTTTAAAAAATTATAAAAGTGCAATGCGTCAATTTTTTTTATTTAGTTTATGATTGCAGGAATTAAATATATATCTATGTTTATTTATTTAAATTTACACATATCACAGATAAAAGTATTTTCAAATGCTGATCATGTTTATAGTTTAAAAAATTATAAAAGTGCAGTTCCGTAATTTTTTTTTTTGGCCGCATTAACATAAAATCGCCAATTGAGCGATAGTCGCCAAATCTAGCAGTCGAGGATGGCTGGCTCATCGAACGCTAGTGTCTATGCGAAATCCTATGTTAACGATGTTGCCATAGGTTCCTATGGGAGTGAACCTTCTGAATTAATATAGTATTTTGTGGAAATTAGTGATTTTTTTACTATGCCAATATTCTCCCCCCCCCGGGGCGGGCCACCCAAGATGGTGGTTTCGGATGTTGGCTCTGTAGCCTTGATCCTCCAAACTGGGGGGCAAATTAATCCGGGGGTACCTTACCTCGCTGCTGATGACTCACGGATGCAATCGCGGAAGCGACGAGGCAGTCCCCGGACTCTTCCAGGTGGCTGGATCACGGGACTGTGGCTATTTATGCCCTGAGCCAAGGCCACCTAGAATAAGAGGCCCGGACACTGACAGCTCAACCGCAGCAACGGAGGGAACGTATCTCCCGTGCGTAACACGTACGGGATCTGACACAGATGAATTTCTACAGTAATAAATAAGACTAATATGAAAAAATATCTCTAAACTAACAAGTAAATTAGAATAAACTTCAAACTGTGAATCTAAAATAAAAAATGATCTACATTGAGAACAAATATTTTTTCACTCTCTTCTGTAAACATTTATGTTAAAGTTATATTAATATAATAAACAACTATATTAATATTTATATAATATTTAAAATATATCAAAAAACAAAACTTATAAACCTTAGAAATTCAAATAATATTTTATAACTATAAATTAGGGAAAAAGTAATTATAAATTATATTCACTATAATGGGAGAAACTGCTGACACTTACCTATGACTTTAAAATACATATTTTATTAGCTAACATACATATATATATATATATATATATATATCTCCAGAGCTAGCATTTAGTTTTAAAATATAAGCAACATAAAACGCAGTGAAATAGTTATGAATATAAATTTATAAATTTAACTTTTCTATTTTGTGACAGCAACTTTTGCAACATTATTACTTTTACACTAATACTATATTTAAAAAACTCTTGATACCTTCCTATTTAACTTGAACAACATTTTATACTGTAAATCTAGAATTCATAAAAAATGCGAAGAAACATGCCTGCTTAAAAAATCTGAAAATTCGTCATTTAAAATTCAAGCAAATTTGTGCATAATTTTCTACATGCAATGAAACTATTTAAATTATTAAATCCATCAAAAAATGTAACAGCATTTCTTCAAATAAGGAAGTAAAATACAAAAACAGGGCTTTTATGAGTTGTAAAAACATTTTATCTTATTTATGCCCTGCTATTTATGCCCTGAGCCCAGGTCTGGCCGGTGACCGGAGTCGAACTCGGCAGGTGCCTTCGGCCCCTGCCCGGTGAATGATTCTGCCTGTTTCGCGACCAAGGTTGCGGCTTTGCTGGAATGGAGATGAAGTGGTTTCGCCTCGGTGTCCCACTGAAAGCTATAAACCTATACAGGTTAGCTGGGCCCGCAGGTATGTACTCTGTACTATGCCAATATTCTTCCTAGTGCTCTTTCAGTCACCAGACGAGTGTCCCACGGAACATCCCCCACTGAAGGGGGGGGGGGGCAGGCAGCTCTTTTCCCACAGACTATTATATTCTATAGTATTCTGTGTTTTTTCCCTTCCGGGAATACAGCTGCCTGCCCACAAACGAAATTCCAAGAAACAAGTTCTAGTACGATTTTACGCACAGAATACTATATTCAGAAGGTTCACTCCCGTAGGACCCTATGGCAACAGTTTTAACATGGGATGTCGCATAGACATTAGCGCTAGTGAGATGGACCAACTGAAGTACGATGTAAATAAAATACGTCTGCCAGATTTGACGCGTTATCGCTCGCTTGGCGATTTTTTTTTCAAAAGCGGGCAGGGAAAAAATGTTCAGGACTGTACTTTTATAATTTTTGAAACAATAGAAATGATCAGGATTTAAAATTACATTAATCTGCAACATAAATATATTCATTAGTTTCAGTAAATTTAAATAAACATAGATATATATTTCATTCAAATAATCAAAATGGATTAAAAAATAGACGCATTGCATTGTCTCACTGTGAAACATAATGCACAAAAAATTACAAGCTAACATACTCAAAAGACTGAAATATTATATAATATTTTCAGTCTAAAAGGTATACTACCGTGTTAATTGTTAAATTACTTGATCCTTAAGTTGTTTCCGGATACTGATAATAGACTTCATTTTTATAAATATAAAAATATTCTTATAGTAAATATCAAATTTACATAAATGCACTATCAAAGTTGTGGAACTCAATCGTTAATTACCCGGGGGTGGTGTGAATTTTCCACCATAAGACACTTAATAAAATTTTTGCATAAATTTATACACATACAATATCACATTCAACTTAATTAGCTCTAAGAAAAAGCTATCCAAATATCAATTATTAGACATTTTATAAAAATGCGGAAATATTTTTTAATTTATCATACCACTACTTCTTAGAATTTTGGCTAATTGGCAGCAATAACACAGCACTAATTTCGTATGATGAACACGTGTATAATTATGAACACGTGTATTCTTATGAACACATGTATATTTATAATGAACACGTATATAGGATGGTGATAACTAATATTATTTCAATTTAAATAAAAATAAATTACATACCCTGTAACGCAACCAGTTTTCTTTTTTCAACTCATTTCTTGAAATGATCTAATCACTTAACAAATAATCCTTCTGCACGTTACTCAAACCACGCTACAATGCATGCTACAGGGTTATAACATTGAAAATCGTCTTGGACTCAAACCAGACCATCGCCAAGAGCGCGCCAACCCTCGTTTTGGTCTTTCTCTAATGGCCGCAGCGAAAACGAAACTATCGAGAGTGGCAGGTCTATATAATATTAGTTTGTGATTTTACGCATCATTTCCGTTTGGCTCGGTTTTTGTCAGGTGACATTGAATGAGAAGCCAGAATTGGCGTGCTATCCTCATTTGACATAAAATGTCATTGCGCCAACTTGAGGCATAATGTTCGACCGAAAAGGACTGACGCTCACCCTTAAACGATCAATGCAATCCATCTTGTGTCAATATTTTGATTTTTAAAATTATTTTTAATTTATATTTTGTGTTGTATCCGCCTTAAAACCGCTGTATGTTTGTTTAATTTCTGTGCAACTACATCCTGAAACAACGTAATTACAATATATCTGAGTTTAAATGATCATCAAACTTTGATTATTTCTACAACGGAGCCTAATTTTTACTTATGGAGAATGTAAACACATCAATCTGTAAGATGAGTAGTATAAGAATTTCTGAATTCCTTGAACGCAACATTATTTAACTCTGGAGGTTGCAATATAGTTGATATAAATGGAACATTCATTGATATTACATAGAGAAACAGATGATTTTATACCAGACTTTTTCGATGAAGTCTTAAGCATAGAATTAAATTCATTTTACCTGTATGGTTTTAAGTTTTTAAGTGAAATAAATTATTATAGTATTGTGATGAATGAAAGGAATAGAATACAAGTGTATGTACGATATATTCACAGCTTTTACATAGAGAGCCAGGTGATTTATATTTCAGTGACGTCATCTGAATAAAGTTTATTTTTTTAAGTTTTCAAATATAATAATTTATTGTAGTATTGTGATAAATCTAAAAATATCACCGCTGAATGTATCGCATATTAGAGATGTTTAAATAAAATTATATTGCAGTTGGAAATTGATTTATAACCAATATTTTATGCATGACTGATCTTTCTTGTTTTCAATATGGTTTAAAATTTCAAACTCTTACAATATAAAAAAATCTGATGTGGGCAGCACATGACTTTCTCTGCAGACTTATATCACGTTCTCTTTATTTTAATTAAATTTAATTCACTTTTAATTCAATTTTCGTTCTCATTTGGTAACTGCACTTATTTTCAAAGGTGGCGTTGAGAAATACGAAAAAACTAAAATATCTCGAAAACGGCTAGTCCTAGTGTAATGGGGTTGGTCTTATTCTTTTCTTCGTTAAAAATTACGTATTAAACAAGCATTTAATGGATATATTTAAGCATACGTAGTTCTTTAGTTTAGATTTTGACGATTTTTGCAGGCCCTTTTGCAAAAAAAGACAGGTTATTTTTTTCCGAATCGTACCAAAATCTAATCAGCACCAGGGAGACCCATAAGTGACTAATCTACCGAATTTAGTTAAATTCGGTTCATTAGTTTTTCAGTTAGAGTAGATACAAACTTTTGCTGTCCATTTTGCAAAGAAAGGCAGGTTCTTTTATCCCGAATCGTACCCAAAACCAATCAGCACCAGACTCGCCCACAAGTGACTTACCTACCAACTTTTGTGAAATTCGGTCGATTAGTTTTTTAATTAGAGTGGATACGAAATCTGCACAGACAGACACATACAGACGTCACGCTAAAAACTGTTTTTTCGTATTCTAGAGGTCTCGAAACGTGTAATCTACAGAATTTTGTGAAATTCGGTCCATTAGTTTTTCAGTTAGAGTGGATATAAAATCTGCACAGTTAGACAGACAGACACACAAACACACACACAGACGTCACGCCAAAATAGATTTTTCGTATTCTAGAGGTATCGAAACGTGTAGATCCGTCGAAAACTCGAGTTGCGATTTTCGGCATAATTCCAATACTTTCCCTATACATTACCATGTATTGCAGGGAAAGTAAAAATCTGATGTGGGCAGCACATGACTTTCCCTGCAGACTTATATCCACGTTCTCTTTATTTTAACAAAATTTAATTCACTTTTAATTCAATTTTCGTTCTCATTTGGTAACTGCACTTATTTTCAAAGGAGCCGCAGAGAAATACGAAAAAACTAAAATATCTTGAGAATGGCTTGTCCCAGTGTAATGAGTTTGGTCTTATTCTTTTCTTCGATAAACATTACGTAACGAACAAGCTTTTAATGAATATATTTGAGCGTACGTATTTTCTTATTTTAAATTTTGAAGATTTTTGCGGATCATTTTGCAAAAAAAGGCAGGTTGTTTTTTTCCGAATCATACCAAAATCAAATCAGCACCAGGTTGATCCACAAACAACTTAGTTACCAAATTTTGTGAAATTCGGTCCATTAGATTTTTAGCTAGAGTGGATACAAGCTTTTGCGAGCCATTTCGCAAAAAAGGCGGGTTCTTTTATCCACAATCGCACCCAAAACTAATTAGCACCAGATTCGCCCACAAGTGACTTACCTACAAAATTTTATGAAAATAGGTCATAGTTAGAGTGGATACAAAATCTGAACAGACAGACACACGGACACTCAGACAGACAGACACACAGACACACACACAGACGTCACGCTTAAAAGAGTTTTTTCGTATTCTAGAGGTCTCGAAACGTGTAGATCCGTCAAAAACTCGAGTTCCGATTTTTGTCATGATTCTAATACTTTCCCTATACATTACCATGTATTGCAAGGAAAGTAAAAAAAACTGATGTGGGCAGCACATGACATTCCCTGCAGACTTATATTAACGTTCTCAATATTTCAATTAAATTTATTTCACTTTTAATTCAATTTTCGTTCTCATTCGATAACCGGACTTATTTTCAAAGGTGGCGTAGAGAAAATACGGAAAACTAAAATATCTCGAGAACGGCTGGTCCTAGTGTAATGGGGTAGGCCTTATTATTTTCGTCGTTAAAAATTACGTATTAAACGAGCATTTAATGGATATATTTGAGTATACCTAGTTCTTTAGTTTGGATTTTGACGATTTTTGCGGGCTATTTTGCAAAAAAAGACAGGTTATTTTTTTCCGAATCATACTGAAATCTAATCAGCGCCAGGATAACCCACAAGTGACTTTTCTACCGAATTTTGTGAAATTCGGTCCTGTAGTTTTTCAGTTAGAGTGGATACAAGCTTTTGCGGACCATTCCGCAAAAAAAAAAGCGGGTTTTTTTATTCCGAATCGTACCCAAAACTAATCAGAACTAAATTCGCCCGCAAGGGACTTACCTACCAAATTTTATGAAATTCGGTCTATTAGTTTTTTAATTAGAGTGGATACGAAATCTGCACAGACAGACAGACAAACACACAGACACATACACAGACGTCACGCTAAAAATAGTGTTTTCGTATTCTAAAGGTCTCGAAACGTGTAGATCCGTCGAAAACTCGAGTTACGATTTTCGGCATGATTCCAATACTTTCCCTATACATTACAATGTATTGCAGTGAAAGTAAAAAGTAACACCTTTAAATTTGCGAATTCGAAGCAACTTCAAATAAGTGAATATTTTATGTTCTATCTAATACTTTCTAACATAGTTGAAGACTGTTTATGACTTTGGTCATACTGTCTGTCCGTTCGCACGATAACTGCCGTAAAAATGAATTTATCAAAATGAAATTTTAGTATATTGTTGAGACGGTATGTGTGACATATGGGAATGTAAATAAAAAATCTGATGTGAGCAGCACATGACTCTCCTTCTATAATGCAATGGACGTACTAGTTTTACAATAAAAATATAATGCATAGATCCACTGCCCTGTGTGTTTATCGTTGAATTGTACATTGTGCGATTTTTAGGATGACAGCATGTAAAACTATTTCCAGATACTCAATTAACGTATACTTCGAGCAACTCTAAACAGTCATCAATATTGATAACATTATTAATAAGCGATATAGTCCATCTATTAAAATACTTTAATAATTACTTCAACATCTAGTGGTCATTTTCATTGATTTAATGTCATATTTATCAATTTGGCGACATTTTCGTTAATTTGGCAATATTTAAAAAATTCGCCAAGTTGTCGATATTCCGCTAAAATCTCGCCAAGGACGGAGAAATAATTTATTCTTGCAGCAGATAACTGATTATTGGCGTAAAGATACAAAAGTATTACCTAAAGTATATTTTTTAATGAATGGAACTACCTAGATCCACGAGAATGATGTCACCCAATTTATCGCATGATATTACCTATAAAAAGTGAACATAATTCAACAATAGGTAATATATATATTTTTTAATTTTAAATGATTTTTTGATAAGTTTCTGAAAAATGTCCAATATCTCAAGAACGCTTCATGCTAACGTTCTAAATTTCGTTTTACGCGTTTTCCAAAGAAAATTACATAAGAAAAGACTATTTTCTTAACTTTATTAAAGAGTTCGATTTTTTGAGGATTTTTTCTATATTTCACTCGACAATTTAAGGGAGTTCTGAACATGCGATTGCGTATAAAAAAAAAGGGATTCCAGTATTCATGGATTGTAATTTTTGTACTAAATTTCGTTCGAAACGGTCCATTTGTTCGTCAGTTACCGTCTGCACAGACTCACTGACACACACACACACACACACACACATCATCTCAAAAACGTCTGATTCGTGTTCAGGGACGCTTGAAACGTGCTCTTCAGTCAAATATTCCAATTTTCGACCCCGTCACAATACTTTCCTCTTACATTATATGTATATAGGAAAATTAATAATATCTCCCAATTACTTTCGGATTGACCGCAGATTGATAAAAATGAAATACATTGAACCATAAATGGACCTAATTTTTCTAACATTTTTTAAGCGATCTTTAAATTCACAAATTGCTTCGGAAATTGTTGGAAATATTCGAATTATCCGTTAAAATGTATAAAAAGATTTCAATAAAGTGCATTCGGTAGTTTTTTAAATAAAATTTAAAATGGTAATTACATCTGTGATATATATATATATATATATATATATATATATATATATACAGAGAGAGAGAGAGAGATCACGTGACTCGTTGCAAAATAAAATATTACATTCATTTTGTGTCAAGATCGTAATATTTGAAGACCCTTTAAATTTATATTTAATGTTGCATCCCTCCTAAAACCGATTTATTTTTCCGTATCATCTGTGCATTTAAATTCTGTGTCTACGCAGTTACAATATTTTTGCATTTAAATGATCATCAAACTTTGATTGTCTCTACGCCGAGGCCCACTTTTAATGGATGCAGAAAGTAAACAAATGAATTGTAAGATGAGTTGTATAGGTATTGCTGAAAATTTTTATGCAATATTATTTAGCTCTAAAGTCTGTAATATAAGTGCTCTGAATGAAATATTCATTGATTTTGCACAGAGAGCCATAGGATTTATATATAGTTCGATGACGTCATTTGAATATAGTGTGAGCATTTAGTTAGAAAGTTGTTTTACCTCAATGGGTCTAATTTTCCATGTAAAATAAATTATTGTAGTTCAGGGATAATTAAAAAAATATCGTCGCCCAATACATTGTATGTTAGAGATGTTTAGATAAAATTACAGTTGGAAAGTGTTTTATAATCAATGTCTGTCATGATTGATCTTCCTTGGATACATTTCAAATGAACGCATTGTTGTGAAATTTATTAAATTTTTACAAGGGAAATATATTTTAGATATTTTTAAAGTTTTTTCATTGGCGTTTAATAATTTTCTCTCTATGGCTAAAATCAAAAGTTTCGTTCTTGTAACCGAGGAATTTTCATATAATAGGGTTTTGAAAATTTTAGTACAAAGTTCAAGAACTCGACAGCGTTTTGAGCCGCACAGCCTCACCCAAATCATCATACCCGAATCCGAAGTTGGCAAATGAATATTGTGCTTGACGTGACAAATCCCGATTTTCAGATATCTGTAGATCAGTCTCCAAGAAAGCTACAGACATTATTTTTTATCTGTATCACGCTAACAAAGTTAAGGAAAAAATATAATTGCTGCGGTATAATTATATCCTTCCTTAAAATCCCTTTTTAGATATTGTCAGCTTTTTAACTTCCCCTATATACATAGTATAATGTATAAAGGCAGTAAGGTAGCGGGGTCAAGAATTCGAAGTGGACTTTTTGACGGAAGTGTAGCAATTATGTGGGCATCGCATGAATTTTCCCGCAGACTGATATTCATGTATTTTAGTTTCTTTAATAATTCATTAGATGAAGCTTAATTGCACGAAATAACACAGAATTTGCACTTTTGTTCAATTTTTGTTTTTATTTGGCAACTGGACATTTTTTCAAAGGCGTGTCCAAATTTTTTACGAAATGACCACCAAAAATTGCAAAAATCTAACACGAAATACTATGCTCAGGTTTATTAATTAAATGCATGTTTTTACGTATTTTTCTTACGATGAAAAGGTGAAAACCAGCCCTAAGAATATGACACCAGCCTTAAAAATAGAACTATAGGACTAACGGTTCTCAAGATATTTTAGTTTCTTCGTATTTCTTATGCCGCTTTCGAACATATTTCCAGTTACCAAATAAGAAAAAAAATTAATTAAAATTGTAATTATTTTGTGCAATTAAATTGTGTTATTTTGTGCAATTAAAATCAATTTGATGAATAATTACAGAAATAAAGAGACCGTGAAAATAAGTCTGCAAGGAAAGTCATGTGCTTCCCACATCAGAATTTACTTTCCCTGCAATACTTGGTAATGTAACGGGAAAGTATTGGAATCATGCCGAAAAAAAGCAATTCAAGTTCTTGACGAATGAACACATTTTAGGCTTCCAGAATATGAGAAAACTATTTTTAGCGTAGCGTCTGTGTGTATGTCTGTATTTCTCTGAGTGTGTGCCCGTGCCTGTCTGTGTGTGTGCCTGTATGTGTAATGTATCTCTAAGTCAAAAACTAATGTAACAAATGTCATGGAATGTGAAAGATAAGTCACATGTGTGTTTCCCTGGTGCTGACTGGATTTTGGTACATTTCGAAAAAAAAAAAAAGAACCTGCATTCTTTTGTGAAATGGCACGCAAAAATTTTATATATCCGATCTAGATAACAAACAAATTGACCGAATTACACAAAGTTTGATAGATAAGTCGTTTGTGGGACACATTGTTGCTGATTAGATTGGTCGACTAGTTTGGTACGACTTGGTAAAAAATTAATCTGCCTTCTTTTTGCGAAATTGACAGCAAATCCCAAAAATCCTATGTAATATAAAATATTACATTTTCTAAAATGTATCATATGTTGTTTGTTTTATATGTAATTTCCGACAACAGAAGGAATAAGATATTGAAATAATGCCAAAACTTGCAATTCAAGTTTTCAATGGATTTACATGTTTTAGATCTCCTAGAATACGAAAAACAGTGTTTAGCTTGACGTCTCTCTGTGTGTGTGCCTGTCTGTGCTATGTATGTATCCATTCTAACTGAAAACCTAATGGCACAAGGGTAACCCAAAAGGGAATTTTCTACCAAATTTTGTAAAATGTGTTGAATTAGTCTTTTAGGTGGAATGGATACATGACATTCTCACGGGCTATTTCGCAAGAAAAGCTGGTTCTTTTATCCAAAATCATGCAAAAGTCCAATCAGCACCAGGGTCACCCACAAGTGACTTATCTACCGAATTTTAGAAGTTTCGGTCAAATAGTTTCTCCGATTGGATACATGCATTGCATAGATATACACAGATGTCATTCTGCAAAATAGTTTTCCCGTGCTCTAGAGATCTCAAAATGTATAAATCCGTCGAAAATTTGTCTGCCAATTTTCGACACGATTCCAATACTTCCTCTATACATTACCATATACTGCAGGGAAAGTTAAAAGCGCATTCAGTTTTTATTTATTTCTAATAAGCAAAACAGATTCAATTCGAAAAATCCAATGTGATCAGCACATGACTTTCATTATATAATGCATTTTATTTTACTTCTTCAAGAGTGAAAAAGAATGGGATGTGAGCAGTACATGACTTTCCTTGCAAACTCATATTCACGTTCTCTTTATTTCTTCAATAATCTGTTAAATAAAGTTTAATCGCACAAAATTAAAATCTATAAATATTTTAAATTATACTGATTTTGCACTTTCAATTTATTTTTACTTTACCTGCAATACATGGTAATGTATTGGAATCATGTCGAAAATCGCAACTCGAGTTTTCGACGGATCTACACGTTTCGGGACCTCTAGAATACGAAAATACTACTTTTAGTGTGACGTCTGTGTGTGTGTCTGTCTATGAAATTTATTTATCCACTCTAACTCAAAAACTAATCGACCAAATTTCATAAAATTTGGTAGGTGAGTCACTTGTGTGCGACCCCGGTGCTGATAAGCTTTTGGTAAGATTCGTGATAAAACAACCCGCTTTTTTGGTCGAAATGGCCCGTAAAATTAGCCAGTATCCATTCTAGATTAAAAACTAATACATCAAATTTTACAAAATTTGGAAGATAAGTCAGTTGTGGGTTACCTTGATGCTGATTAGATTTGGTAGTATTCGGAAAAAAAAAATCTGCTTTCTCTTTGCGAAATAGCCCGCAAAAATCCTCAAAATCTAAAATAAAAAAGCTACGTATGCTCAAATATATCAATTAAATGCTTATTTTATACGTACATTTTAACGACCAAAATAATAAAAGCAATTCCAGTACACTACGACAAGCCATCCTCGAGATATTTTAGTTTTTTCGCATTTTATCGTCACCACTTTTAAAAATAAACCCAGCTACCAAATGACAACGAAAAGTGAATTAGAAGTGCAAATTCAGTGGAATTTTAAATCATTATGGTTATTATTTCGTGTAATTAAACTCAATGTAATGAATTATTAAAGAAATAAGGATAAAGCTAAATTGAGTCTGAAGTTAAAGTCACGTGCTGTCCCCATCAGATTTTTCATATTCATTTGGTAATTGAACTTATTTTCAAAAGTGGTGTAACAAAAATGTGAAAAACAAAAATAACTCGAAAACGGTAAGTCCTAGATTAAGAGGATTGGTATTATAATTTTGATTGTCAAAAATTATGTATAATATAACGTTCATGGACATATTTTAGCATATGTAGTCTTTTACTTTAGATTTTGACAGTTTTGGCGGGTCATCTCGTAAAAAAAAACCAAAACATGTTCTGTTTTTCCGAATTAGACCAAAATCTAATCAACTTCAGGGTAACAAGTGACTTCTTTAGTACATATTCTGAAATTCGATCAATTAGTTTTTAAGCTAAAGTGGAAACAGGAATTCTTTGAAGGCCATTTCGTAAAAAAATCAGGTTCTTGTCAACTAAATCGTACCAATTTGTAATCAGTACCAGGGTCACGCCCAAAGGATTTCACTACCAAATTTAATGAAATTCAGTCAATTAGTATTTAAGTTAGAGTGAATACAAAAATCTACGGGCACTCACACACATGCGCATACACACATATACACATGATAAGCTACAAATAGTGTTTTCGTGTTTTAGAGGTCCCAAAACGCGTAGATCCGTCGAAAACTCGAGTTGCGATTTTCGACTAGTTTCCAATACTTTTCCTATACATTACCATGCATTGCAGATGAAGCTAAATTATGTAAAAGATCCACGGCACAAAGTTTTCATAGTAGAATTATATATTTCGGGCTATGTCGGAAGACAACATAGGAAACAATTTCTAAGTATCAAATTAACTTATATTTCGCAGTCCTCTAAATTGGCAAACAACATTGTTGATAGCATCTTCAACATGTAATATAGTCGATACAATTAAATATTTTTATAATTAATTCATAAATGTGCATCATTTTCGTTCACTTGAAGTTATTATTTTTCAATTCTGACGTAGTTTTCGTTAAATTGGTGCGAAATATTACAAGGGGGTGGTATTTTGCCAGATTGTTCGCCAAGCGGTACAGACAAACGATGAGAGGAAGATTTCTCATTTGCCGATTGTATGATGGAATTTACAATTTGCAAATCGTTAACTCGTACAAAAGTCATATTTATCAATATGTGGATATTTCTATCAATTTTGCGACATTTTTACCACTCTTACATTTTCGTTATTTTCGCAATATTTAAAAAGTCGCTAATTTAGCGACATCCCGCCGAATTGTTTTTCCAAGCATGGTCTGACAAAAAACTATGAGTCATTCACGTAGTGGATTCTTATATTATTTCCAATATATTGAAGTTTCATCAATAAGATCGTCATTTTCATTGATGTAGCGTCATTTTTCTCAACTTGCCGATATTTTCGTCCACTTGGCTAGAATAATATAGCCGCAGAGATAGTAAGAAAGTCCCAAATGTTCCATTGTGAAAGAAGTAAATAAATCCATTGTATTACATAAGGAAAGTCATGTGCTTCTGATATCAGATTTTAACTTTTCTTATATACATAATAGGATGTTTAATTAATATAATGTGACATCGCCGAAAATTCCAAATTTGAATTATGGACTGGTGAGCACGTTTCAAGTATCCACGAAATTAAATTTAACGTATTTGAAATGATGTATGTTTGTGAGTATGTAAGCATGCTTATGTGTGTGTTTGTAACTCAGTGCGTTTGTATGTGTGCGTACATCTATAGCGGAAATCTGCATCTGCTTTATATACTATGCTATTGAACGGAAATTAATGAAAATACTTATTCACCAAAATGGAAACACTTCCTTTAACCCAGAAAAAATTTAAAATGTATTGTTCTACTAGAACTAGCGCATTGCATTCAATTAAAATGTTTTAGCACATTACTCGTAATGGCCACATAACATCAATTCGTTGTGCTGTTTTGTAAAGATCAAAGACCAAGCGCTTATATAGAGAATATCAAAAGAGCTTTATTAGGGCGTTATATAATTATCATGGTTACACATGGAAAAAAATCACAGCAAATGACTTTCCTTATTAATGCAATGAATTTACTACTTTTACAGTAAAACAAAATAGATTATTTTTATAATAGTTATTTATAATATTTCCAAGATATTGAATTCTCGTCAATGAGTAGTCATTTTTCCATGTTGTCATCATCAATGAGTCGTCATTGATTTAGCGTCATTTTGATCCATTTGGCGAGTTTTTCGTTAATTTAGCAACATTTAAAAAAGTCACCCAGTTGGCGACATTTCACCAAATTCGTCGCCAAAATCTCGCCAAGCGTTATGAACGAAGAAATAAGTTATTCTAACAACTGATAAATGACTATTGGCGTTCAAATACAGAAGTATTACTCAAAGTATCTTTTTTCATGAATGGAACGAGCTAGATCCACGAGAATGATGTCACCAAATTTATCGCATGGTATTACATATGAAAAGTGAACATGTTTCTCAATAGGAAATATTTTCTTTATTTTATATGACTTTTCGATAATTTTTTGGAAAAATGTACAATATCTCGAGAACGGTTCATGTTTGCATTTTAAAATTTATGTCAATCGTTTTCTAATGGAAAATTCCATAAGAAATGTTCATTTGTGTAGCTTTATTAGCGGTTTTGATTTTTTGATGATTTTTTCATAATTTCACTCGAAACTTGACGGGGGTTCTAAACATTCGATTGCGTATAAAGCAATAGGCTTCCAGCGTTTACGGATTGTGATTTTTGTACCATATTTCATTCGAATCGGTCCTTTTTTTCGTCAGTTATCGTCTCCATAGGCTCACTGACACACACATACACACAAACACACACAGCCTTTCTGGTAGGTCGGACGGTCTGGGTTTCAACAACAATCAACACAAACACACACACACAGACATCACTTAAAAAATGTTTGATTCCTGATCAGGGATGCTTGAAACGTGCGCTCCCGTCGAAAATTCGAATTTGAATTTTCGACCCCGTCACAATACTTTCCTTATACATTATGTATATAAGGAAAATAAAAACGTAGTGAGCAATGGATTTTAGTTCAAATCAGGCGATTTGGAGATGTCATCTGTATACATATTCTTTAAGTAGTTGGTTCTTACTTAGGACCAGGGTAATGTTGGTAATTTATTTTCGAAAATCAATGAAACTAACAAACGCCTACAAGATTATGATTTTGTCATCTCCCCTATTAAAAAATTGACTTTGTGAAACCACTCAAATAGAGATGCGCAATTTACAATTATTTTGCCAGTTAATTAGAATTTTTGTAAATTGTTCACTACTGCAAAAACATTTTGAAAGGACAGGTATAAGAATAATATTATAATACTGTTGGAAATTCGAAATATATTTTTTGTTTTCAGATTTGCATGGTATGAGCATCCTTCCTGGAGTATGAAACATATATCGACCCCATTATGTATAAATCCCAGCTTTAAAGCTAGCCGTTCAATGTTTATAATATTTGCCAGTGAATTAAGTCGCTTAATCCCAATTCTGATTAGATGTTGATACAAATAAAATGCAAAAACCATCCCTTTTTTACATAATGGAAATTAGTTAAGTAAAAGTCAATAAACATTTAATTTAATTTAAATTTTGAAATAAATTTATTCGAGGAACGTCCAATATTTCCAGAAAAAATTGATGAGTGTCCACTAAGTTTCATTTAATAAATTATTGATTGATTATTGATTTAGTTAATTGTTAAGATTAAAAAATCGTTAAAAATATCAGAGTTTTCCAATCGTATGGTTTAAATAATGAATAGGGTACCGGCATTTACACAAAAGTATAGTAACATCTGAATTCCAAAGTAGAGTAGTATTTCGAGGAATAGCATCAATACTACATCTGATACGTTTGAGTTCAAGTATGCTCAAAACTCGTAAATTAATCGAAAATGCGAATTCGAATTTTCAATCCCGTAAATATATATTTCTTTATATTATATTTGCAGGTAAAATAGCAAGTGTGATACATGCAATTAACACGAATTATGATTTCTTCGTTTTCTTTATCTTGTTATTATTTTATCTTTATTAAAATATTTTCAAACGCGCATTTGATAACTATCAAAAGCTGTTTAATTGAACTTCTTTTATAATTAACTTATCATTTCCACCGTAGCTTACGGCAGGTGAAATGGTTAATGGTCTCACAATATGGCACCTATGTGCTTAATAAAATTTCTATAACAAAAACTGTTTCAAGTGAATGCAAAAAAATCCCGCACATTTTACAGTTGTGTTAACTTGGAATCTACGGTGAGTAAAACAATATAGCATTTCCCATCACTACATGGTACCTTATTTTCAATGTATTTATATATTTTAATATAAAAATCATTCATTAATAAAAATAGTTTAATATATTTTTCAGTAGAGTAGTCAATATACGATTTTGGTGCAGTTGGCTCAGCTTAATTTGCATACTGTTTTTTCCACTCCTTTGTATGCGATTAAGCGGGTTCACAGATTAATATTATTAAAACTTCTCTTATTTATATACTATAAATATTATGAAAATAAAATATTGATAACAACTTATATAATAAATGATACTATTTTAACTGCATGTATATATTACACGTTTTCGATTTATGTTTATACCTCTTCACTACATAGTAAAAATGACGTTACCGTAGTTGGCGATTTTTCGCTTTATCACCCATGTCTTTTAACACTGAAACTGAAACTCACCAGACTGGTTTCTTAACTTTTATGCAAATAACCCGGGATTTCTATGCGAAAAAAGGGTGTTGAATGTTAACTCTATTGGGTTTGATTTTGTTCAAGAATACATTATGCATTTAAAGAATGCATGCGAATAACCGTTACTCGATAAAGTGGGAACGTCTGTATATGGATACAAATATAATCATATAATGTGTAAAAAAAAATATTATTAAATATATATCCTCTGCTTTAACTATAAATTAATTTATTTCAGAAACGAATAGTTGTTTACAAAGACCGTTTATACTTAAAATTTAGGATGTGAATTTTATCCTTCTAACGATACTCTGATTGAAGGATGTATGAAACAAGAAAAATTTCCAAGATTTATGAATTTAAATAGATTAATAGATTTCATATATTTCCCATTATTTATTGTCTGTCAAATTTCAGTGCTGTGCCATTCATTTCTATGTCAGCCAGTCTTGAGCAGCACAGTTGTATAATATAAATTTCAAATTACATTTATGACATTTTTATATGGAAACGGAGCTGGTTTATAATAAATATACAGCTTCCAGTTTAGGTTTAAGACTTCTGAGATTACACGTCTGATTGGATTGAAATAATTGGCACTCAATATTTCTAATGCCATTTTCGTTTGAAACAATTGAAGAGATTTTATTGAAAAGAATTGCAGAAAGTATTGACTATACGTAATTTTTTATAAACATAGTTAGCTGATTTTGGCGAAGTTTTGGCTAAGATTTGTTGACACGACCTGGCAACCCTAAACTATTCATTTAGTTGTCACTCGCACAGCACTCTTGTGCATATCACATTCAACGCAATCATTTTGAAGTAGTGTGCATATGTGCGTGCCTTTATTTAAGGAAGAGGATTCCTTTATTTCAGTGCTATTTTGATTAAAATTGTTTCCAAATCATTCGATTTTTGAATTACTCTGCAAAATATCAGAATGGCTGAGAGCATCGATGTAGTTCTCTGTTTAATATGCGGCCAAAATGTTCTTGGATTCACAGATCCAATGAAGAGGTATTTCGGTGCTCTCGAAAACTGCTTCCATGCTTTTTGTATTACCTGTATACAGGCGCATCGAGAACGTTTGGTTCGTGAAAAGTACCCATATATAAAGAACATGGACTGCACCGAACGTTATACAGAACCAATGGCATGTCCAGTTACTAACTGCCAAAGACCTACCGTTTATATAATGGGTACTAGCCGCCATTTTTACAATGATGATGATGGTGCTAAATCCCGATTTAAAGCTGATGTTGTGCGTGCTGCAAGAAATACCTTATGCGCATTTAAAAAAAGAGGATTTGCCAAGTATTTAGGAAACCTGTCATGCCAGAGGCAGGGCATGATGACAGAATGGTAAAGTTTGGTAGCTGAATCTTTTGTTCAATACTAACATTTGTGTGTTAAATGTGTAAATTTAATATGTGTTATTTCATAATTTATATTTAAAGACTATCAAGCTCCAAAGACTATCTTAATTCCAAAGTTTTAATTAATGTGCACAAATGTAGTGTAGCTGTTAATGTAGTGTAGCTGTTAATGTAGTGTAGCAATTAATGTAGCTGTTATCAAATTTTATTTTTCATAAATGTTCAAATTTTATCTTAACGAGTAATTTTTTGTTTAGGTTTAGACCAGCATATTGTTATGCATTTCATAATTTATGCTCGTTTATTGCTGGTCATTGTAATTATTTGTACCAATTGTCTGATTTTGTATTGCACAATTAAACATCATAAAAGTGCTCGTTTAAATTAAATGTCGTTAATTTCATTTTATTATTTCTTTGTATTCTGGTCTGTTTAATTTAATATTCACATTCTTAAAACTGATATGATCAAATAGTGAAAGATTGAAGATTTTCAAATATTAAAACTAATGTTTTTCCTTCTAAATTCATAGTTTGTTTAATTAAGTTTTAATACGACATCATCATTTTTATTCGTTAAATTGTGTTTTAATTTGACATCTTCCTCAGCTAGCAAACTTCATATCCGCAGTTCATAAAGCATCACAAGCAAAATCCATCACTAGCAAAATGTACTAGCAAAAGGTCGGAGTTTGACCCCGGCTAATCGCTAGTGATAAAGATTCAGTAAAAAATAAATATTTTCGTACTGGTGTATACTAAGCAGACTGTTATTTGATACATTTGTGTTAAGGTTATTTTTGCATCACTCGACAATTTTTACCGAAATGTATTCCAAGCTATTGTTTTTGCAACTCTTAAATTTCATTACTAAAGTATTTAGTTCATTACTAAAAATAGGTAAAAAATTGGATTGTTGGTTTTACATGTTTTAGCACTTGAAAACACTAAATGTGCAATTTAAGTCACTAGTTTAAGCACCGAATTTTATGACATATTATAGCTAAACATGGATTATCTCAAACGATGATTAGAATTTCGTAGAGTTAAGAGATTGCCTATTTATTCAAAATGGCTTAAAAATTTAAATCCTGACAATTGAACAAGAAAATCCTTAAAATTTGGGAATCCGTTGCAGTTTTAAATAAGTACATGTTTTATGTGCTATTTTTACTTTTCAAATAAATACATTTTAATGGATGTTATTGAATTTAAGTAGAGAAAACTAAATTACAATTTTCTACTTGTTCTTATAATGTCGTTTAATAATGTTGTCGATATGGCTAATAGCAAACGTTTATTTCTTCGACTGGAAGCAATTTTATATAATGTGGTTCTGAAATTAGAAATACAAAAATTGGGAATGTGGCAGATTTTCACCCCACCTAAATAGTCATATCCGAATTTGCAGTTGGCAAATAGGTATTGTATTTATGCGAAGATCCCCGGTTTTCAAGGATCAAAGTTCAGTCTCCAAGAAAGCTACTACTTTCATTACTACTTTCCGTATATACAATAATGTGTAAGGAAAGTATTGTGACGGGGTCAAAAATTCGAATTCGAGTTTCCGACGGGAGAGAACGTTCCAAGCATCCCTGATCACAAATCGAACATTTTTGAGGTGATGTGTGCGTGTGTGTGTGTCAGTGAATCTGTGGAGATGATTACTGACGAACGAATCGACTGATTCGAACGAAATTTGGCACAAGAATTACAATCCGCGAATACTGGAAGCCTATTATTTTTATGCACAATTGAATGTTCAGATTCCCCCTAAATTTTCGAGTGAAATTTTGAAAAAATCACCAGAACTTCTAATAAAGTTACGCAGATAGACATTTCTGGAGATACTGCTAATTTTTCGAAAAAATTATCAAAAATTTACATAAAAAATAGACATTTCTGGAGATATTGCTAATTTTTCGAAAAAATTATCAAAAAATTACATAAAAAATATATTTCCTATTGAGAAACATGTTCTCTTTTCATATGTAATATCATGCGATAAATTTGGTGACATCATTCTCGTGGATCTAGCTCGTTCCATTCATGGAAAAAGATACTTTGAGTAACACTTTTGTATTTGAACGACAATAGTCATTATTTTTTTTCTGTAAAATTAGTAAATGCATTGCATAAGATAAAAAAAAGTCATATGCTGGACACATCAGATTTTTTTTGTTTGTCTTAGACGCTCACAAAGTTGATGAAATAATTATATTTGATTCGGCAGCATCACAAACTTCCTACAAATTGCTTTTTTTGACAACGTCTGTTTTTTAATTTCTCTATGTATATAGTATAATATATAGGGAAAGTATTGTGACGGGATCAAAAACACGAATTCGACTTTTAGAGGGAAGAGCGCGTTTCAGGTATCCGTATACTCGAATTTGTCGAAATGACGTGTATGTGTGTCCATGAGACATTGGAGACGATATCTCACGAACGAGGAATCAATCGCAACATTCTTTACTATTAAGTAAATAGTCAATTCTTGCTTAATCTTTCTTTAGAAGACGATTGCCAAAATCTTTTGAAAGCTATCCTGAATCGTTGCTTGAGATACTGCACTTCTTCCTATAAATTTATCAAAACAATTACAAGATCAAAAATCTGATGTGGGCAGCACATGACTTTCCCTGCAGACGTGAATTCAGTCTTTCTATATTTCTTTAAGAACTCATTAAATCGAGTTTAATTGTGCAAAATAACACAAAATTTTCATTTTTAATTCAATTTTAGCTTTTATTTGGTAAATGGACATTTTGCCAAAGGCGGCATAACAAAAATGCCAAAAATCTCAAATATCTCGAGAACGGTTAGTCCTAGAGTAATAGAGTTGTTCATATTCTTTTCCTCGTGAAAAATTACGTATAAAACAAGCATTTAATTGATACATTTGAACATACATAATCTTTTTTTTTACATTGGCAATTTTTGCGGGCCATTTCGTAAAAAAGGGCAGGCTGTTCTTATCCGAATCGCACCAAAATCTAATCAACACCAAGGTATCCTACAAGTGATTTATCCACCAAATTTTGTGAAATTTGATCAATTAGTATTTCAACTAGAATGGATACATGAGAATTTTGCTGGCCATTTCGCAAAAAAGGCGGGTTATTTTTTTCCGAATTGTACAGAAAACTAATCAACACCAGGGTCACGGCCAAGAGTCTTATCTCCCAAATTTTATGAAATTCGGTCCATTAGTTTTTGAGTTAGAGTGGATACATACATTGCACAGATAGACACACAGACAGACACACACACAGACGTCACGGTAAAAATAGTTTTTTCGTATTCTAGAGGTCGCGAAACGTGTAGATCCGTCGAAAACTCGAGTTGCGATTTTCGACATGATTCCAATACTTTCCGTATACCCTTTCTCAAGTATTGCAGGGAAAGTAAATAATACAAGTTTCATATCTATTATGCTATAAATGTGTTAACATCAATCTCGTGTATCTAGAACGTTCCATTCATGAGAAAATATACGTCTGTTTAATAATTTTATATTCTGACGCCTAACAATTCGCTAATAGTCATGTATATATAAAATATGCTCTGCTCTCTCTATATATGTTATGCTTAGAGACGAATTTAGCAACTATAATGTTTGACATAATATTTAGGGAAACATCGCTAATTGGGCAATGTTTTTCACCAGATTTTGCCAAAATATAGTAAAAATTCAACATTAAACAAAAATCACGGCAAAGTGCTAAATTAATTATTAAAACAATATTATATATTGAGTATTTGCTTATTACAATTGCTTCCAGTATTAATCGTTTTCAATTTAGAGATTTATGAAATTCAGGTTAATAGAGTACTTTGAAAACGTTTTTACAAGTTGTCATCCGGAAATGACCCAAAGTATAATCTATCATTAAAGACATTTTTCCGTATTTAGTATTCATTATTTCTACGTTGTGAAAAAATTAAATTTACTATAGTATATAGAATAATCCATATGTCGCCCACATCAGATATTTCAATTGACTACGACTAAAAATTTTTTTCGTTTCTTTGAAAATTTTTATAAACGCGTGATTTGCCATATTTACATGGATTTCAATAAAACTCTGGCGTTTCTAAACCATAGACGATATATAACATATTTTTAATTCCCTATTATAGAGGGCAATGTATAAGGAAAGCACTGCAGTCGTCGAAAATCTCAACTCGATTTTTCGACGGACTTATACATTTTGCGACATCTGGAACTCGAAAACACTATATTAGTGTTACGTCTGTGTGTTTGTTTGTCCGTGCAGTTTTTGTATTCACTAAATGAACTAATTGACTGAATGTCGTAAAAATTTTTTATAGGTAAGTTCCTTGTGGAAGATTATTGTGTTGATTAGATTTTGGTACTTTTTGGGATAGAAAAATGACTTATTTTCGCTAAATGGCCCACAAAATTTCTTATATCCACTCTAGCTATAAAACTAAAGGAGCAAATATCACAATGAATGAGATGCTTATGTGGGGAAGCATAATTTTGGACGCTCTACACCACTGCACAACTTCGATAAGGGCACTGTCATTATATGTATGACTATATGGACCCTATATGATTGAGGTGAAGCTTTTCTAGGGAGCTATGGTAGAGGACTTACGTTCTATGGGCGATAACGTGAGACCAAACAGACCTAACCATATCGACTATTTTCTGGAGGAAGAGGGTATTCGCTGTATGGTGTTGCCAGCGAAGTCGATGAACCTAAATTCTATAAAGCATGTTTGGGATGCTCTGGGAAGAGCTGTTGCACGACGTTAAACCCTTCCTATTATTCGAAAATATATTCGAAATTATAATTTTTTTAACATGAGCAGAGGATGCACATTTTAACGTAATCATGCATAAAAGAAATTATTTACGGTACAATGATCACGAGACATGATGGTTTCAATCATTGTTGCGAACAAATCAGTGATACAATTTTTTGTGTTCGAAAACTCATTAGCCACTCCTCAGGAGGGGATTATTTTTCAAGTACCCCCCTCCCCACACACACACATACACACCGGAGGGGACTTTTTCAACTAATGCATCAATCTTAAGATTTTTTCAAGCCGTTATAAAGTGAAGGGTAACTCTATAATCGTAATCATTTGGAGCGAAAATACTGATTTTTCAAAACTTAACTTGTGAAATTAAAAATAGATACAAACAACTTAATTTCGTTATAAGAACGTCGGGTGTCGTCACACTCCAGCTAATTTATTTAGAGAACCCAGCTTTCAGATATGTTTAATGATTTGCCTACATTGAAGCTGCCCATAGAAATTTATGAATAAAATATTGTACTCTCGAAACAAAGTTTTTTATTTACTTGCTTTTGTGTATTCTGCATTTTTACGAAGTTTAAATTTATCGCAGCATGGTCCATGTGTTTAGATGGTTGATCATTGATGCACTTTCTTAATTTCTTTACAACTTCTTGTTGTAGGGAAGAATTCGCTTCACTGTATATATGCTGACTCTTATTATTTACTGTCACTGTAGATTATACAAACATAAAATAAGACCAACATGTTTTTATTTCACACAACAGGAAAACGTAGGCTTTAGTATATGTATTTTCTTTTATAATGTAAAGTATTTCTTCCAATTTGTAGAATAGGGTGCAGGATATACAGACAAGAAAAATTGAAACTAAAGTAAATTTAAATATGCAGAAATTATACTTATTGTTGTTATAATAAAATTAATAAATATAATTCCGTGTGTGTTTGCGACTGTAGCGGAAAAGCGGAAAATTGAAGCGACGATCAACAGTGGATTTTCCTACAGAGACACTTTACAGTTAAACGTACGATGCACTTGAGAGAGATTTTTTTAGCATTCTAATTAGTTTAAAAGTAATAAACTTTAAAGCGAAACATCACAACTTTCAGCTATTTCGTCAATCAAATATGTTTATTCTTTGCAACTGCAGACAATATTCCAGAGCAGGTGTTTTGATTACACGGCAGTTATTTTATCTAGACGAAACAGAAGCTGTTTGCAAACTATTTGGATCTCATTTTTCTGTTTTCTAACTTTGCGAATTTAAAGTATCGCTTTCTGATTTTTACTTTCCTTATATACATAATGTATAATTAAAGTATTGTGACGGGGACGAAAATTCGAATTCGAGTTTTCGACGGGAGAGCACGTTTCAAGCATCCCGAATCACGAATCAAACATTTTTGAAGTGATGTCTGTGTGTGTGTGTGTGTGTGTGTGTGTGTCAGTGGGTCTGTGGAGACGATAACTGACGAACGAATGGACCGATTCGAACGAAATTTGGTACAAAAATCACAATCCGTAAACACTGGAAGCCTATTGCTTTTATTTGCAATCGAATGTTCAGAACCCCCCTAAATTTTCGAATGAAATTTTGAAAAAATCGTCAAAAAATCAAAATCACTAATAAAGTTACGCAAATAGACATTTCTTATGTAATTTTTCATTAGAAAACGATTGGCGTAAATTTTAGAACGCTAACATGAACCGTTCTCGAGATATTGTACATTTTTCAAAAAAATTATCAAAAAGTCGTATAAAATAATATAGAAATATTTCCTATTGAGAAACATGTTCACTTTTCATATGTAATACCATGCGATAAATTGAGTGACATCATTCTCGTGGATCTAGCTCGTTCCATTCATGAAAAAAGATACTTTGAATAATACTTTTGTATTTGAACGCCAATAGTCATTTATCTGCTGTAAGAATAACTTATTTCTTAATGCATAACGCTTGGCGAGATTTTGGCGACGAATTTGGCGGAATGTCGCCAACTTGGCGACTTTTGTGAAATGTTGCCAAATTAACGAAAATCCCGCCAAATGGATAAAAATGAAGCTAAATCAATGAAAATGACGACTAATTGTCGAAAATTCAATATCTTGGAAAGAATATTAGTATCTACTATAAGAAAAACCTATTTTTTTACTGTAAAAGTAGCAAATTCATTACATTATATAAGGAAAGTCATGTATTGCCCACATCAGATTTTTTTGTATTATATTATCAAGTAATATTATCACTATAAGTATTGTGCTAAAATTTGACATTAATTGGATAACAACATGCTGAGGTAGCAACACGTTTAAAATTTTTTCTGGTGTATGGGGACCCTTTGGTTTTTACGAATAAGAGTTTTATTCATTTGATTATAAATGTATAGCATATAAAGCAGATGCATAATTGTTGTTTCGTTCTTCCAATGATCAGCGATCGAACGCTTATTCAGGGCGTAAGAAAACAGCTTATTTTGGGAATATTACGCCAGCGTTGTACAACTAGCACGGTTGAGCATAGGAAAATGGTAGTATGGGATTGATTTTCATTCAAAGCTGGAGAATTGAAGGTGTTATATCTATATGTATATTTAAGTAACGAGCGATTATTTAGGTCTCAGCGAGCGTTGGTAATTGTTTTTCCGTAATTCATTAAAACTAATATGCGTCTAAGGGATTAATATTTTGTCCGAGATTTACAGGTATCTACTTCACTATTAAGGAAGGGAACTGTGTGTAACTTCTCAATAACAGATGCACGATGAACATTGATTTTGCCCACTATATAAAATTTTTAGCCATCTGCTTTTCAAGTGCGGAACCATATTGAAAGACCGTGTATAATAAAAATACTTTTATGAGTTCAAAAAAATTCAAAATAGAACTTTTTTTTAGATTTGAATTATTTGAGCATACTAGAAGAAGGCACAAGTATTTTACCCCAGCTTTAAAACTATTCATTTGATTTTATAATATTTAACAGTGAAGTATGTCGCGTCATCCCAGTTCTGATTATATGTTGGTACAAATCGAAAAGAAAAACTATCCCTATTTTAATAGATGGAATTAATAGAATTAGAATTCCGTACATTTTTATTTGAATGTTAATTTTTAGATAAATTTATTCGAAAAACACAGTATTTCCAGAAAAAGTTGATAGCGTATTCTACAACGACTGTCCATTTTTTTCTATTGATAAAACAGCATAGATAGTGTACATTTAACATGCTTAAAAAAACAAAAAAATATAAATTCGGATTAAAAAAATAAGTTCGGGGCTTTCCGAATGTATGGATGCTTTTAAATAATGAATAGAATTCCAGCATTTACACACTGTGATAAAAGTGTCGATACCCGAAGTATAGTATTTCAAAGAATCGCATCAATCGAAGCTCTTCTTTCAATTATGAAATATGGCATTCATATATACTTACTGACAGAAACCAATTTGCACAGAGGAATCACTTCGAATACGTTCGAGGTCATATATGCTCCAAACGTGCAAATTTGTCGAAATTTTAATTTTCTACCACGTCACTATACTTTTCTATATAATATGTATCCAGGTGAAGTAACAATTGCAATATAGTATATACGAGTATAATAAATATCAGTTTTCAATTATTTCCTGTATCTTATGAGTCCATCTCTATTTATTAAAATATTTCCAAATACGCATTGCATGACTATCAAAGACTGTTTATATGAACAATACATGCAATTTAACTAGGCATATCCACCCACGCTTTTGTCAGACTAACTGTTTCGTCATATATCATCTACTAGTTTAATAAAAGTTCTTTAACAAAAACAGTTTCAAGTGAATGCATAAAGCATTTTAGAGCGCTGTTAAAATGGGAATTGCGGTGATTGTTTGTTTGAGACCCAGACCGTCCGACCTACCAGAAAGGTGTAAGATAAACATTTGGACGGCCGGGAAGTGCCACCTAATTTAGACCGGAACCCAGTGGGGGAGGCATCCACAGGGACCGTACCCTCCTTCCCCTACCACTAACCTCTCGGAAGGACTTTCGGACCTACATGTTTAACGTGATCGTACTCCGCATGAACACGGCGGCAGTTGTGGCAGCGTGCAAATCCAGCGCGCAAAACACCGGGCTACCGCGCCCGAAATGTGCCAACAACACGCGGTTTTCCCAGGTGGTCACCCACCCAAATACTAAATGCGCCCGATGCTGCGGAAATTACGGTGTGTAAACATATATTTCATTTCCCATCACTACATAGTGCCTTATTACTTTCCATACATACATAATGTATAAGGAAAGTATTGTGACGGGGTCGAAAATTCGAATTCGAGTTTTCGACGGGAGAGCACGTTTCAAGCATCCCTGATCACGAAACGAATATTTTTGAAGTGATGTTTGCGTGTGTGTGTGTGTGTCAGTGAGTCTGTGGAGACGATATCTCACGAACGAATGCATCGGTTCGAATGAAATTTGGTACAAAAATCACATTTCGTGAATACTGGAAGCCTATTGTTTTAAAACACAATCGAATGTTCAGAATCCACCTAAATTTTCGAGTGAAATTTACAAAAGAATCATCAAAAAATTAAAAACAAACAAATAAAGATACCCAAATAGACATTTTTATGTAATTTTTCCTTAGAAAACGATTAATATAAACTTTAGAACTCTAGTATGACCCGTTCTCGAGATATTGCACATTTTTCAAATAAATTTATCAAAAAATCCGATAAATTAAAAAATATCTTAACTGTTAAGAAACATCTATAGTTTTCATATGTAATATTATACAATAAATTGGTATCATTCTCGTGGATCTAGCTCGTTCCATTCTTGAAAAAAGATACTTTGAGTAATACTTTTGTATTTGTACGCCAATAGTCATTTATCTGCTGTAAGAATAACTTATTTCTCCGACCAAAACGCTTAGTGAGATTTTGGCGACGAATTTGGCGAAATGTTGCCAACTTGGCGACTACTTGGCGACTTTTTTTTATGTTGCTAAATTAACGAAAATCTCTCGAAATAGATAAAAATGACGCTAAATCAATGAAAATGACGACTAATTGAAAAAAATTCAATATCTTGGAAAGAATATAAGTGTCTACTAAAAGAATAATATTTTTTTTAACTGTAAAAGTAGTAAATTTATTGCATTATATAGGGAAAGTCATGCACTGCCCACATCAGATTTTTTGCAATATATTTATACATTTTATTAGAAAAATTAATTAGTAATGAAAATAATTCCAATGGATTGATCATAAGCGTAGTCAGTAGATGCTTCTACTACTGTTGGCCCCGTTTAATTTGCTGCATAGTTCAACCCTATTGCTAATGGAATTTAATAGTTTTGATGAATTTAATATTTTAGAGAACATAAATATTTCCCAACCTCTACAAGTATGAAAATTGAAGGTAAGGTAGGATTCATTGATTGATTTGATGCACATTGAACCGAATACCAAAATTCAAATTCCTCAAGAGATAATGATTAAAGTTTAGATCTAACTGAAACCTGTATTAATTCTAAAGCTGCATATTTTATGCATTTTTCAATTGTGCAGCACTTATTTTCGTGCTCATTAGTCTCGTTCGCGAATCCGACATTATTTCGCTCCACTGACCATTTCTGACTTGGAAATTTTGAAATTTGCCTTTGCAGTTTCATGTAGCTGCAAAAGCAAAGTTCTACCGATGTAAATCGTATAATAATTGGATGCATCTCATAGAATTTCGCACAATTGCAGTATAAAACAGTTTTGCTTGCTGTCAATGCGGATAATGACTTTTCCATGCTGGCAAGATCATTAATAAGTGCGAAACCGGTCCATGGATGCTGTTTTCTCTAAAATGAGTGTCTTCCATATAAAGGAAATGTTGACATAGTGGTATTACTATTTCACAGTCTGGGATATAGTTATTCGTATCTGTAAGTATTTATCTACATAAATAAATTTGAAAATGTCTCTATGGGTATGAATGTGTGTGTGTGTGTGTGTGTGCATATGTCCCATCAATAGCATAGCGGACGAATGGATGCACCAAATATGACGAAATTTTCGGATTTTACTTGAAATAGTCTCAGTTAATATTCAATCCATGTTTCGTGACCCATTTTAAACTGAATATTTATTCTCAGAATACTTTGTATAAATATCAAGTGCAAAACGTTTAAACATAAAAACAAAGTGTGTGCACTTGCATGCACTGTGATTTAAATGTGCTCGTGTATATTAAATTACGTTAATTTCATTTTATTACTTTCCAGTGTTCTGTTTTGCTTAATTTAAAATTTAAATTATCAAAACTGATGAGCTCAAATATTGAAATATTGAAGATTCTCTATTGAAATTAATTTTTTATTCTTCTAATTTCTTAATTATTTGTTAACTTAGATTTCAGTTTGAAAACTTTCACAGCGCGTATACTTCATAGGCGCAGTCATGAAGTATCACTAACAAAAACCGTCGCTAACTAAATGCCATTATCACTAGCAAAACGGCGAAGCTTGTCCCCGGGGTTTTGCTAGTAATGAATATTCAGTATAAAATAAAAATATCGGAACTGATTTGTGTTAGGGCATTTTTAGCCAATTTTAACCGAAATGTATTCGAAGTAATTGTTTTTTCCACACTTAAATAGCATTAATACAGTAAGATACAGGTAAAAATTGAAATTTGAGTTATTGTTGGTTTTACATGTTTTGGCACTAGAGAACACGAACAGTTTCTAGTATAAGTACGGTCTAACTAAATTTAGTGAAATATTAAAGCCATATGTGGGTTACCTCTGATGATTAGAATTTCGTTCAATTACGTGATTTTTTTTTCACCATGGCTTAAAAAATTAAAACTCTACAAACGAAAATGGAAAGCCTTAAACATTGCGACTTCGATGCAATTTCATAAATGGTATATTTTATGTGCTATTTTTACTTTTGAAGAGGAGTAGTTATTATGGAAAATTAAACATATGAGTAGGGAAAAATACATTAGTTTATTTTATTGTTTTTTCAAATGTCGTTTAACAATTTACCCTCTATGACTAAAATCCAACATTTATCTCTTGGAATCGTGGGATTTTTATATATTCGGGTTCTGAAATTATGAATTCAAAATTTAAGAACGTGACATCGTGTATATGCTGTAAAACACTCGTGAATTTGAGGAAAAAAATCTGATGTGGGCAACACATGACTTTCCTTATATAATGCAATGAATTTACTACTTTTACAACTACAAAAAACGTTAGTCTTATAGTAGATAATTATATTCTTTCCATGATATTGAATTTTCTTCAATTAGACGTCATTTTCATTGATTTAGCGTCATTTTTATCAATTTGGCGAGATGTTTGTTAATTTGGCAGCAATTAAAAATGTCGCCAAATTGGCGACATTCCGCCAAATTTGTCGCCAAAATCTCGCCAAGCGTTATGAACGGAGAAATAAGTTATTCTTACAGCAGATAAATGACTATTGGCGTTCAAATACAAAAGAATTACTCAAATATCTTTTTTCATGAATGGAGCGACCTAGATCCACGAGAATGATATCACCGAATTTATCGCATGGTATTACATATGAAAAGTGAACATGTTTCTCAATGGGAAATATATTTTTTTTATTTCATATGATTTTTTATAATTTTTTTGAAAAATGTGCAATATCTCGAGAACAGTTCATGTTAGTGTTCTAAAATTTATGCCAATCGTTTTCTAATGAAAAATTACATAAGAAATGTCTATTTGCGTAACTTTATTAGATGTTTTGATTTTTTGACGATTTTTTCAAAATTTCATTCGAAAATTTAGTGGGGTTCTGAACATTCGATTATGTATAAAAACAATAGGCTTCCAGTGATTGAGGATTGTGATTTTTGTACCAAATTTCGTTCGAATCGGTCCACTCATTCGTCAGTTATCGTCTCCACAGACTCATTGAATCACAAACACAAACACACACAGACATCACTTCAAAAATGTTCGTTTCGTGATCAGGGATGCTTGAAACGTGCTCTCCCGTCGAAAACGTGAATTCGAATTTTCGACCCCGTCACAATACTTTCCTTATACATTAGTGTATATAAGGAAAGTAATTGTGTATAAGTTCTACGGTATTGTGTTTTATCGTTGAAATGTACATTTGGCAATTTTTCGGATGACGACATGTAAAACTATTTCAAAGTGCCCATATAACTTATATTTCGCACAACTCTAAATAAACAATCTGATGTGGGCAGCACATGACTTTCCTTATATATTGCAATGAATTTACTACTTTTACAGTAAAAAAAAAATTGATTATTTTTATAGTAGTTATTTATATTCTTTCCAAGATATTGAATTTTCGTCAATGAGTAGTCATTTTCAATGTCGTCATCATCAATGAGTCGTCATTGATTTATCGTCATTTTTATCAATTTGGCGAGTTTTTCGTCAATTTAGCAATATTTAAAAAAGTCGCCAAGTTGGCGATATTCCACCAAATTCGTCGCCAAAATCTCGCCAAGCATTATGGAGGAAGAAATAAGTTATTCTTACAGCAGAAGGCGAATGACGAAAGTCAAGTGCCTGGTCATTAAAAAAAAAAAAAAAAAAATCTTACAGCAGATAAATGACTATTGGCTTTCAAATACAAAAGTATTACTCAAAGTATCTTTTCTCATGAATGGAATGAACTAGATCCACGAAATGATGTCACCAAATTTATCGCATGGTACTACATATGAAAAGTGAACATGTTCCTCAATAGGAAATATTTATTTTTTATTTTATAAGACTTTTTGATAATTTGTTTGAAAAATATGCAATATCTCAAGAACGGTTCATGTTAGCGTTCTAAAATTTATGTCAATCGTTTTCTAATGAAAAATTATATAAGAAATATCTATTTGCGTAAGTTTATTAGCCGTTTTGATTTTTTGACGATTTTTTCAAAATTTTACTCGAAAATTTAGCGGTATTTTGAACATTCGATTGTATATAAAAACAATAGGCTTCCAGTGTTTACGGATTGTGATTTTTGTACCAAATTTCGTTTGAATCGGTTCATTCGTTCGTCAGTTATCGTCTCCACAGACTCACTGACACACACACACACACAGACATCACTTCAAAAATGTTTGATTCGTGATCAGGGATGCTTAAAAAGTTATCTCCCGTCGAAAACTCGAATTCGAATTTTCAACCCCGTCACAATACTTTCCTTATACATTATGTGTATGAGGAAAGTAAAAATTAACATTTATTTCATCCTTTAGTTTAGATATAGTAATCTAATAACTTTAAATGAGTTCGAAAATAATAGAAATTTAAGAAAATCTAGCTGGTTTTACTATAAAATTAAAAAAAAAAAATTCGACTCTCTCAAATACATAATGTTTGACATTATGACAGTTTGACATTTTGCTGACTCTGTCAAATGCATAATTTCGTTTTCTTCAGACAAGTGCACATAAAGAGAATATTTTTAGATCTTTTTTTAAGCAAATAAAAGTCAACATTTTCTTCTGTTGGGTAACCCTGAATTTGTCTTTATAATATCTGGATATTTGAGGGCAATTGCTCATTTATTAAAAATATAACTCCTCTGGAAAGTAAAATACTCCTTCAAATTATGTCAAGGAGTATATTTACACTTCTGGAAGAATTTTACTACTACCTCTCCGCGAGCAGATAAAAATTTTCTACTCAAAAATCTTATAAAAATGTAGAGGCGTGGTTTATATGCTGACACTACACTTACCCTTGACATACAACGACGTCTCTGCGACGTCATAGGTTTCATAAGCCATTGGAGTCATTGAAGTTTGTAGGAAATGCACAGATTTAAATTTTGGCATGTGCAAATGTTACAGAAATGTAGAGGGCGTGGTTTATATCCTGAATCTATACTTACCCATGACATACAATACAACGAAGCCTCGGCTACATCATATGTTTCATAAGCCATTGAAGACATTGACGTTTGTATCAAGTGGAAGCACTCAGATTTAAATTTTGTTATGTGCAAATTTTAGAGAAACGTAGGGCGCGTGGTTTATATCCTGAACCTACACTTCCTTTATCATACAACGACTTCCTGGATACGTCCTACACTTCAAAAGCCATTGTAGACACTGGCATTTCTGGGACGCGCGCAGATTTAAATTTTGTCATGTGCAAATCTTACAGGAATATAGGGGGCGTGAATTTATATCCTGAATCTACACTTACCCTTGACTTACAAAGACGTCTCGGCAACGTCATACGTTTCATAATCCATTGGAGACATTGACGTTTGTAGGAAGCGTTCAGATTTAAATTTTGTTATGTGCAAATTTTACATAAATGTTGGGGGCGTGGTTTTTATTCTGAAACTACACTTCCTTTGTCATACAACGACTTCCTGGATACATACAATGTTTCAAAAGCCATAGTAGACATTGGCGTCTGTGAGATCGCGCAGATTTAAATTTTGTCATGTTAAATCTTACAGCCATAAAGGGGGCACACTTTATATCCTGGAACTACACTTATCCTTGATATATAACGACGTCTCGGATACGTCTTACGTTTCATAATCCATTGTAGACATTGACGCTTTCGGGACGAGTGCAGATTTAAATTTTCTCATGTGCAAATCTTACAGAAATGTAGGGGGCATGGTGTAGATCCTGCAACTACACTTAGTGTCTCTCAATTCATATTTCAAGGGGTTAAACAGACTATTTACCTATTTTATAAATGAAAGCGCAGCAAACCCAGTTTTGATATTTTAGAGATTTTATGTCCAAATCTAACCATATTTGGACCCAGGAATTCACGTTTAGCCATTTATCCATATATCTCGTACTGGTTGTTATGTACTGCATATGGATTTTCTTCATTGCTCCGTTTCAGGACTTCATACAACCGTGCGATCTTTGGACATTTCTCGGTGAGCCGGGACCTTCGAGCAGCAATCAAGTAGAGAAAGCCTCGGCAACCATAACGCAAGACCGAAAACGAAGTCATGTGATTTCAGGGACTCTTCCCGCCCAGAGCGTTCCGTTTCCCCTGTAGTTCAATGCGAGAAGGTGAATGGCAAAGCGTCCTTGAAAGAAAAAATACTTTTCTAATTATTTCTACTACCCCTAAGCTTTGGAGGTTAAAAAAAAAATTGTAGGAGATATTACTGAGCTTCGTGAAGAAATTATTCCATCAATGTATTTATAAAAAAAAAATATTCATTAAAACATCTTAAACTGCGTTTTACTACATTTTGGCGATATTTGGCGGTTTTGGAAAAACGAAACTGCGAGACAGCGCGCTTTGGATGCGTACAAGAAATTGTGCTAAGATATAATTTTAAGATTGCAATCCGGGGTATTTTTTACATCCCGGAATATCAGAAATTATTTTTTTTTAATTTCGGTATCCCGCGGGGTTAAAAATATCCTTTTACTTCATTTTATAGATAAAGAAGATATATTTTAATTATCTTACGTTTTGATTTATTTGTCTATAAATATTATGTGTACGTGAACGATAATCGCATGTTGAGATTTTCTTATGACAAACTTTTGTTATAACGGAATTTTGAATATAATGAGAACATTTATATAAAAAATAATACCTTCGAGTACTTTTTCGCATTTACAATAAACACTGATATACTACTTATAAAGAGCATTATACAATAGTTAACCGTCTGAAATAATACACCTTTAATTCTGCAAAACAATATATTAAAAAAAATCTGGTACAAAATGTACATGAGTACTTTGACATATGTACTGGAAAATGTAACTGATTGATATCGAACAAATTGCATATAAAATTTATAAATAAAAGCATCCTAAGTAATAACTGCATTGCATTTGGCATACTGTATAAATTTTATTATAATAAAAGTTGGTGTGCAGTACGTCGCTAACTTCCCTCGCATTTTGAAGTCTCTATGGGAAAAAATTCTAGTTTTCAAATCGTAGTTTAGGCATATCGCATTGCCATCAAAATCATAAAATAACTTATTAAGTTATTTTAATATGTTTTTATTTGGTCTGAATCGAAAACCGAAAGAAAAATAAGTGGTAGGAAAAGTATGTTTTAAGACCTACCTCATTAACACAATTCAAACACTCTGAAAGATGTTTGTGTTGTGTGCATGTGTGTGCGTGCAGTGCATATATGTATTGTGATTGTTGGTGTGTGTGTTTATATGTATGTGTTCTTGTGTGTGTGTGCGTATATGTGTATGTGTTCTTGTGTGTATGCGTGTATGCATATGTGTTTGCTTCTGTAAGTGCATATTTGTATATGTATTTGCATGTAAAATTTGGGTAAGATAACTTACGAACGCATGCAGATACCGGCATGATATTTCATATGTGGATACATTATGTAAAATAATTAAAGGAGTTGGTATTTGTTTCGTAAAAATTCCAAGATTAAAACACAAAATATTAGAAGTTTTAAATTTTTGTAGCATTATTTATTTTGGTAAGCAATGGGGTGACAGTTGAATTTAAGCAGAAAAATGATTGTGTGAACTATGTTTGAAATAATGGTATTACTGGTAATTGGTAACTAAAGGCATAAATTAATAAAGGCATTTCGCATACTGTACAGCTTATTGTGAAACAAGAAGATTGCGGAACGTTAGTGTTCGCATTGCTGTTAAGGTCATTATTGAGTAATTCATAAAGTTATTTTAATGTTTTATTTGGTGTGAATCGGCAAAAGAAAGAAAAATAAGGGATAGGAAAAGTATGTTTTAAGACCTCATGAACAAAGTTCAAATATTCTCCGCAAGATGTATGTATTGTGTGCCTCAATTCAAATTGTTTGCCTTTGGATGAAACAAATATTTTAAATGTAACATCGTCACATAACAATTATGTAAAAACACTAAACAAAGACAAATTTTTCTCGGCAGAAAGTATGCCACAAAATCTACAAGAAATAGACAATATACCTGATATCAGAATCCATGAAAGCTTAAACTTCTTTCTGGCTGATATAGTCAGTTATATTGCTGGACTTGTAGTTAAAAAATTGACTAAAACTTTAAATTGTGCAATATGCGTATCTGCTTTAACTTTTCAGGTTAGAATAACAGATTTAATAAAACAAAAAAATAGAGGAGGATTGATATACCCGGGAAAAGATACGGAAAAACTATGCAAAGTGGCAGAAAAACTCTTAGAATTTTTCAGCATGCTGAAAAATTAAAAATGCATAATTGTATGCAAATGCTAATTACGCCTTCGCTGATGCAAATAGAATCTGGTATTTTTTCCACTTTAAATTATCATATTTTATGCCAGGACCCTGTAGAAAATCACAAAATTTTATTAATGAAATCTATATTATTTGAATATTTCAGAATTCGATTATGTCATGTCGCTAAAGTTTACACCGAAGAACTTCAGAAAAACAAATGCAGAAGCATTAATAATAAAACTACTCTATTTCAGGGTCATTAAAATTTTTAATTTTATTTCAAAATTTAATATGAATTTTTGCAATTCCGTAAGAGGTCGACATTTTAATTGGAAGAATTTTCGACTAGAAATTTAGATTGGAAAAACATTTCGAAAAATTTTATAATTTTTACTAATTATTAACCTAACGCCTAAATTTTTTATTTAATTTGTAGTAAAGTACCAGACATCATTGTAAAATTAAAACTTAAGTGGTATTTCAAATATTGCCGAGAATTTTATTGTTAAATGTGTTTTGTTATTAGGTGCATTATATTGTTATTTTCTAGTGTACACTGTTTATTACCATTCGAATTATTTTATATGATATTAAGGGTTTGCAAAATCCTTTTATGTGTATAAAATGTAGGAAATGTAAAGTCAATGCATTTTAGTCTTATTCTAATAAGTTTTGTATAGTAGTAAAAATGCGATAAACGATATTGAAATCGAAAATGAATTTTATTTATTCCTCATACTATTGAATACAAATAGTATCCCAAAAATTTGAAAAATCGAGATTTTGTCAATAAAATATATTTCAGGATTTCCTGAACACGATTTAAACACTTTATTCAAGATATTTATCTGTGTGTGTGCATATATGTTTGCATATTTATCTTTTTGGATAAGATAACTTAAAAACCCATGTACATGCCAATGTGAATTTTTATTTGTGAATATATTATGCAAAATATAGATCGACATTTAATAAAAAAATATATAGTGTAGGTAGGAGATTGATACATTCGGGAAAATGTATTGAAAAATTATTTTGTGTGTGTTAAAATATTGAAGAGCACTGCAAAAGAAATTTAGATTTATGTGAAAATTACTGAACATCACAGTTATATGCCCTAGCAGAAAAAGCACAGTTATATACAAATGCTTGAACTTTCGCAATGCAAGTAAATCCAGTTTTCTTTTTTATTTTCAAGCATCCTATTAAGATTCTATAGAAAATCATAAAATTCTATTAAAAAATTACGTATTATTTGAATATTTTAAAATAAAATTATGCCATCGGTAAGGTTTATAAAGAACTTCAGCAGGATAAATCAAATGTCGAAGCATTAATAAAAATATTGCTTTTTTGTTTCAAGGTAATTCAATTTATTTGTATTTCATTTGAATTCGATTTAACTTTATTTCATTTGAACATTCGATTTAATTTTATTTCATTTGAACATTCGATTTATTTTCATTTTATTTTTATATATATGTTTGCAATCCCGTAAGATTCTTACACCCTTTAAATTAACACTATAAATTTGTACAGAGTTATCAAGATACTACATTTTTAAGAACGCATGTACAAAATAGTTTGCTATCCTCATGATTCAAATTGAAATAGGCATCTTACTGATCAACTTTTTGTATAAGTGTATTAATATAAATGAGTTTAATGTAAATAAATGTAATGTAAATAAATGTAAATGCTATATGTTAAGAATATTTTTATTTATTTTTGCAAAAGTGTCATAACAAATATCTGCATCCTCTTGCATTTTTGAAAATATTAAAATCTTAGTTTCTTTGAAGTTTCATTTCATAAAATTGTTTTATTTTTTTAACCAAATTCACCTGAAGTAATAACCCATTACTAGAACAAAATTACTTAGAAACAAACAAAGAACCATTTGGAAATGAAGTTCTGTACTTTTAAAATAGAAAATGTATAGCAATTAATAGAAATCTGTTTACTCTAACGATTTGCTCAAATATTACCTATATCTCGTTAACAAACTGTTATCTATAGATATTATTTATGTTTAAGGATAAAAAAAAAATACTGAAATATTAATTAAATATTATTTGCAGTGACAATTTGTAAAAGAAAGCTAAAACAGCTGTTACAAAATTTGAAAATTAATGTGTAAGAAAAGAAAGTGTTCCACAATCTTAATCCACGCATTTTGAAACTGTATATTTTAGAGAATTAAAAATACGCAGTTTAAGATTCTTAAAAAAGAAAGTTGCGTCCAAGGTAAATGAAAGTAAGAGAGGTAGGCCATTCGTTTCTGGCAACCTACTCCATCCTGTCCAGAGTTCTAGGAATTACTGACGTCACTGGTCCCTGGCCGGACCTTTCCGAAGCATGGGAATATGTGTCGATGTTTTTAACTCTCACGTTCTTAATGATAAAAATAAATCAAAGCGCTCAGCATTTGGAAATAATATAAATGACCAAATGCAAATTCTGAATCAAATGCAAGCGGATATTACGGAACTCAGAATCATTTCTAAAACTTCAATACTGCCTTTCCAAAAAGGCATTCTTATTTCAATAGCAGGCTTTAAAGGACTTTATGGTGACATGAAAGAAATTAATATTAAATACATAATGACAAGTAGAGTCACTCAAGATGCTTTAGAAAATATATTTTCCCAAATTAGAGGTCTTGTACGATTTTATAACCATCCTCTTACTACTGATTTCAAATCCCGACTTACAACATTATTGATTGGGTCTAATCTTTCTATGCCAATAAATACAAATGTGGAAATTGACCAAGATTAAACACTAACTGCGTCTTCATTTTTCAAATTAGAAGAAAAAGACGATGCAGTCAGCATCACTGCAGATATTGAGCCTCAACATGACATTCATTTCCGTCCTGATGTAAATGAAAAAAAAAAGCCTTGCGGTTTTTTTTTGCAGAATATTTGTCATATCGTCACAAAGAAGCGCAGTTAGGAACTTATTCATATCTAGTGAAATCAACATCCGAAAATGACAAAAAATGGATTGAATCTTTATCAAGAGGTGGTTTAATTGTTCCACATGATACCTGGGTAGAAACAGTCACCAAATTATAAGATATTTTTTTAAAACTACACGGAAATTTTATTTCTAAGTCAAGAAATATTTTAGAGAACCTCCAACTGAAAATAAAAGAAGAATTTCCTGAAATAGCTCTTGATGTTGAAAGAACATATACCAGAACCAGAACCTTCTTTCGAATAAGGCACATAAATGAACAGATGAAAATAAACGCCATGAAAAGAAAAGCTGAAAGAATTTCTGGTCATTCACGTGAAGAAATGAAAAATAAGCAATGGAGAGAGAGCTTTGAATTTTAAGGTTAACTCATGACCTAGTAGTTAGGAATTGACGGGCTGCGTGTGTTAGGTTTTCATGGTTTTCCTAACATGTAACATAAATGTGACGCAGCTGTCCTTTAAAATTCCTCCATGAAGGCATTCCTCCTTTATAGAATGGCCATTTTTAAAATTATCCTTCTCTCCCATAGGGGAAAATCCGTAATCCAGTCATTTGATCGCTGACCTTTGTAACACCAGAATTAGTTAAAATATCGTGAGATCAAATCTAGTAAAGTCACTAAAGAGGTATTGGGAGATATACCCCTCCCCCCCCCCAGAAACCTATCGAAAACTATTGACGTTAGAAGGGAGGATATTAGGAGAAATAGGAAACAACTTATTTCATTATCGCCCCCCCCCCCCCCATTTTTTCTGTCGACGCAATTGATTAAAACCTACAGACTGGTTGGACGTGTTAGTTTTCATTGATTTTCAAACATATAGCGTAAATAAAGCACAATTTCGGTAGATGTTCCTTTATGAAAGGCATTTTCAAAATCTGGTCACAACTGAACTTATCTAATCAATATCTCGTCCTATCTCTTTACTATTTTTAATTTTTTAATTTTTTTTATCATGAAGTACCCATATTCAAAAATTGCCTATCGCTATATGAAATTCAGTGCTTATTTAATTTCTTGAATAATTCAATTTTTTGACCATCATGAAAAAATAATAATACATAATTAAAGAAAACAATTGTACTGATATTTTGCATCGTACAAATTATGATTTCCACATTTGTTCGCATTCGGAGAAGTCTTTAAATATTTGGATTTCGTACACATATCAATTTCATTATGAAAAACAAAATAATACCAGCATTTTTCTGCCTGAAATCTTTAAGGACGTCACATATTTATTTATTTCTATAATTCTGAAAACTATTTTTGAATTACATTCAGCAAGTCATTCACTGCCTTCTAATTTATTTTATCATGCCAAGTCTACAAGCATGATATTTTAAAGCAGTTCGATAAAAATGGACAGGATCCGTTGGCTTATTATTCTAGTCTCAGATATTGCTTTTATTTTAACTAAATCCTCCGATATTTTACTATGCACTTATTAAAGAAAAACTAATAACATTTTAAAATGCAGAAAATATTTTAGCATAGTTTAAACAGCTCAATTGCTAATGCCATCGTTAGAGATGCTTAAAAACAACTCTAGTATTACAGTCCTAAATAAAATTTACCATAACTAGTTTTAGTTAATATTATATTCTTATATATGTATAATGAAATCTAATCTATCATTTACTCGGTAGAAATTTCAATATACTATATGATGTATATTTAAATTAAGAAAATTGCTGCGGTATTCAATGTATTTCTTATGACAGCAACGGGCTACGGACCTGTCGTTGGGACCAGTGACGTCATCGCGAAGGGAGGGGAGAATTCCAGTTGTTGTCGTATAATCTTTGGCCAACGTTACCTTTCAATAGACCTTGGGTGTGGGGTGGGTATACTCTCTTTTCTAGGCACTGTAGTTAGAAATTCTTTGACTGTAGTACGGGTTTGAGAGTTGTAACCGAGAGACGAAGCCATCCAACAAGTTTAGCAGAAGTCGGAGATTAGCGTTGACGGAATATTTCTGCTGACACTGTGAATATTACACGTGGTAATTGATTTCAAGATCATTTTTATTAGAAACGTAAGTATTGTTATTAAATTTATTTCAGTTCCAGAATTCATTTTATGTATCATAATGTATGCAATACTTTAAAATGTAACACATGCATATGTCTTAGCTGAAGACATATACAATCATATTTTATTATGATATGATACATTTAAACATATGTAATATTTTACATTGTAAAATTTTAAATTTCACAAGAATAGTCCATTTTAGAGTAATAGGGGTGGATCGTATTCCTTTTGTCGTCAAGAATTATGTATATAACAAGCATTTAAATGATACATTTAAACATATGTAATATTTTATATAGTAGTATTTTATTAAAATTTTAAATATGACGAGAATGGTCCATTTTAGAGTAATAGGGGTGGATCTCCTTTCTTTTGTCTTCAACAATTCTGTATAAAACAAGCATTTAATGGATACATATAAACGTGTAGTATTTTATATTGCAGTATTTTATTAAAATTTTAAGTTTCACGAGATGGGCCCATTTTAGAGTAATAGGGGTGGAACTTATTCCTTTTGTCGTCAAACATTGTGTATAAAACAAGCATTTAAATAATACATTTAAACTTACGTTATATTTTATATTGTATTATTTTATTAAAATTTTAAATATGGCGAGAATGGTCCATTTTAGAGAAATAGGGGAGGATCTTTTTCCTTTTGTCATCAACAATTCTGTATAAAACAAGCATTTAAATGATACATTTAAACATATGTAATATCTTATATTGTAGTATTTTATTAACATTTTAAATATGACGAGAATGGTCCATTTTAGTGTAATAGGGGTGGGTCTTCTTCCATTTGTTGTCAACAATTCTGTATAAAACAAGCATTTAATTAATACATATAAACATGGGTAGAATATTATATTATAGTATTTTATTAAAATTTTAAATTTCACGAGATGGGCCCATTTTAGAGTAATAGAGGTGGAACTTATTCCTTTTGTCGTCAAACATTATGTAGAAAACCAGCATTTAAACGATACATTTAAACATATGTAATATTTTTTATTGTAGTATTTTATTAAAATTTTAATATGACGAGAATGGTTCATTTTTGAGTAAAAGGGGTGGATCTTCTTCCTTTTGTCTTCAACAATTCTGTATAAGACAAGCATTTGATTGATACATATAAACATGTGTAGTATTTTATATTGTAGTATTTTATTAAAATTTTAAATTTCACGAGATGGGCCCATTTTAGGGTAATAGGGGTGGAACTTATTCCTTTTGTCGTCAAACATTATGTAGAAAACAAGCATTTAAATGATACATTTAAACATATGTAATATTTTATATTGTAGTATTTTATTAAAATTTTAAATATGACGAGAATGGTCCGTTTTTGAGTAAAAGGGGTGGATCTTCTTCCTTTAGTCGTCAACAATTCTGTATAAGACAAGCATTTAATTGATACATATAAACATATGTAGTATTTTATATTGTAGTATTTTATTAAAATTTTAAATTTCACGACATGGGCCCATTTTAGAATAATAGGGATGGAACTTATTCCTTTTGTTGTCAAACATTATGTAGAAAACAAGCATTTAAATGATACATTTAAACATATGTAATATTTTATATTGTAGTATTTTATTAAAATTTTAAATATGACGAGAATGGTCCATTTTAGAGTAATAGGGGTGGATCTTCTTCCCTTTGTCGTCAACAATTCTGTATAAGACAAACATTTAATTGATACCTATAAACATGTGTAGTATTTTAAATTGTAGTATTTTATTAAAATTTTAAATTTCATGAGATGGGCCCATTTTAGAGTAATAGGGGTGGAACTTATTCCTTTTGTCGTCAAACATTATGTAGAAAACAAGCATTTAAATGACACATTTAAACATATGTAATATTTTATATTGTAGTATTTTATTAAAATTTTATATATGACGAGAATGGTCCATTTTAGAGTAATAGGGGTGGATCTTCTTCTTTTTGTCGTCAACAATTCTGTATAAGACAAGCATTTAAATGACACATTTAAACATATGTAATATTTTATATAGCAGTATTTTATTAAAATTTTAAATATGACGAGAATGGTCCATTTTAGAGTAATAGGGGTGGATCTTCTTCTTTTTGTCGTCAACAATTCTGTATAAGACAAGCATTTAATTGATACATATAAACATGTGTAGTGTTTTATATTGTATTATTTTATTAAAATTTTATATTTCATGGGATGGGCCCATTTTAGAGTAATAGGGGTGGAACTTATTCCTTTTGTCGTCAAACATTATGTAGAAAACAAGCATTTTAATGATACATTTAAACATATGTAATATTTTATAATGTAGTGTTTTATTAAAATTTTAAATATGACGAGAATGGTCCATTTTAGAGTAATAGGGGTGGATCTTCTTCCTTTTGTCGTCAACAATTCTGTATAAGACAAGCATTTAATTGATACATATAAACATATGTAGTATTTTATATTGTGGTATTTTATTAAAATTTTAAATTTCACGACATGGGCCCATTTTAGAATAATAGGGATGGAACTTATTCCTTTTGTTGTCAAACATTATGTAGAAAACAAGCATTTAATTGATACATTTAAACATATGTAATATTTTATATTGTAGTATTTTATTAAAATTTTAAATATGACGAGAATGGTCCATTTTAGAGTAATAGGGGTGGATCTTCTTCCCTTTGTCGTCAACAATTCTGTATAAGACAAACATTTAATTGATACCTATAAACATGTGTAGTATTTTAAATTGTAGTATTTTATTAAAATTTTAAATTTCACGAGATGGGCCCATTTTAGAGTAATAGGGGTGGAACTTATTCCTTTTGTCGTCAAACATTATGTAGAAAACAAGCATTTAAATGACACATTTAAACATATGTAATATTTTATATTGTAGTATTTTATTAAAATTTTATATATGACGAGAATGGTCCATTTTAGAGTAATAGGGGTGGATCTTCTTCTTTTTGTCGTCAACAATTCTGTATAAGACAAGCATTTAAATGACATATTTAAACATATGTAATATTTTATATAGCAGTATTTTATTAAAATTTTAATATGACGAGAATGGTCCATTTTAGAGTAATAGGGGTGGAACTTCTTCTTTTTGTCGTCAACAATTCTGTATAAGACAAGCATTTAAATGACACATTTAAACATATGTAATATTTTATATTGTAGTTTTTTATTAAAATTTTAAATATGACGAGAATGGTCCATTTTAGAGTAATAGGGGTGGATCTTCTTCTTTTTGTCGTCAACAATTCTGTATAAGACAAGCATTTAATTGATACATATAAACATGTGTAGTGTTTTATATTGTATTATTTTATTAAAATTTTATATTTCATGGCATGGGCCCATTTTAGAGTAATAGGGGTGGAACTTATTCCTTTTGTCGTCAAACATTATGTAGAAAACAAGCATTTAAATGATACATTTAAACATATGTAATATTTTATAATGTAGTATTTTATTAAAATTTTAAATATGACGAGAATGGTCCATTTTAGAGTAATAGGGGTGGATCTTCTTCCTTTTGTCGTCAACAATTCTGTATAAGACAAGCATTTAATTGATACATATAAACATGTGTTGTATTTTATATTGTATTATTTTATTAAAATTTTAAATTTCACGTGATGGGCCCATTTTAGAGTAATAGGGGTAGAACTTATTCCTTTTGTCGTCAAACATTATGTAGAAAACAAGCATTTAAATGATACATTTAAACATATGTAATATTTTATATTGTAGTATTTTATTAAAATTTTAAATGTGACGAAAATGGTCCATTTTAGAGTAATAGGGGTGGATCTTCTTCCTTTTGTTGTCAACAATTCTGTATAAGACAAGCATTTAATTGATACATATAAACATGTGTAGTATTTTATATTGTAGTATTTTATTAAAATTTTAAATTTCACGAGATGGGCCCATTTTAGAGTAATAGGGGTGGAACTTATTCCTTTTGTCGTCAAACATTATGTAGAAAATAAGCATTTAAATGACACATTTAAACATATGTAATATTTTATATTGTAGTATTTTATTATAATTTTAAATATGACGAGAATGGTCCATTTTAGAGTAATAGGGGTGGATCTTCTTTTTTTTGTCGTCAACAATTCTGTATAAGACAGGCATTTAAATGACACATTTAAACATATGTAATATTTTATATTGTAGTATTTTATTAAAATTTTAAATATGACGAGAATGGTCCATTTTAGAGTAATAGGGGTGGATCTTCTCCTTTTTGTCGTCAACAATTCTGTATAAGACAAGCATTTAATTGATACATATAAACATGTGTAGTATTTTATATTGTAGTATTTTATTAAAATTTTAAATATCACGAGAATGGTCTATTTTAAAGTAAAAGTTATTTTTGCCGTCAAAAATTAAATATAAGACAAACATTTAATAGATATATTTAAACATATGTTGTATTTTATTTTAAGTCAAATATTTTAGATTTGCGGGCCATTTAGCAAAAATAGGCAGAATATTTTTTACGAATTGTATCAAAATCTAACCAGCACCACAGCATCCCACCAGCGAGTTATATACCAAATTTTGTGTAATTCGGTCAATGAGTTTTTCAACTGGAGTGGATACGATTTTTGCCGGCCATTTTGCAAAAAAAGGCAGGTTCCTTTTTTTCGAATCGTACCAAAATCTACTCTGCACAGAACTAGGGTAACCCACAAGTGACTTGTCGACCAAATTTTTTAAAATTCGTTTTTTTCAACTAGAGTTTATAGAGGTAGTTTTTGAGGTCATTTCGGAAAAAAAAAAAAGAAAAAGAAAAGGAGAGTGGGTGGGGTGGAAAAACGGCAAGTGCTTTTATCCCGAATTGTTCGAAAATCCAATCAGCATCCACAAGGGAGTTACCTACCAAATTTTATGAAATTTGGTCAATTAGTTTTTCAGTAAGAGTGGATACATACACTCCACAGAGAGATGCACACACACAGACATCACGCTAAAACTGGTTTTTACTAGAATCATGCCGAAAATCGAAATTCGAGTTTTCGCCGGAGCTGCATGTTTCGAGACCTTTAGAATACGAAAAATCTATTTTTAGCGTGGCGTCTGTGTGTGTGTGTCTGTCTGTCTGTCTTTGCAATGTATATATCGACTGTGACTCAAAAACAAATTTACCGAATTTCATAAAATTTCATAGGTAAATCACTCGTGTGAAACCATGGTGCTGATTAGTTTTTGGCACGCTTAGGGATAAAATAACCCGCCTTTTTTTAGCCCGCACAAATTTCAATTTGGAGTCAATTGGCTATCATTTTTCTATCAATTTGGCTATCTATTGGTTATCAATATTACAATTTGCTCGCAAAATTGGCCCGCAAAAATTTCCTATATCCACTCTAACTGGAAAACTGATTGATCACATTTTACAAAATTTGGTAGATAAATCACTTGTAGGTCTCCTGGTGCTGATTAGATTTCGATACGATTCGAAAAAGAAGAACATGCATTTTTTCACGAAATGGCCCTCAAAAATTTTATATATCCACTCAAATTCAACTAATCGACTAAATTTCATAAAAGTTAGTAGGTAAGTCACATGTGTATGACTCTGCAGCTGATTAGTTTTTTGTACAATTCGGAAAAATATAACCCGCCTTTTCTTAGCGAAATGGCCCGCAATAATAGTATGTATTAACTCTAGCTGACAAACTAATTGATCATATAACACAAAATTTAGTAGATAAGTCGCTCGTAGGATACTATGATGCTGGTTAAATTTTGATACGATTCTAAAAAAAAGTATCTGCCTTTTTTTTAAATGACTTGCAAATCTAATATATTCGATCTAAAATCAAATACTTCATGTGCAAGATAGTGAAACTCTGATATCAATGACTAAAATTGATGAAATATATTAATTAAATATATGGTTGCACCGAATACCATCTTTTGCTGAAGACCGAATATTCGGTTAAAATTCTAACCGAATATTCGGCCGAATACTGAACATTCCGGTAAATTTTTTTAAAGGTAATGTTTCTATTTTATGCCAATTTAAAATAGAAAATATTTCTATATTGTGTCTTTTTTAAATGCATTTACATTCTAAATTTATTTGCATTTATATTAAGTATAATTATTAATTTAAAATAAGTAAAAAATAAAATAAATCATTTCAAAAGCAAATTAATATAATACTTAATTTGGTTTAAGTTTATCTGCATAAATAGATAATTGATAGTTAATTTTTGATATGTGACAATCATGGCTTCATGTTATGTTATAGAGAATCTTGCATTTATCTTACATACAAATACAAACCAAGTTGCTTAAAATAGCATTACAAATTAGAATTACAATTTATGCGAGTGATTTTTTGCTATCTTAGTCTCTTCTGTAATGTAAGTGATAATTTTAGCAAAATTGACGCTGAGCAGTCAAATTCAAACATTGCCAAATAATTTTCTTTTTAAAGTGCAAAGGATACTTTACTAGAAAGTCTAGCCATTCTTGTTCAAGTTGTTGTCACACCTGGCCTTGCAAACAACAGCAGAGTATACACTGATAGAAAACTAAACAGTTACAGACAGGTGTACCTACCTGTGACAAAAGACTCAACGAACTAATCTTCTCTTCAGAAATCATGAAAGAAATTAAAAGGGTTGACTACAATGGTGCCACAGGTCTTTGGTTATCTTATTTGACACATTTTATTGGATACAAAGTTTCTGTTATCCTAAGTAAATGGATTACTGATAGAATTTGGAAATAGTTAGAAAGGGGAAAGTAGCTGATGATTTCTTGACTGCCTCACTCCATTTATACCTAAGGCTGGTATGATTCAGAAGCAACCATTTTAGACAGTTACTTCTACTTGGATGAGTCCCTGTAATATAAGTGCTCTTTATAAATAGTTATTTTACTTTTCACTCTGTATTATTACAGAAGAATGAGATTTTACACTAAAAAGAGACGTCCTGTTTGGGATTTCTTTGAGATTTTAGATGAATGCAATCAGGGCCGGCTTAAGGCACCAGCAAAACAAGCACTTGCTTGGGGCGGCACATTTTAAGGGCGGCATTTTAGTCAACAAGATATTACATACAAAAAAATTCTGGGGCGCGTGTAACCGTATTTACAAATCCAGTTGTATGAGCTAAAAAATAAAACAAAACACTGAATAAATGTTAAAAATTTGTTCCCAGATAAAAGAGTGAAAACGGCTATCATTCATTCTCCCCTTGGAAAAAGAGGACCAGAGGCAAAAATGTGATGGCTTCCAGTATGTCACCCCAATCATTTATCTTGCAACGCAAGTAACCGCTAATTACTTTAGAGCACCGGGAGTCCAGTACAACTATCAACAGCACGTCTAGGGCGGCATATTAACCATTATCTGTGAACTGAAAAAGCTTTTATGTGAGACTGGTTTTTATTAACTATTCCATGAAAAAATCCGATCAGAGAGTGCACATTGCTTGAAACGATGGGGTTCCTTCCTTCGAGGTGTAATACTAGCTCTTTGGTTAATCCCAGAATTGCCGTGCCAGGTTACCCATCCTTGTTAATTATTCTTCTACTCTTCAAATCCGGAAATCATCTCCCCCATCACTCAGACACATAAATAAAGGACTTCTTTCACATCTATGCCAAAACAGGTGTCCACATTGGAAGTAATTAGAAAACTGGACAAGGACAGGTCTCAAAAGACATCTTTGAAATATCGGTGAACCATTGTAGAATTTATGGTACATACACACCCCAAGCAATCCCATCGGCTATGAAACATGTGTTTATCAATCATTTTGTTCTGCGTGAGATTTGTTCTGGGTTGAATCAGTTTAGTCGTACGTTTCGGTGAGAAAGTCAAATGTCATTTTTCTTACAGTTGAACTTGACATTATCTAAAATATTCAGCTAATATTTTGTGTAATTATAAAATATAAGGTAAGTAAGACATAATTATTTTATGATTGTTTAAATTTGTTTCTATTAACGTATAACATAGTAGATCCTCATCAAGGGGATCCAGATTATTCTAAATTCCAGGTGTAAAATAGGAATAGTCCTTAATTTAAAGACCGTAATAGTTTTCATTATAACAATTTATATACAGTATTTAGTTGAGTCACTTTTTAGCTAAAAGGTATTTTAAATTTTTCACACGGATCAGTATAATACTGTTTGTTTGCTCTTAGGGTGTTATACTAAATTTAGCTCCTTGAAAGTTCTTAGAAATTGTTTCCTCGTTTTGCTCAATTTTTAGATTTCTTTTTCTGTGTGCGTTTTCCCTACCTAATACTGTATTTATTCTTTCTTAAAATAAAAATATATATTGATATTAACTATGCTATTTACGGGAAATTTTTACTTTTTCGAATTATTCAAATTTTTAGTTATCAGGATTTCAGCTAAAGCTTCGTTTAATTTAAAAAGTAACTATTGTGATTTGAATGAGGTAATTTTTTAAACAATGACCATATTCAACAGATTTACATCTTACCGCTTTAAAACCCTTGTTATCTTATAAACTCAAAAACTATAAACGAATTATATCGGGTCATAAAAATATCATTATTACATATATTAAATTTTGTGTTTAGTTATGGAGTAAGATCCTATAGAATATAACATTGTTTGGTATTTGAGTACTTACAATAAAAGTTAATAGGAAATAATTTAGTTTTTAAAATTAATTGGAAATCAATCAAAATTTATTTTCTAAACCAACTGTCTCACATGTAGAGCTCTAATCTTTCAAATTTTTATTTTTCCATTTTAAATCATCGAAAAAAAAATGATGAACTCTCAAAGAATTTTCATTCTTTCTGGTAAATAAAAAGTAAAAACAAATACTGTAAATTTCTTGAACTTTCTAAATTATTTCAACTGTTGAGTATAATTGAAATTATGTTACTATTTAACTGAAACTTTTAAATTTTGCATTTTAAGCATGCACTTTCCTTATAATTTTTTTTATATATAATTTTAATGCTTGCAGAGTGATGCACAGAAATGTTCTCGCAGAATATTTTTTCAAGCATATAACAAGACATATTCGTACAAAATTTTATTTCAATCCGTTGAGTAGTCGTATTGTAATGTTGTGAAAACGACATTTGCTCAAATTGTGAATGACTGGTGAAAACTACAAAAAAAAAAAAAACATCGTGACGTTATTCACTGGATCGAGTAACAGCCTAACTATGTTCAAAATCTGACTTCATTTGTTCATTAGTTTCTGAGAGCAGCAGGGTACCTCGATTTAGCAATATACTGACCGAAAGACCGATTAACAACAAAAAACTAAATAGTATTTATTTTGTGTTTTGTAACCAGTCCCTTCAAAAACGTATAGATCTCTGAAAAAGATATGTTCGAATACTTACTTCTATTTAGCGAGGGGAGTAAAATAAATAGGACAAGAAGAATTACAAAAATATCATTTACATATATAATTTCTTTTCCTGCAACTCATAGGAAAGGAGAAGTATTGTGATAGGGTAAAAACCGGACACTCGGATTTTGATAAGTTTACCAATGTTGAGCGTTCTTGAATACTAATCAACCATTTTTTTTAATGATGTCTGTCTATCTGCGCAGTTTTTTTCAGGAATTTTTGTCTGGGGGGGGGGGGGAGAAATAGAACCTCAAAGGGAACAAGTTATCTAATATAATTTTAACTAACTACTAATAGTAGTAATTAGTATATATACACATATATAGAAGTAATTACTATATATATAGCAAATATACTTATTCAAATATTGTAAGAAAAACTTGCTCCGGCTAAACAAAAAGATGAAAAACTTTTAAAATAATGTACATTGAATTAGAGCTACAAAATTTCATTCTGAAAATAATCAATCACAAAATAAAATTATAATAATGATCTAAATGCTGCCCACTTAAGAAGTGGAAACTAGGTTAAAATGCTGCAAATTTTTTCACAAAAAGTATTTTGTGAGTTTCTGAATTTATTAGCATTTGGTACGGTGACATAAAATCTCTCCGGGGGTGGATGGGAGGATGTTTCCAGAAGGAACTTCGCCCCCCCCCCCCCCCCGTCAGATATATTCCTAAAAGAATCACCTTTGTCTTTGGTAATGATATCTCTATAACAAATCAATAAAAAAAATAGAATACAATTCGATAATACTAAATCAATCAATAAATATCAGAGACTCATAAATTTAAGGGTAAAAGGGACAGAAGAAAGCCATCAATTTTTGAACATTTAAAATCAAAACTAGGATAAGCATGAAAAGTATAAAGTTTAAAAATGTTAAAAAATTAGATATTTTAATTGAATTTTCATTTAAAAGCGAATATCATCATTTATATAGGACGTTTCGGGATAATTTGCATTTTTTATTTGAAACATAAAAAAAATCATAAAAAAATTAAATATACTCAATCTCATTAAGTTAGTACCCATTTTGAAAATACTTTTAACAAGAAATGAATGAATACCATTGTTTAGAAGTTCTCATTGAGCATTTTACTTTTCAATATACGGCGGTATATGTATAGAAAAAATTAGTCAAATCAAAATATATTTGGTGTACAAACCAATAACTGTCAGAGGGCCTCTTAATTTTCTCGAAGGCCAAGATCTTCAATTTTCTTATTTCGGTAATTTCGATTTTCTTATTTCGATTTTTGATGATGTAACAAACGTTAATAAATTAAAATACTCTACTGGACTGCACTGTGTACCAAATTTCAGCTCTTTAGGAAGTAGAAATGCATGTTAAAATGCCATCAAAGAAGTTGGAACAGACAGACACACACACACGCATCATTCATGACGAGGTAAATAAAAGTTTTTAATAACAAAATTTATTAATATGTATGGAAAAGCATGTATTAGGCCATAGATTTTTTTTATCTAAAATTTAATGGCATCATTTATATGATGCTAACATATTTCGTTCTTGAGATATTGCACATTTTTTTAATTTAAAACGGTAAGAATCAAAAGATTCCCAGGTAACACACATACGGTATTATAACCGTTGATAAACCGTTTATACGTTATATTTTCGTATGTGTTATACGATAAACGGTAATACATCGGTTATAATACCGTTATGAGTAAACGGTATATAAAAATACCGTATATCATACGTATGAATTACCGTGTATGAACATACCGTATGTAGAAATACCGTTTTAAATACGTATGTATTACTGTTTATTTTACATTAAAATAACCGTTTATATTACATTAAAAATACCAATTTATCATACGTAAAAATAACCATTAACGCTCCCCTCTTGCTCAAATCCTCTTTCAGCTTTGTTCTCGAACCCTTTTCCCAAAGGCATTTTTATGTATTACCGTTTAAAATACATTATAAATACCGTTTATCATACGTTATAAATACCGTTTATATTACATTAAAATTACCATTTTTCATACGTAAAAATAACCATTAACGCTTCCCCCCTTGCTCAAATCCTCTTTCAGCTTTGTTCTCGAACCCTTTTCCCGAAGGCATTTTCATGTATCCCTTCTTGTTTATCTTCACCCTCCCAAGTTCTAACCCCGCCGTGACGTCACGCAGTTCTGGAAGCTTCCAGAACGGACTCAGCTTCGTGTATCTGGCAACACTGACTGCAGTCATTACTTCCCATTCCCGCCATGTTTGTAGGTTGGTATCTTGAACTTGATTTTCCCGTGTTAGGTTAACATGTTGCTTAATTTATTTATTATATTTTAACTTATTTAATTATATTTAGCTTTTATTTTATTTTATATATCTTCCTAGCTTTGTTGTATGTATGCACATATTGCTTTAAAAGCAAACGGGAAAAGTGCATGTTTTCAGCATCGTGGTATGTGCATCCATGCTCGCATTTAATACTATCTAAGCGGAGATTAAATGAAAACGTGGTTCGAGATTGCATTTGTTGTCATGCATGCATGTTTATTTCAAATATTGTAAAATCAGAAATTATTCTTTTACATGTTTTTATGTATTTTAAACTTAAAGATGGTATAACTTAGATTTTAAACTTAAAGATGGTAATAGGCTGCAACCTGAAAATGCAGAACGCTTAATTTTCCTGTACCGTAACTTACCTCTAACTTTGATTACAAAGAATAATTAGTTTGTTTTTAAACAATATTTCATATGGTGTAAAACTTAAGAAATTAAAATACTGCAAAATTGAATATTCATCCAAGGGTCATTCCGAGTCAAATCAACCAATGATCTGAACCTTGACATCATGGAAAATGATAATTTTTGGTACAATAGTAGTACCAGTGAAGCTGACAAAAACTGTAAATATTAGATTTTTTGGGCTCTTAGTTTTTAGTTATTGACTTTCTTAAAAGCGAAATTTGGCAAAAAAAAAAAGTATTTGACCTAGAGATCTCAAATTGGTGTCATTTTTTTTCTTTTAATGGGTCTTAATTTGATATGACTATGCTATTCTCTGAAAACAATTTTTCTTTTAGTTTGTAATTATTTTAGAAACTCCAATTTTAAAAAAGAGTTAAATACCATAATCATGTTGTATATCAAATTAAGGTCCATCGAAAACAAAAGACTGCACTAATTTGAACTCTCTTGGTCAAATAGTTTTTGATCTACCACTGTTTAAAGATTTCAAAACTTTACCAGATTTGGCTTTTTTAAAAAAGTGAATAACTGAAAATCTAAGAGCGCAAAAAATATGAAATTTTACGGTGTTTTTAAACTTTACTGGTACTATCACTGTACCAAAAATGATCAATTTTTTAGACATCAAGGTTCAAACCATTAAGTGATTTGACACAAAATGACATACATTTAGTACATAACTCATTAGCCAGTTTTTTCATACATTCAGCCCACATATGTTCTCAATTTTTACAATTTGCTACACACTTAATATTCACCGGCCGTCCAAATGGTTGCTCTTAGTCCTCTGGACGAGTCGGACGGGAGTTCGTGGGATTAAATTTAATCCCACGAAAAATCCATTCACTTGAGAAACATTTGGAACAAACTAAAATATGTCTGTTTAGCAGTGTTTCTCTATTCTACTGCATTTATAAAAGTTAACAGTAAAATGAGTGGCAGGGAGGGTCGGCCAAATTGCTTTCTGCTTGGGGCGGCAAAAAACCTAGAGCCGGGCCTGAATGCAATGAAGGCTAGATGTAAGCTTTGTAAAAGGGAAGGAAAATTATTGTTCACAAAACGTGCGCAATTCCTTTTGGCAGTGCTTTAGTGAAATTGCTAAATCCGCAGAAACAACTTCAAATAAACATTACAGTTGCTTTAAACAGACAAATAATTCCAATGAATTGAATGTTTACATATCGTTACCCTTGATACCAAATCAATACAATCCATTGATGTGGTGGCGGGAAAATCAGCATTCCAGTCCCATAATTGCAAAGAGAAAAAGAAAGTACTTGTCTGCACCAGCTCTCTAAACCGAATTTCTCAAAATTCAAAGATTAGTCGCTTTTGGCAATTAGATTTTGGTACGATTGGGAAAAAAATAACCTGTCTTTTTTTATAAAATGGTCCGTAAAAATCGTCAAAATCTAAAATACAAAGCTACCAATGTATGCTCAAATATAATCATTAAATACTTGTTTTATACGTAATTTTTAACGAAGAAAAGAATAAGATCAACCCCATTACACTAGGATTAGTCGTTCTAGAGATATTTTAGTTTTTTCATACTTTCTCTACACCACTTTTGAAAATAAGTCCAATTACCTAATTAGAACGAAAATTGAATTAAAAGTGAATTAAAGTTAATCAAAATAAAGAGAACGTGGATATAAGTCTGCAGGAAAAGTCATGTACTGCCCATATCCGATTTTTCTATTTGACTTCGAGCTGAATTTTATCCTTGGCATTCGGATAGAGTAACACAACTCACCTTCTACTAAACAGATAAATAATCAAGGACCCATTAATCTAATCCACTTTGTTTTATATCTTCGTCATCCATTTCAATATCAAATTTCCAAAATTTTATTTGAATCTGATAGATGCGTCATTAGATTTTTCTAATGCCATGACAAAGAGCAGCCAATTCTGCCTAAATTCTTACAATCAAAAATCTCTTTTTTATCCGCAATTTCTGAAGGAGCAGGAGGTAAAAAATAAATCTAAGTTCTAAATAACACTGCTAATTATCGGTTTATTAAAAAACAGCCGCCTTCGGCGACCAGCCTCTTTGCTACCCTTGAAAATTCTGACCGTGGCAAACTCGCTGGCACGATCCATCAGAAAGGTGTAAGTTAACTATTTGGATTTCTAGGAAGTGCCACCCAATTTAGACCGGAACCCAGTGGGGGAGGCATCCACATGGACCGTACCCTCCTTCCCCTACCACCAACCTCTCGGAAGGACTTAAAGTGTTATTACACGGGCAATTTTTATTGCCAAACTTCGGCAATTCCGCCCGTCAATCATACTTTAGGCTCCTCCTGTTTAACAGGTCCCTTCTCTCTAATCTCGCCGATTTCATTTCAGAAAGGATTCTTTGGTGTGTTTTTCGTATAATTTGAATCTTTTATATCCTATAGGTGTCTGTAATTTGTTAAAAGTTCTATTATTATTTTTCCATCTCCAGACTTTAGAAATTTCTCCCGACAATGATACTTTAGACCCCGCCTTTCTAAGCTGCCCCTCCTTTCAAATTCCCTCGATTTCATTCCAAGAAGCATTATTTAGTGGAGTTTTTTCCGTATAATTTGGATCTTTTATATACCACGGGTGTCTGTAATTTGGTAAAAGTTCTAATATTATTTTTACATCTCCAGACTTTAGCATTTCCGCCCGACAATAATACTGTAAGCCCCCCTCTTTCTAACAGGCTCTCCCTGTTTAGTGCCGCCGATTTCAGGAAGCATTATTTAGTGTGTTTTTTCGTATAATTTGAATATTTTATATCCCATAGGCGTCTGTAATTTGGTAAAAGTTCTATTATTTTTTCCATCTCCAGATTCTAACGTAATTGAGTTGCTTCCACGTGTTTGCATTACAGTCGCCATCGCCATCTTGAATGCAAATGAGAAGAGGAAAGGCGGAGCGTAGTGACATCCAATTTTGTCGTCCTCTGATTGGGTCGCCACTCAGAAATTAAGCAATTTTTATTGCCGAGCTCGAACGAATTGAGGTAATTCGGCGGCAAGATTTTCCCCCATTGAAATGTATGGTGTTGCTGAAAATTGCTGGAAGGAATTGCTCCGTGTAATAACACCATTACGAACCTACATATTTAACGTTATCGTACTCTTCGTGAACACGGCGGCAATTTTAGCAGTGGTGGGAATGGAAAACGGACCTACCGCGTGCAATTTGCGCGGGCTAACCACTGGGCTACCGCGCCCTCCGCGACAATCTCCATAACTTTCTTCTTATTCACCCAATTTAGACCGGAACCCAGTGGGATTGGTATCCACATGGACCGTACCCTCCTTCCCCTACCACCAACCTCAGGGAAGGACTTACGGACCCACATTTTTAACGTGATCGTACTTCGCGTGAGCACGGCGGCAGTTTTGGCAGAGCGGGAATTGAAACCTGGCCAACGAGTGCAATTCCCGCGGGCTAATTTAACTTTTATAATGACCATAAAAAATTTTAATTTGACCGTATGCTAAGCTCTTAATTATATCATTTAAAATATAGCGTAATATCATTTAAAATATCCTAATTCCATCGTTCCATTGTTTGAAATATCCTCATTCCATTGTTCCATCATTTAAAATATTCTCATTCCATCGTTCTATCATTTAAAATATCCATAAAATTAATATCATTTAAAATATCCATAAATTAAAATATCATCGTTCTTTAAAATATAACCCGATTCGAACTAAATATGAAGAAAAATATTAGTAAAAATCAAAATAAATATTAGTGAAAATTAAACTCGTAACGCTGAAGATCATTGCCCATCTGCCATGTCCAATTTGAAACTATGCATACACTGTCCATGCTGACTGTGAATTGTAAAGTTAATGAAGAGGAAGTACTCACTTTATAAAATACTAGCCGCCTTCAGCGACCAGCCTGTTCGCTACCCTTGAAAATTCTGACAGTGACAAACTCGCTGGCTCGACCTACCAGAAAGGTGTTAGGTAACTATTTGGACGGCCAGGAAGTGCCACTCAATTTTGACCAGAACCCAGTGGTGGAGGCATCCACAGGGACCGCACCCTCCTTCCCCTACCACCAACCTTTCGGAAGGGATTACAGACCCACATGTTTAACGTGATCGTACTCCGTGTGATCACGGCGGCAGTTTTGGCAGTGGCGGGAATCGAACTCTGGCCTACCGAGTGCAATTCCCGCGCGCTAACCAATCTGCTACCGCGCCCACAACCCCGTGGAGTTAACAAAGTTTGGTTTAGTTTAATGACGTTAAAACTAATAATGAAATTTTAAGGCACCGCGAAACCCTCCATAACTTGCTCATGCCGTGTTCATGCGGAGTACGATCACGTTAAACATGTGGGTCCGAAAGTCCTTCCGAGAGGTTGGTGGTAGGGGAAGGAGGGTACGGTCCCTGTGGATGCCTCCCCCACTGGGTTCCGGTCTAAATTGGGTGGCACTTCCCGACCGTCCAAACAGTTACCTTACACCTTTCTGGTAGGTCGGACGGTCTGGGTTTCAACAACAACCCTCCATAACTTTCTTTTTATTTATTTTAATTTTTTTCATTGTGTTTCCAACCACCACCCGATGTGATCAATACATCGCCACAATTCAATCCAGCATAATGAGCCTTATAAAAAGCAAACACTAATTCGGTTTTTAAGTGTCCCTAGGTCAAAAAATATAACGTAATATCATTTAAAATATCCTCATTCCATCGTTCCATCATTTAAAATAAAGGCATTACGTAAAACTTCCCCTTCATTCACCGCAGTCAGTTTGATTCCAAATCTTCGCTTGGGGTAACTAACTTTAATACCGTTGCCATGGAAACGCCGCTCGCAGTGCACCTGAGCGGGAGTGAGAGGAAACATTAATTTGCCAGCTTGCGGCTGAGAAATTGAAAATCGGAAATACTTAAAAACCGATCCTGCAGCTACTTTTTATTATTTCTTGACCAGATTGGGCTTGTAAGAAAACGAGATCTTTGAACTTTCTAAAAATGTAAATTTTTAGTCGGAATTATTAATACTTTTTCCGATGTGAGGATTTAAAAACGAAAGTTCGTTTTTTCAAGCCGAAAGTGACTTTTGTTTTAAAATCTTTAAAAAATATTAGAATTTGTCCCTAAGATTTGAAATTGATATATTTTTACTCGCAATTGACTGCTCTTACCGGTCGTGTGATTTGTTTTTTCTACGACGTCTGGATGGTGGAGAAAAAAGGGGAAAACTGTCGAAATCGCATAAAACATTAAATAACAAAAAACAAACAAAAATTCAAATTTTAAAAATTGGTTTTCACGTTGCCCCCCCCCCCCCCCCGGTTCTCCGATTGCCAAATTTCGTAGCTCTCTGACGCGCGGTCGCTAAACCTATAGTCTATAAGACACAGACACACACAGACAGGCATTGCCTTTTATTATTTAAGATATTGTCTGGTAGTTTAGAGTAAGTTCAAGCCCAAATCATTTTCAAGCTCTAATTTGATATGCGAAGATTTTTTTGTTGTTTTTGTTTTAATGGCCTGACACTTGACTTTCGTCATTCGCCTTTCGTCAGCGGTCAGAACGTGAACCACTTAGCCATCCTAAGACGTTGCCCCAGGCGCACCAGAGGGGGGCGAAACACACTACGCCCACAAAACACAAACATCCATGCTTTACGTGGGACTAGAACCCACAACGCAGAAGTCGAGCGATTGCTGTGGAAACGCTCGCCTTGGCCACTCGACCACTGCGTCGGTATATGTGAAGGTATCATTTTACAAATACTGTGTTTCTAAATAGACCCTGCTAATATTATGTTACAAATAAACTATTGTTATGGTTGTTTCTTTTTTTTAAAGATCAATGTAGTAACCATCATTCACCAAAGGTGAGTGAATGAAGTTGTGGCAAATGGGCTCAAACTCAAATGCTTCATATGTTGTAACTCATTCATAAAAATTACACAAATGAAAGTAATTTTTGAATATTTATTCAAGAATCTCTTGCAACTACATGTAGAGAAGCTGTTTAAAACTGGTATTATATTTTTAATGTCTAAATGAAGCAAAAGTATGAAATTAAATTTTTCACACAGTAATTTTTTGAAATGAGATATGTATAAACAAAAACCATTGGTGGGTGAATATTTTATACTTCATTCAAATGTAACAATTATTTTTACAATTTTATTTAATATATGTCCTTAATCTTGCATAATAGAAGAAGTGTGTCTGTGTGTGTGTGTTTTCTGTAGTAGAAAATCTTGAGTTTCGGACAGCTGTCAAATTCGATACTGGAGTTACTGAACTCTTGAGATGACAGAATTCATCAAGATTTTGTTTCTTATAAATTCAAATTAGTTTAAATATTATGAACTTTTAAAGTTAAAAATTAGGCATTTTTTCACATTTTGTCAAATCAAATCATTTCATTGTGGTGCTTAAAAATGGCTTAATTCATGATTCTAGTTTCCAGGAACTTTTAAACTGTTTGAATTTGCACCAAAGTGCTTAATTTTTTTTTTGGACTTCACAGTTTAAAAATTACAATAAAAGTAGATAAATTTGTCTCTCATCCAAGAGTGACAATCAGATTCCAAACTGTGGAATTTTTGCCATATAGAAAAGGGTTCAAGGTGTTTCATATTTTCCGGTTCTTGTTTCTTCCCTGGTAAAAACCTTTCCCTGAAACTAATAATATATTACTTCTGTGCATATAAGCAGAGTGTATATGAAAAATCTTGAGGCCTTTTTGTGTAACATTTATTTCATTTTAGTGTACAATTATATCTATAATAACCACCTGATCTTCGCACCAGAGAAACTTTGTTAGATTTTATGATTCATTTGTAAAAGTCTGCAATATATTTGTGTAAAGCTAATCTTCTTTTACTTGTGATTATTCGCATAGAATATTGTCAAAATCTGCCAAATATTTTTAAATCAGAGAGTCTCCTACATATATCAATTTTACTCAAATGTAAATAAACTTTTATAAGTATTCCTCACAATTTCTAATATATTGTTGTTATCAAAAGATATTATGTGAAGTGTGATAAAACTTTATAATTTATTGAATCCACATTTTCTATGGTTTTATTTTTTTTCTGTAGTCCTTGAAGTGTGTTTTACTTTTTAAGGAAAAATGTACAAGAACCCTGTTGTATATAAGTTATTTTAATTTGAATTTAATAGAAGTCGTGTGCTTTAGTGGTCTGAATAAAGTGTTTAGATAAAACACATTTTGGTGCTTTACGAAAATATACATACAGATTAAAATATTTAAAATCTAAAATGTTGCCACTATAAAGCACAAAACATTCTGACCTCTGAAAATGTGCTGAAATAAAGCTCTACCAGATATCTACCTCAGTACAAGACATTAACTTTATTATTTTTCATATAGCAATGTTATGTTTAAATAGTGTTGCTAGAAGGTCACACTGTAGCTTTTAACACCTATTTTGGTCCCATTACATGGCAGCAATGTCACCATGACGTTGTAGCAATGGAAAAATATTCACCTTTCCTGACATGATGTGATGACAAATCATGAACTATGGTATTTCCATATTGGTTAGAGGGATGACACTGTGAAATCAAAGGAAGGAAAGTACTGTGACCACACTGTGAAATCACAAATTTAACGACTCTGTGAAGGGATGTATATATCACAATGTAATTTTGCGACAAAGGCATAAAATTGGAGACATTGTGGAAGAATTAAGATATGAGAATGTAACAATGTCATAGAAGTGACATAAAAGATAGCAACAAAATTTCAAATTAGCAACATTGCAACATAGTCACAAAATGGTCATGAATGGCAGAAATATAAATATGCAACATTGCTGAAATGAATTTCAACTGTGTATGCTGTATGGGTTATTACATCTGATTCTAAGAAATAGTATTATTCTTGCTGTATGTAATTTTAAGGGGTATTTATTGTTAAAGTTTTATATCGCAAGAATTTTTCTCTGAAATTTTTATAGGTGCAGCTAAGCACATTCGCTCAAGTCAAATGGAAAGATTTGAAGCAGATATTTCCCCGATTACTAGAAATATGCTATCTTCTTACGAAAGTGACTATCTCGCCTTCATAGACGAAATATCAAAAAAATATAAACCACCAGCTCGTGTGAGCAGAGATGATATGACAGTATGTGCAATCCATTCCCAAGTTGCAGGTATGTTTCAAAATGGCATTTAATATGCTGTTGATCTAATATATAATTACATTGGATTTCAAATTTGTTTATGAAGCAAAGTTTCGTATGTCTACAGATTATGTTAGTTACAGATATGCTGATTTGTCCAAACCATGAAATGTTTCAGTGTTACGTTGAGCTCTGTTTTGAGAAACAATCATTTTACTGCAATTTTACTGTATAAGAGATATTTGGCATGAGCAAGGTCAATAACTTTCTACTTACGCTACGAAAAGTATCTGTGCAGTTTAAAAAATAGAATAAATTTTCCTGAACCTGAAAAATACATGGTAATTTATAGGGGAAAGTATTGGAATCATGCCGAAAATCGCAACTCGAGTTTTCAACGGCTATTTTTATCGTGACGTCTGTGTTTGTGTCTGTCTGTCTGTTTGTGCAATGACTATATTCACTCTAACTAAAATACTAATGGACCGAATTTCATAAAATTTCGTTGGTAAGTCACTCCTGTGAAACTCTGGTGCTGATTTATTACGATTCGCCATAAAACAACCAGCCTTTTTTTGCGAAATGGCCCGCCAAAATTGAATATATCCACTCTAACTGAAAAACTAATTGATGAAATGTTTTCGAAATTTGGTAGATAAGTCACTTGTGGGTAACCCTGGTGCTGATTAGATTTTGATACGGTTCGAAATAGAAGAATTTTTTTATAAAATGGCCAGCAAGAATTTCATGTATCCACTCTAACTAAAATACTAATTGACCAAATTTCACAAAATTTCGTAGATACTCACTCAAGTTGAAATTTTCAACATGATTTCAATACTTTCCCTATACATTACCATGTATTGCAGGGAAAGTAAAATTAAATGAAACTTTGTTGATTACAGAGATTAATTGCTAAAATGTATTAACCGTTTTGAAGGCATGGAAAAAGCATCAACCATTTTTTTGGCGGCAATAATAAATTGTCTGCGACACGTGTGAAAATCTCGGCTGACAAAAACCTCTATTTCTTTAACTGTAGTGGATGCTTTGTCGTATCATCCATTGCCAATTAAACCAGCTGATAACATTTTATCAACTAAGTGCGGCACTTAAAACGATGTTTTTTTTATTTTAAAAAATTTATTTATCCTACACAAGTTAAATTTTTGGTTTATTTATTTCAAAATTATGTTTAAAGATAAGATATTTTTGGCGTTTTTTCCCCTGCTGCGCCACCTAGTGGAGTTTTAAATTGTATTTTTAAAATATTTTCATCATGTTTAGAAAGTTATTTCTGTGGTTCGTTTACGATTGCACCACGTGACATTTTATCAGAAAACTTTGAATAGGAATATTTTAATTATGACCTTAGCTCAATTTACATTTTCACAAATATTTAGATTAATTTACATTTATATAAATACATAACCAAATTTACATTTATATAATTAAATTTATATCAATATTTAGCACATTAACATTTAACTAAATTGTTTGTATTTAGACAGGTACAAACAATTTAGTTAAAGTTTCTTTACTCGAAATTTAACTCAATATTAAAAAAAGAAAATTCAAAAAAAAGAAAATTAATTTTTAAATTAATTAAATAATATTTAAAAATTCGAAGACATATTTGGCTATTTGCGAGTATTTAAAATATGTTTATAGAAGTAAATAATGGGTTTATAATGAAATATTGAACGATTAAAAACTGCAAAATATACTTAACGCAATTATATATAATTTAGATTAAGAAGATAAATTAGCTATCATGTATTTTAAAATTACCAAATCGTTTTGATTGATGTTATTTAATTTTGCATAAAAATGAAATAGAAATTACTTTACACAAAAACTGTTTTCATTTCCCCTGCATATTATTACCTTCATTACATACATAGTATTAATTTAATGTATAGGGGAGGTAATGATGTGACGGGTCGAAAATTCGAGTTTTTGACGGACTAACACGTTTTAAGCGTCACTGAACTCAAATCGAATATTTTTAACATGTCTACGTCATCGTGGACTCGATAATGTATGAATGATTGAAGTGATTTGAATATTATTTGGCACGATCGTTGCAATCAGGGAAAGCTGGATCCCTATTGATATTAGACGTAATCTAATTTTCGAAAGATATTCCCTCTCCCAATTTTCTAATTAATTTTCGAAAATATCAATTAAAATCCGCGCCTTTAATTGTGATTAAAAATAATTATTATTTCAGACTCAAATTTTGATTAAAAAAGGAACGATACAACACATTTAGAACACTAGTACGTATTAACTATTCTCGAGGTATTACACAATTTTCGAATGGATTTGTGACTAAACCAGAAAACATCAGGACCTTCAATTCTGCTAATTTATCAAAAAAATTATATAAAATTTAAAAGTAACAAATATTATCACATACGTTTACTTTTCATGTGTAATATTTAGCAACACCTTTCTCGTGTGTTTAGATGGTTCGATTGGGAATAAAAGACAATGAAGTTTAATGAAAAGATAAATGAAATAAATAATTATTTCATACGTACTTTTTAATTAGAAAACGATGACCTCAAACTTTAGAACACCACCATGACCCTTTTTCTAAATATTAAAAAATATATACATATATGAAATTAAAATGTGTACAGTGTCATTACATATGTCCACTTTCCATATGCAATATTATGCACCATTCTCGTGAATCTAGATCCTTCCACTCATCAGAGGAGATACATTTTGCAATATGTTCGTATTTCCATGCCCAATAATTCGCCAATAGTCATTTCCGTCAAGCAATTGTAAATTAACTTTAATGGCATTGAAATGTAGATTTTGCACTTGATTATTAAAGATTCCACTTCGACAATATGAGCTTGCAATTTCCTCCAAGTAGCTCAACGGTAGAGCGTCGGCTGGCAATTCGGAGTTCTAGGGTTTGATTCTTGGTTGGGGAAGCAAGGTTCTGTTCAATGGCATCCGAACAAATTAACTTCGTAGGTTAAGAGGCCTCGTCAGTCGCATGCTCCAATCTTCACCTTCCATGTTAATGTATGAGCGTTTAGTGCCGCAACTTTTCCAAACTATCTCTTCCAAAAATCAACCTATTTGAATTTTTTCTCCAGAATCTCAAAGCTAAAGAAGTCGAAATTTGACTTTAAATTTTATTTTAGTCTAAATTTTTGTTTACTATTTTTGACAATTTATTGAAGTTGGAAGTCACTAAAAAAATCAAAACTAAAAGTTTAACGTACTTTCATCAACTTATGTTTAACAATATTTGAACTCTAAAAACACACGAATAAAGAGCAGAATTCTTGCTTTCGATATATGCCTTAACTTTTGTATTACCTCAAATAGAATTTTAAGCAAAACTGGAGAGAAGTAAATATTGATCAGAAAAATATTGAATTTTGCTTTCCCCCTTCAGCTAGTGCAAGGTCAGGGGTGGGCCGAACCGTCACCTCCGAAAGTAGGACTTCTTTTGGAGGTGACGGCCGAACACCTGTGGAGGAGAACTTGTTTGTGGAAGGGTTGTCAAATGGGGAGAGATAAAGAGATAAGGGAACCAGAGAATCGTGAAAATTGTTCCCATGTTTTGGGAAAAGAAAAGCGATTTCAAACTGGAAGTGGACCTTTTCATTTCAGAATTGGTCTTCCAGGTGGAATTTAGAACTCTCTTTAGGTTCAGTGTATATTCATCTCCGCGAATCGAAATTTCAGATATTCACCAGGTTGGGCCAGACAGTTCTAATACTCGAACCCGACCCGAGCTCAAATAAAATTACAAATGTAGAATCCGAGCTCGGCCCGGCCCAAAAGCAATTTTTATTCAAATGTATGTATACGCGAATTTGTGAAATTTTTGCGTAAAATATAAAAGTATTTTTAATGCATTAATCTTTACAAAGCTGAAATTAACACAATAAATTCCATGTACTGCATTAAATTCAATTAAAAAAAAATCAATATTAAATACTTTCGACCCGACCCGACGCAATGACTCAATTTTTTAATTCAAATCTAAGCCTGTCCCGAAACAATGCTATAAAAATGAGTCCCGATCGAGGCAACGGGCCAGTACCGAGCCCGTGCAGTCCTCAAATACTTGAGACTATATTCACTCTCAAGTAAACTCGTGTGACAACCACCACTAAAAAATATTCTGTCCCAGTTTTGATTTTTAGTTTCTCTATTGGGTATGCTTATTTTGATTTACCTTTTTTTTTCTTTGTTAATATTTGACTTTCCAAATTATATTTTTGCTTGTATATTGTATTTTATCAAATAATTGTATAACATAAAAATTAATGGACGCTTTATCAACTAAGCCTATAAAAACTTTAAAATACAGATTGCTTGTAGAATAAACCTTAATTGATCTGTATTCTTCATTTCCCACTACACCTGGTGGGAAATTAAGATGCAGTGTATAAATAAAATGCCCCTTCTTCTTACAAAAATTTATTCCTAAGCAAAGCAATGTTGCAGAGAATATTTATTTTTGAATGACATTTAAAAGCTAATCTGTCATTACGGGTATCAATAAATATCCTATTCTAATATTCTCAATTTAAAGTCTATTTTATTCCTAAAAATTCTGATGTGAGCCACACACGACTTTCCTTTTATAATGCAATGAATTTACTACTTTTACAGTTTAAAATAATGTTATTCTTATAATAGATACTTATATTCTTTCCAAGATATTGCATTTTCTTCATTTAGCTGTCATTTTCATTGATTTAGCGTCATTTTCATCCATTTTGCGATATTTTTGTTAATTTGGCAACAATTAAAAATGTCGCCAAGTTGGCGACATTCCTCTAAATTTGTCGCCAAAATCTCGCCAAGCGTTATGGACGGAGAAATTAGTTATTCTTACAGCAGATAAATGACTATTGACGTTCAAATATAAAATTATTACTCAAAATATCTTTTCTCATGAATGGAGCGAGCTAGTTCCACGAGAATAATATCACCAAATTTATTGTATGGTATTATATATGAAAAGTGAACATGTGTCTCAATAGGAAATATTTTTTTTTATTATTTTATATGACTTTTTGATAATTTTTTTATAAAATGTACAATATCTCGAGAACGGTTCGATAATTTTTTTTATAAAATGAACAATATCTCGAGAACGGTTCGTGTTAGCGTTCTAAAATTTATGTCAATCGTTTACTAATAAAAAATTACATAAGAAATGTCTGTTTGCGTAACTTTATTAGCGGTTTTGATTTTTTGACGATTTTTATTCAAAATTTCACTCGAAAATTTAGAGGACTTCTGAGCAGTCGATTGCATATAAAAACAATAGGCTTCCAGTGTTTACGGATTGTGATTTTTGCACCAAATTTTGTTCGAATCGGTCCATTCGTTCGTCAGTTATCGTCGCCACAGGCTCACTGACACACACACACACACGCACACACACATACTTTCACACTCACACACATATACTTTCACACACACACACACACACATTCTTTCACACACACACACATATTTTCACGCGCACGCACACACACACAGACATCACTTCAAAAATGTTTGATTCGTGATCAGGGATGCTTGAAACGTGCTCTCCCGTCGAAAACTTGAATTCGAATTTTCAACCCCGTCACAATACTTTCCTTATACGTTATGTATGTAAGGAAAGTAACAAAGCAATGTTACTGAGAATATTTTCGTTTTGAATGACATTTAAAAGCGAACCTTTCATTACCGGTATCAATAAAAAGCATTCTTAATTGTTTCAAGTTCATAAAAAAAATTAATTCTGATGTCGGCCGCAGATAGATGACTTTCCTTATATAATGCAATGAATTTACTACTTTTACAGTAAAAAAAAAATAGATTATTTTTAAAGTAGTTATTTGTATTCCTTCCAGGATATTGAATTTTCGTTAATGACTCGTCATTTTCTATGTCGTCATCATCAATGAGTCGTCATTGATTTAGTGTCATTTTTATCCATTTGACAAGTTTGTCGTTAATTTAGCAACATTTAAAATTGCGCCAAGTTGGCGACATTCCACCCAAACCGTCGCCAAAATATCGTCAAGCGTTATGGACAAAGAAATCAGTTATTCTTACAGTAGATAAATGACTATTGGCGTTCAAATACAAAATCATGAACGGAACGAGCTAGATCCACGAGAAAGATGTCACCATATTTATCGCATGGTATTACATATGAAAAGTGAACATGTTTCTCAAAAATTAATATACTTTTTTTTATTTATGAAATATTTTGATAAATTTATTTGAAAATGTGCAATATCTCGAGAACGGCTCGTGTTAGCATTCTAAAGTTTATGTTAATCGTTTTCTTAGGAAATATTACATAAGAAATGTCTATTTGCGTAACTTTTTAGCGGTTTTGGTTTTCTGAAGATTTTTTCAAAATTTCACTCGAAAATTTAGGGGAGTTCTGAATATTGGATTGCGTATAAAAACAATAGGCTTCCAGTGTTTACGGATTGTGATTTTTGTCCAAATTTCATTCGAATCGGTCCATTTGTTCGTCAGTTATCGTCTCCAAAGACTCACTGACACACACATACACAGACATCACTTCAAAAATGTTCGATTCGCGATCAGGGATGCTTGAAACGTGCTCTTCCGTCGAAAACTTGAATTCGCATTTTCGACCCCCGTCACAATATACTTTCCTTACACATTAGGTATATAAGGAAAGTAAAAAGTTCATTAAAAGCATTCTTAATTTTTTCAAGTTCATAAAAGAAAATTGAATGCAGTAATAGGTTTTGATAAAACACATTTGCCTGCTGTCTAAAATTTTAGATCCATGCCATACTCTGTTTTTGCGGTTATAGTGTAGCCCACAGTATGTGCATTATGGTGATTTTTTTTATAAATTTTATATACAATTTGCTCAATATCAAACAGTTACATTTTTCAGAATATTTATATCAAAGTCCGCATGTGCATTTAGTGTTACGTTTCTATATTTTTCCCATACACATTATTGCCTTATTTTTTCAACTTGTATATCGCTTCAGTTTACTATCGTTCAATGATTTTTTAGTATATCCAGCCCAGGGTTCACTACACACGTGAATAAGTACCTAAAGTTGTTCCATATTTCATACAAATGTCCAATATATCCGTGGGTTCTTTTACTGGAAGCTTATTAGAGGGAAATTTGATTTCAATCAGGGTTTACTGGCAAATGAAAGTCATTAACTTTTAAGCTAAAACCTCTGAAATCGATTTAGCATTTTCATATTTTATTTAGCCAAAGTACCGGGCTAGTATTCCTTTTCGAAATCGAACTAAAATATGTGCAGGATATTTGTTCGAAAAAAAGTTTATTTTTATTGTTACTAATTAACAGATATTATAATGTTATTTATTATACAAATCGTACCATAATTCATATAATTTATTTATTTATTTTTAAGTAATATGAATATAAGTATAGTTTGATATATTCTATGTCGAAAAGCGTTCCTAATTTTGCTACTAAAGTGCAACTAATACGTAGAAGGTTTTTCTCTGGCAACTATTTTCAGTTTGCAAGGCAACTAAAGTAACTATTTTCATGTGTCTGTTCTATGGCAGTCCACGGGTTATAATATAGTTTACAATATGTACATTTATTAACTTAAGACATTTTGTTATTTATAAATTTTATACGAATTTTTTTTTAAATCAGCCAATTACATTTTCAGTATATATGTCATTATTGCCTAAATTATTGTATATTACTTCAGAAGGTCCACTATCGTTCAATGGTGTTTAGATGATAATAAGGTGAATGATGATTATAGGGATAGTTAGATGATTAATGGGATATAATGATTATAGGGAGATTATATTTCAATCAGGGTTTAAACTTGCATATAAAAATCCTCAGCTTTTTAGATAATATCGCTGATATCTATTTATCATTGTAATATTTTCTTTAGCTACGTGTCAGTCTAGAATTTTTTTTTTATATGCGAGTGAAAAAAATACAGGAAGTTTGTCCAAAAAAAAAAGCTTATGATTACTATTAATAATTAACAGATTTTCCAATATAATATTATTTGATATACAAATCATACTGAAATCTCAACTGTGAAATAGCACTACTATTGTAAAATATTTTCAGTCATGAATTCTAGACCTAGTATTAATTCCATTTGTCAAATAATAAATAAAATCATGGACTAATTGATAGTCTAGTAATCCTAATACCTAAATTGATTGTAGCAGTGATTACTTCAGAAAATCGCATTTGCTCAGATTATGGTGAATTAATTTCTCTGAAATTGTTCCATATATTGTAATCATGTTCTATTATAAGATTTTAAAAAATGGTCTAAGACTATATTTTTGTAATAGATAATTAATAGGAAAAGTTTTATTTTATGACAGTTAAAAGTAGTAGTAAAAAATTCACAGAAGTTTACCGATTGCTTTGCAAAACAAGAAAGATCAGTCATCCATAAAGCATTGATTACGAAACACTTTAAAATTGAAATGCATTTTTAATTAAACATCTTTAAAAGATGATGTATTCAGCGTAGATATTTTTCAAATTATCACAGTACCACAGTAATTTATTATACTTGAAATTATAAAACCTCAACGAAAACCGAAATGAATTTTATTCAAATGACGTCATCAAAATATGAATCATCTGCTTCTCTATATAAAATCAATGATATTTTATTCAAATCACTTAAATTCCAAACTTCTTATACAACTTACCTTACAATCACTTGATTTGTTTACATTCTGCATACTTTAAATCAGGCTTCGTTGCAAAAATAATCAATTAAATAATTTAAAATAAAAAATATTGTAATTGCTTTGGCACAGAATTTAAATACACAGATAATGCGCGAAAATAAAACGGTTTTATAACGGATGCAACACAAAATATAAATTGCAACGATCTTTAAATATCATGATCTTTACATAGTGGAAAATAAATTGATGTCATATTTTATTTTGCAATAAGTCACGTGATTTTTTCATATATCATGTGTGTCATTCTTATTTAAAATTTTATTTAAAAAACTACCAAGCATATGTTGAAAATTTTTTTAGCATTTAATGTGATAATTGAAATATTTTCTAAAAATTTTTAAGCAACTTGTGAATTTTGGTTTGCTAAAAAAATGTTTGAAAAATTATATCCCATAGGGTTCAATGTATTTCATTTTTATAACCAGGGTTAAACCTGAAGCTAATTGGGTGATGTTATTCAATTTCATTCCCATATGCCCCACAGACTATCTCAACAACATACTAAAATTTCCTTTTTGATAAAGTCACTTATACGGCAGTTATCGTGCGAACGGACAGACAGACAGACATAATGACCAGAGTCATAAACACTTTATAACTATATTGGAAAGTGTTAAAAAGAAATATTTGATTTGTTTGGCACATTTCCTCAAATGCGATCCTTGTTTGTAACAAATTCCAATATTAATGTTGAAGTTAAGATTGGTGTGATTTATTTTACTATTGTTAGCTGAAATTAAAATATACTTCTTATTTCTCCTGTCGTATGTATCATACCTAAAATTAACTATTTAAGTAAGAATCGAAGATTTTTCAAAGGGTGTTTGTACAGAAATAAACTCCCCCTAGCTACGGCAATGATGATTATACATCAATGATAATTCGCTGGCTTCTCACCTCATAAACACATGGCTCTAGTCAGGCAAGTTGCCAGGGGAGGAGCTCAAGGGATTGAAGCCCCTCCTCCCCACCTTCCCCCGAAATCTAAAGAAAAATTAGAAAGAAATCTAAAGTCACGATTGAAACTTGACGTTCAATTATGTGTCAATTTCCAATTTTCATCAATGTAAAGCACCTTTTTAGTTCCAAAAAAGAAATATTCCATTAATTATTTTTTAACATGCTGCCTGTAGGCAGTTTAAAGTTATTGCGTTCGCATTTTAGCAGCAGTGGAATCGCCTTAATTATAATACTATTGCCCCCTAAAATTCACCTTAGTTTACAATCGTCGCTAAGTGAGGTGTATACTTGAAACTTTTTACCCCTCACTAGCGCCGTTTTTTTTTACCCCTCACTAGCGCCGACTTCGAGGGGGCTCCGCTCCGGGGCTCGAGCCCCCACGGTCCACGCAGAACCGAATTGCAGAGAAATGACATTTTGTTTCGTTTTGTCATTGGGCCCCCATGCATCCCCTCCTAATTACTTTGTGGTCCTAACCCTTTCTAAATACCTTGGTCCTAACCTGTTATTAGAGGAGTAAACGGCGTGCGTTCTCCAATAGTCTCTTCTCTTCACCCACAGCTCTCCTCGCCTGTTTGAGGAGATTTGTTCCTCGGCCGTTCTATTTGGAATGATTTTTCTTTGTCAAAAAATATACAGTAACGATAATTTCCCTTTGGGAAGATCCATGTTCATCTATATCTATTTTATACATAACTAGCAGTATACCCGTTTTCGTACTGAAAATTTATTATAAAGAAACTTAAAATTTACCATCAGATGCAAATTCCCATAGTACTCTAAATGACATTGCTATTCAAAATATTCTATTAAAATAATTAAATTAAAACTCCAAAAAGGAAGTTCTCGATTCTCGCTATACAAAACTCAATATTTAGGGTAGTAAAATGAAGATCATGTATACTGCTATTTAAAATGGTGGATAAGTAGGTCCCATAATAAGAATTTTTTTTTAATTGGTAATGAAGACAACATTGAATGAACACCTCGAAAAATTAACGACCTGAAAATTTTTCTCACGAAGATGGTTAACAACCATTGACATACTTTTCTAATTATCAGAACGAACATTTTTAATTTCTATTTAGAATAATTTACTTGCAAATCCCAATCTACCTTCGATTCGCCAATATATTTGACATTTAGGTTATTTTTTCATTACATACAAATGTGCCTCTGTCTCAAAGAAACTTTAAGCGTTCTTTCAAAAATGCCATGAGTGGCATATTATTTTAAAGTATTAGCTAATTGACATAACATTAATAATTGATAAGTGATAGAAAAGCTCAATTATTTTCTTACGACATTAAATTTTGCAGCTTTATTTTACGAGATTATATTTCTCAAGAACAGTATTATAGTTTTTATTTTTAAAATACTAGCTATCTTAATAGAAGCGGTACGATGAATATAAACCCTTTGGACGTTTATATCTCTAAACCTAATAGTTAAATATGTAAACATTTTTTTTTACTTCTTTTGTTGAAAATTAAAATATAGTGCACATTATCTATATATATAAAGAAGAAAAGTATGTATGTATGTATGTATGATCCAACATCACGGGAGAACGACTGAACCGAATTTGATGAAATTGGGTGGGTAGTCTTGAAATAGATCCATTTAGAATTTAGACTATGTTTCGAGTTTCTACGACCAGTGGTTCTCAAGATATAGTGAGAAATTACACTTTCGTTTGTCTCATCATCACAGGAGAACGGCTGAACCGAATCTAACGAAATTTGGTGAGTAGCTTTAAAATAGCCCCCATAAATTTAGTCTAAGTTTTGAGTTTCTAAAACCAGGGGTTGTTGAGATATTGATGGAAAACGAAACTTTTTCCTAGGAGTTCTACCCCGTAACTCGATGATTCCCATCGAAAAAGGCTGGAAATAGTTGGTTTTAATGTGAAAGTCAATTAAATCTCTGAATTTTGTGGGAGTTTATTGAGCGTATTAGTCACATTCGAAAATCGCAGATTTGATATAAGAATTTAAATAGAAACTATCACCATGGTTTATTTCTCACAGGCTTGCTCAACACCGAAAAGTAATAAAAAATTACAAGAATGATCAATCAAGCAAAAATCATTGAATATGAAACACTTTCCGACTTTAATTTGATTTAAACATCTCTAAAATGCGATATATTAAGCGGTAATATATCACAATACTGCAATAATTAATTATATTTGAAAATTTAAAACTTCATAAGAAAAAACGATCTTGATTCAAATGATGTAATCGAAATATAAATCGCCTGGCTCTCTATGTAAAATCAGTGAAATTATTTCATTCATCACAGTATTACAATAACATATTGTACTTAAAACCTTAAAACCAAGGAGGCCAAAGTAATTTTACTCTATGCACAAAACTTTGTCGAAGAAGTCAGCCATTAAATCGTCTACTTTTCTATGTAAAATCAATGAATGTTTCATTCATATCATCTATATTGCAGACTCCTGAGCAAAATAATTTTGCGTTAAAGAAATTCAGCAATTCTTATACAACTTATCTTACAGCCTAATCAGTTTACATTCTACATAAGTAAAAATTATGTTTCGTTGTAGAAATAATCAAAGTTTGGTGATCATTTAAACTCAAACATATTGTAATTGAGCTGTTTCAGAATACAGATGCAAAGAAATTAAGCAAAAATAAAGCGGTTTTAGGACGGATACGACACTAAATATAAATTAAAAATAATTTTAACAAGAAAGATCAATCATGCTTAAAGCATTGATTATGAAACACTTTCCAACTTCAATGCAATTTTATTTAAACAAGTCTAAAATGCAATATTTTAAAACTTATCACAATACTACATTAGTTTATTATATTTGAAAACTTAAACCTTCTTTGAAAAAAATGAACTTCATTCAAATGACGGCAATGAAATATAAATTGCCTGGATTAAACATCTCTAAAATGCGATTCATTTCTCAGTAATATTTTTAAAACTATCATAGTACTACGATAATTTATTATATTTGAAAATTTCATCGAAAACAACTGAAATTCATTTAAATGACGTCATAGAAAAAATAACACGCCTGGCTCTCTCTATAAAAACAGCATTTCATTCATAACATTTTCCCATTCATTTCATTCATCACAATACTATAATAATTTATTTTATTTAAAAATTAAGACCATGGAGCTACAAGTAATTAAACTCTATGCTTAAAACTTCATCGAAAAAAATCGCCCTTCTCTTTGTAAAATCAATGAGTATTTCATTCATATCAGCTATGCAGATTCCATGGGTCAAATAATTTTGTGTTAAAAAAATACAGAAATTCTAATACAACTCATTCTACATATTTTGCTGTTTACATTTTACATTAGTTAAACATAGGCTTCGTTGTAGAAATAATCAAATTTTGATGATCATTTAATCTCAAATATATTGCAATTGCATTGTTTCAGTATGTAGATGCACAGAATTTAAGCAAAAATAAAGTGGTTTTAGGACGGATACAACACTCAATATGAATTACAAAGAAAAAAAAATCACGATTTTGAGTCAAGATGGATGATATATATCATTTTGAAGTGGGTCATGTGATCTTTTCATATCGTGGTCACGTGCTATCTTTATAAGAGGTGTAATTATTATTTTAATTTTTATTTAAAAAACTACTGAATATATTTCGCTGAATTTTTTTTATATATTTTATGGAACAATTTGAATTTTACCTAAAATTTTCGAAGCAATTTGTGAATATTAAATCCGCTTAAAAAATGTTTGAAAAATTAGGTCCCATAGAGCTCAAAGTATTTCATTTTCTCAACCCGGGTTCAATCCAAAACTAATTGGGTGATATTATTCATTTATATTCCCATAGGTCCTACAGACCGTCTGAACAACATACAAAATTTCATTTTGATTAAGTCATTTTTACGGCAGTTATGCTGCTAACGGCAGACAGACAGACAGACAGAATGAACAAAATCATAAACACTTTTCAACTTTGTTGTAAAGTGTTAAAAATCACGATTTCGACTCAAGATGAATGCCATATTTTATTTTGACGTGGGTCACGTGATCTCTTCATATAATAGTCATGTTATCCATTCATATAAAGATTTTAATTATTATTTTAATTGTTATTTAAAAAACTACTGAATATATTTTCCTGAACCTTTTTTTAACTCTTTACAATAAAGTTGAAAAGTGTTTATGACTTTGTTTATTCTGTCTGTCTGTCCGTTAGTACGATAACTGCCGTAAAAATGACGTAATCAAAATGAAATTTTAGTATGTTGTTCAGACGGTCTGTAGGACCTATGGGGATATAAATGAATAATATCACCCAATTAGTTTTGAATTGAACCCTGGTTGAAAGAAATGAAATACATTTAGCCCTATGGGACCTAATTTTTCAAACATATTTTAAGCGAATTTAAAATTTACAAATTGCTTCGAAAATTTTAGGTAACATTCAAAGTGTTCCATAAAATATATAAAAAAAAATTCAGCGAAATAGATTCATTAGTTTTTAAATAAAAATGAAAATATTAATGTCACCTCTTATATGAAGAGATCACGTGATTCACTTCAAAATGATATATGGCATCCATCTTGTCTCAAAATCGTGATTTTTAAAGTTCTTTTTAATTCATATTGAGTGTTGTATCCGTCCTAAAACCACTTTATTTTTGCTTAAATTATTTTTCATCTACATACTGAAACAACGCAATTACAATATATTTGAATTTAAATGCTCATCCAAATTTGATTATTTCTGCAACGAAGCCTATTTTTCACCTATGTTAAATGTAAACAGCAAAATATGTAGAATGAGTTGTAATAGAATTGCTGTATTTCTTTAACACAAAATCATTATTTAATGGAGTCTGCATAGCTGATATGAATTAAATATTCATTGATTTTACAAAGAGAAGGACGATTTTTTGATTTTATGGAGGAGCCTTAGCTAGACCTAAGGCTCCGCTATATACGAGCTGACTCATCAAGCATATTGAAACCCACCCTAGCTGAAAGCGCAATCCATTAGCATTGGCTCTATTCGTATTTTCACTTTAGGAAGTATTATTGAAATAATTATGGGTGGTTGTTCTGCACTGAACTGCTCTAATCACTCTAGAAAGGGTTTTAAGCTATTTCGTTTTTCTAGAAACGAAGAGAGAATAAAACGAAGGCTAATAAATTGTCGGAGCGATAACTGGATACCCGGTACTGAGCGTACTTATGCGAGGTAAGTTCTACAATATTCTAATTGTAACTTCTTTTTTTATATAACTTATTTATTTTAAACACTTATTTTATAATTTCTGCAACTGTAGTATGGATTACTAATGATTTTTAGTTGCTATAGTCTTATCTTAGTACACTTGGTTTGTAATCAAAACATCACTTTGAATGCATTATACTCTCCTCCAAACCTAGAAGAAAATAGCTTTAAATTATGTATATATTTAATTTGAAGCTATATATATATGTATATATATATATATATATATATATATATATATATATATATATATATATATATATATATATATATATATTAAAATTTTTAACCAGTTTTCTCGATTCATTCATGAAAATTCACTCACCACACAGAAACATCCTAGTAGATAATATTGCCAAAACTACATCCAATAAGCATTAGAACCGATAAGCGTAATCTGATAAGTCATGAAAAGTTCAATTAATTTTTTCTTCCTATTTATGAGATATCTGTTACCAGAGAATGTAAAAATATTTTTCTGTAGTCCCACCCAACAAATGATATGCTAAAGTACAACACACATTTTTATTGAAAACAGTACAATACATTTAATATTTCAAAATTGTAACCACATCCAAGCGAAGGATTTCCAATTTCTCCTGTTTCTGCTAAAATATGGTAGTTCTGTTGGAAATTAAAGCAACATTGATAATTTTGTGAATGGGAGGGGGAGGAGTATTGTAAAAGTAGCAAAAGGAAAGGAAGTAGGGTTATTTTATACGACACCTTTGACTTGAAAAGTTAAAGAGGGACAATTTTGTTATAAACTTGTGTATGTACAGTCATAACACTTACAATATTGGCAATAATATTAGCAATAACACTTACAGTATTAGCAATAACACTTACAATATTAGCAATAATAATACATTTTATAAATATATATTGCAAACGGTATATTTATGCGTAATACAAAAGAAGTTAAGTACCTTTTGAAAAGATCCTGTAAAGGGAAAAACAGAACGCCAATGTTTACATCAAATGATTGGCGCCAAATATCGACTTGGGATAAAATAATCCGTGCCGTTTAAAAGTAATTTCGTGTCATTCGAACATAATTTTTAGCAGTTTTCGAAAAGATAATAGTTGATCATTAAGTATCTTTTCTGATAAATGTATTTCGATTTTTTTACCATTTTAGCTTATGTTTGCATAATTAATATAACATGGCAAGTTTTCCACTTGGCGACAGTTTGTTGATAGTAAAATTAAACAATTCTGTGATTCATTATGATCTAAAAATACAGCAAAATGTATAAAACTTGAAAGATATTGGTGTAACAGGAATAAATCTTTAATATATATATGTATGATTTGAAGCTATTTACTCCTAGGTTTTGAAGACAGTATAATGCATTCAAGGTGATGTTTACATTTACAAACCAAGTGTCCTAAGATAAGACTATAAAATCTAAAAATTATTTATACTCCATATTACAGTTACCGAAATTATAAAATAAGTGTTTAAAATAAATACTTTATATAAAAAAAGTTTCAATTACAATATTGTAGAACTTATCTAGCACAAGTATGCTCCAGTACCGGGTATTCAATTATCGCGTTGACTATTTATTAGATATTGTTTTCTTTTTTCTTCGTTTCTAGGAAAGCGAAATAGCCTAAAACCTGATAAAAATATAGGAGCTCGGTTGTGCAGAGGTAATGGCGCTCTGACTCACCAATGAGAATAAATGTTATAATCATTTTACTTTATAAACAGCATAATTATAATTAGGTAAAATGCTTACCTTTTTGAGCGATGGGCGTAGGGCAAGTTGACTTTGTTTCCCCTAAAGTCTTAAACGAAATATCATTTTATTGTGTTTGGTTACCATCTTGATATCAGGAATAATTGCTCTTGATTGAGAGAAAAAACAAATTTAATTAGATTCTGCATTTAAAATTACATAGAAAACAGAAACGAGCATTTTGCTCCGACATCAAAAACGAAGCATCGACAACACAGAACAGCACTTCAGTTCGTAAGTGTACCGGTATAGTCTCTTTGATGCGCGCGCAGATTTCTCGAAGTAAACACATTCCTCTTCTGCGGAAAGGCGAGAGTCAGTGTTTTGGATTTGTCTGTCTTTCGTAGCAAGGAGATCATTTATTTCTAACAGTCCCCCTTGATCTCTGAAGCTGCATATCACGGCTGTAGCAGTTTGGATCTGTGCTCCAAAAATTCAGGCTTTGGCAGTGGTTTTGTCATCATGTCTGCTGTCATTAACTTAGTTGGAAGATAACTCAACTGGATTACACCCGATTCCTGAAAATCTCTTATGGCGTGGAATCTGATGTCAATATGTTTGGTTCTTGACATGTACTTCGGTGATTCAATCATTTTTATACATGACTGGTTATCTTCGAAAATAGTAATTGGGAGCTGTTGAAGCATATCGAGATCTTTGAGTAGGTTGATTAACCACAGTACTTCTTGAACTGCGTTAGCAGCGGATATATATTCCGCCTCTGCTGAGGAAAGCGCAACACATGATTGTTTTTTGCTTAACCAGTGTATAGGAGAATCATCAATTAAGAAAAGATTACCACTCGTGGATTTCCGATCCGTTTCATCGCTTGCCCAGTCGGCATCAGCGTATGTTGTGAGAATTGGTTTTGTCGTTGATTTTATTACCAAATTTAGATCCTTTGTATGATTTAGATAACTTATTAGACGCTTTACTGCGTTCCAATCCATTTGACGTGGTTTCTCATTTCTCCGACTTAAAATGTTTATTGCGGCTGTGATGTCTGGTCTTGTGACCGTGGCAATATATAGAAGAGCTCCAATAGCTTGGCGATATTTAGTGTTATTAGGAAGCAGGATTTCTTCTGTTTCATTTCTCAAATATCCAGTTTCCATTGGTGTACTATAGGGTTTTGAATCTTGCAAATTAAATGTATTTACAATTTCTTCAATCTTATTTTTTTGATTTAATAGATAATCTCCATTATGGTTTTTCCTTATGCTAATTCCAAGGTAATAATTAACTTCACCCAAATTTTTTAATTCATATTGTCTGCCCAGTTCTTTCGTTGTTTTGTCAATTTGTTCTTCTGATCCTGATATTAGAATATCATCCACATATACGATTACATAGACAGTTTCACTTCCTTTTCCCTTTTTGAATAGACATGGATCAGTAGTACTCTGCACGAATTTTAATTGTTTTAGAGAGTCACCTATTTTTAGATGCCAGGCTCTTGCGGCCTGTTTCAATCCATATATAGCTTTATTTAATTTTCATACTTTGTTTTCGTTACCAGGGGAGATGTAGCCATCTGGCTGTTGTATGTAAACTGTTTCGTCTAAATCCCCGTGTAAGAAAGCAGTTTTGATATCAATGTGTTGTACGTTATGTTTTCTAAATGCTGCTCCTGCCAGGAATGCTCTAATTGTGCTGTGTGAGACCACTGGTGCGAAAGTTTCGTAATAATCTTCACCGTATTTTTGTGAAAATCCTTTTGCTACCAGTCTAGCTTTGTATTTAGCTATTTTTCCCTGAGAGTCATGTTTAATTTTATATGTCCATTTTGAACCTACTATTTTTCTTCCATGCGGGGGGTCCATTAATGTGAATGTGTTATTTTCTTGCAAAGATTGCATTTCTTCTTCCATAGCGTCTAGCCAATTTTGTTTCTCTTGTGGGCTCTTAATTTTTAGTACCTCATTATAGTCTCTGGGTTCGACTGTGTTAGCTTGTTGCGCTAAGTAGATGAGTCGATCGGGAGGTACTCCCTTGTTCGATCTCTCGGATCTGCGAGGTTGATTAGCGGTTATGTTATCAGAATTTATTTGTTCATCATCTGACGGTGCCTCAAACTCAATCTCACTCTCTTCGGGTTTTTCATCTGTTTGAGCATTAGTTTTTTCGACTTCACTATCTGTTCCTTCGAATAATTCCTTTGAGCTTAATTCTGAAATTTGCATTGATTTTTCGAGGAATTTAACTGTTCTAGCAAGTGTTATGTTTTTTCCTTCTGTATATATTCTGTAAGCTTTTGATCTGTCGTCGTATCCGACAAAAATCCCTTCTTGAGCTTTTTCATCTAATTTTCCACGTTTGCTTTTATGGATGTAGGAATATGCTTTACAGCCAAAGACTCTTAAATGACGAAGATTTGGTTTCATACCAGTCCACATTTCGTAGGGTGTTTTTGTATTGGCCTTTGTGGGAAGTCTATTTTGTAGGTAATTGGCAGTGTTTATAGCCTCTCCCCAGAATTTTTTGCCTAAATTTGCTTCTGACAACATAGCTCGTGTCATCTCGATTAGTGACCTGTTTTTTCTTTCCGCTACGCCATTTTGGGATGGACAGTGTGGCACGGTCAACTGGTGATGTATGCCGTTGTCACTTAGATATTCCTCGTATTCTTTACTGACGTATTCGCCGCCATTATCGCTTCTCAGTATTTCTGGTTTTTTTCCGAATTTGTTTGTCGTAAAAGCGATGTATTCCTTCAGTTTACACAAAACTTCACTCTTTTTTGATAAGAGATAGGTCATTGTGTACCTGGAGAAATCATCAATAAATGTTAGCACGTATGATTTTCCTCCTATAGTGGGAGTTTGCATTGGTCCGCATACGTCGCTGTGCACAAGTTGTAGAATATGAGTCCCCCTGTTTTGAGTAGATTTGGGGTATGGCATGTCGGTGAGTTTTGATTTTATACAAGTTTCGCAATTTAGTTCATGTTTACATTCGTTGATGTTTATGCCTTCGGCTAACTGTTTCGATTTAATTTCCTTTATAGAGCCGAAGTTTTTGTGACCCATTCTTCTGTGCCATAATGTAACACAATTGGGGTTGTTACAGTTATTTACCATATATGTAACATTTTTGTTTTGTGGTGTGAGCAGGTCTAGCTCATATAGGTTATTTTTTATTTTCCCTTCTAAAAATACTTCATCATTGTAAGTTAACTGACAGTTGTCTTTAGTAAAAGTTACTTTGCATCCACGCTGTGTTGCTTTTCGTACGGAAAATAAATTAGCTTTCAGTTCTGGCACAAATAGTACTTCCTGTAGCGTTACTTGTCTTATCTCTCCATCCGAGGCTCGACTTTTTATTTTTACTTCGCCTGACCCATAGGCGGTTAAGGCTTTACCGTTAGCAACAATAACTTCAGATTTGTTTTCATTATTTATTTTAGTGAATAAATTCTCATTATTTGTTATGTGGGATGAGGAACCACTATCAACGATCCAGCTGTCTTCTTCAGTTTGATTAGTTATGAGCGCTAAGTCTCTAAATTTCGATCCTACTTTATCTACAGTATCTGAATATCTTTCTTGTGTTCGTGATTTCGCGGCCGGTCTGTCGTTTCCCTTATACACTAACTGTGATGAGTAGTGTCTGAATTTATTTTTATAATCTTTATATCTGCCGGGCTCATTGGTCTTATTCTTTAGACGCCAACATTCAGATTTGTTGTGGTTCTTCATTTTGCAATGTGAGCAGTATTTGTTATCCATTTTGTAGACATAGGTGTTAGAGAATTTTTTATTCGCGTGAAAAGCCTTTGCCATGTTTTGCGGCATTTCTTAGTGATCCCTACGTCTATTATATTCATCGATCAGTTTGCTGCTAATGAATTCCGGCGTCAGTTCATCCTCTGGTCGCGCTTCCAACGCCGTTATCAGCGTTTCGTAACTGGGGGGTAGCGAACACAGAAATAGTGCTGATACATGCGAATTATTAATCTCCTCCCCGATTGCTTTAAGTTTATCCACTGTTTCCAGAATTTTGGTTATATGTTGCTGCATGTTTCCTCTTTCATCTAATTTTATACTGTACAACTTTCGTAAAAGGTATAGTTTGCTGGATAAATTAGCTCTTTCGTGTATTGCGCGAAGCGCATTCCATGTATCGCGCGCCGTGGTGAGATGCTTGACGTGAACGATTTGGGAATCCTCTATACATAAATTTATGAGCGCTCTGGCTTTTCTATCTTTTTTCTGCCATTCGTCGGTAATTGGGTCCGGAGCCACTTCTGTTATCGTTTCTGATAATTCTTTATTCAATAATGTCATTTCCATTTTAAACTTCCAATTGGAGTAGTTACCCTGGTTTAATTTTTCGATCAAGTGACTTTCCTTGATAGATGCCATTATATTTTATTTTTAGTTTCCTTGAGAAATATTTTCCTTTTTTTTTTATTTATTTGCAGTGCGATATTTCCTTTTAATCTTATTCCGTAAAAAAAATCACTTTCGGTTTGGAAGTTTTTTACGAAGTCAATGGGGAACGAAAATAACAGTGATATATTTGTATATCAATTTTCTTTTCGGTTACTTATTTTTATGCCCTTTTTCCAATAATAATTTTATTGTTCATGAAAATGCTGCTATTTTATTTTGTTAGTACCAATTTCTCCAGCGAGACAGGCAACAACTTCAGTCTCATAATCTGATAAAAATATAGGAGCTCGGTTGTGCAGAGGTAATGGCGCTCTGACTCACCAATGAGAATAAATGTTATAATCATTTTACTTTATAAACAGCATAATTATAATTAGGTAAAATGCTTACCTTTCTGAGCGATGGGCGTAGGGCAAGTTGACTTTGTTTCCCCTAAAGTCTTAAACGAAATATCATTTTATTGTGTTTGGTTACCATCTTGATATCAGGAATAATTGCTCTTGATTGAGAGAAAACACAAATTTAATTAGATTCTGCATTTAAAATTACATAGAAAACAGAAACGAGCATTTTGCTCCGACATCAAAAACGAAGCATCGACAACACAGAACAGCACTTCAGTTCGTAAGTGTACCGGTATAGTCTCTTTGATGCGCGCGCAGATTTCTCGAAGTAAACACATTCCTCTTCTGCGGAAAGGCGAGAGTCAGTGTTTTGGATTTGTCTGTCTTTCGTAGCGAGGAGATCATTTATTTCTAACAAAACCCTTTCTAGAATGACTAGAGCAGTTCGGCACAGAACAACCACACATAATTATTTTAATATTACTTCCTAAAGTGAAAATGCGAATAGAGCTAATGCTAATGGATTGCGCTTCCAGCTACGGTGGGCTTCAATATGCTTGATAAGTCAGGCTGTAGTAGAGGAGCTCTAGTTAGAGCTAGAGCTTCACTACAGGCTGACTTATAAACATATTGAAGCCCATAGGGTGCCATACTACAGATACAGAAATTATAAAATAAGTGTTTAAAATAAATACTTTATATAAAAAAAGTTTCAATTACAATATTGTAGAACTTATCTAGCACAAGTATGCTCCAGTACCGGGTATCCAATTATCGCGTCGACTATTTATTAGCTATTGTTTTCTTTTTTCTTCATTTCTAAGAAAGCGAAATAGCCTAAAACCCTTTCTAGAATGACTAGAGCAGTTCGGCACAGAACAACCACACATAATTATTTTAATATTACTTCCTAAAGTGAAAATGCGAATAGAGCTAATGCTAATGGATTGCACTTCCAACTATGGGGGGCTTCAATCTCGTATATAGAGGAGCCTTAGCTAGACCTACGGCTCCTCTATATACAACCTCCTCTATAACAAACTACATTTGACGTGACTAATAATTATTATTGCAATGGTTTGATAAAATATGTTTTCAAATTTTAATATATTACTGTTTTCTCTCCAGATCATTTTGAAAGTTTCCTGACTTTCTCTCAAATCCGGAAGATATATCTCTTCTAAAACATGTAAAATTTTGAACTAGACAAAAACTATGCATTACATTGCCTGGAAATAGTATTTAATCTAATTTTTACTTATTTTTTCATGCTTGTAAATCTCGGAATACAGTCAATATTTAAATGACGACTGATTTGTCCGATTTAGATTAGAAATATATATTTATATCCTTCTCAAACCGCTTCCCATAACGCACCTAACAACTAGTGGCTTTTCTCTGATCATTCACTATCTTTTTATATATAACCTTTGATCATTCAATTATCTTTCAACATAGCTATGACTAATCCTTGTATAAATTTCTCTTACGTTAAAATTTTAATAGCTTCCCCTCTCATCAAAAATTTGCTATTTCTTTTCATATGTACGGAATTTATTTTCGTAAACTTCACATTACTATGCATATACTGTTTTATTTTATTCTATATTGCTTGCACACAGTTACTATTAGATAAATATTTAAATAGTTTCCAATCAACGTTTTTCAATAGTTTTTCTCGTGTTTGTCACAGAACGGGTCTAGCTAGAGCTCCTCTACTACCAATTTCGTGCGCCATCGCCTTCAGAAACACATACAGACACACTCTCCTTTTGGTTCCAGAATTGGAAAATTAAAATAAATGCTAAGAAAACAAGCAGCATCCTGTTCACTAAAAGGAAGGAAAAGCCCCCCACCCCCACCAAGATAAATGCCACTAACATTCCTTACGTAAATACATGTTAAAAGCTAACACTTAAACACCACATCCAAAATGCAGTTAAAAAATGTCACATCCCCAGATCTAAATTATATACAATCCTACACTCCCCACACGTAAACTACACAAACAAAATCACCCTCTACAAAACTGTGCTAAGACCAGTCCTGTTATACGGAGCCGTTGTCTGGGGTTTTTTTCCTCCAAGACCAATATGAAGAAATTGCAAACTACTCAAAACCGAACACACACACACACACACAAAAAACGAACCAGGAAAGCTCCCAGACACCTGAGAAATGATGTCATCCACCGGGACTTTGGAGTGAGATCCATTAGAAAAGAAATCCAAAAATTAGCAACTAAATTTTATAATAACATCCCTTTAATACCTAATCAAGAGCTGCAAAATTTAAAAATGTATGACCCACACCAGTGGATTTTCAGAAAATGCCCCAGGCCGACCACTATCCTGAAATAAAATTAATTTAAAATGAAATTATAACTTAAATTAAAAATAACATGAACATATTGGCATAATGTAATACGGTAAACCTTGATAAACTCACTTTATCTTTGAAACACTTTTGAAATCAATGTCATCTGGCCACTCCCACTTGGAAAGCAATCTGAATTCACCTGTTCTCCTAGGAGAACTGTATGGAAAAGTCTAATCTATATTGAGCAGCACACATCTTGCCTTAGGGAACACATAGTATTTTATTATCATGCATATCACCCAGGAGATACAGCTCCTAAAATTACACCAGGGCTCGGCCAATTAAGCCCATTTATGGGACGGTTGGACACAGTTTTAGGCGCTCCGTAAAATCGTGTCCAACCGTCGACGATCCAACACAACGAGTTTGTTGCAATCGTCGTCTCGAATAAATAGTACTTAATAAGTCGATGTTGTTAATCTTATCCTTGAGCTTACCTCCCCCCCCCCCCCCTCCGGATAAATTCCATAGATGCCGATGCTGGTTAGAATTTACTTCATATAAATATCTCGATTGTTCACAAATTAAAAATCAAAGAATGTATCATCAAACTCCCAGTGTTTTCAAGAAGTATTTTGGCATTACACTCTTGTTTAGCTCTCGAGAAAGAAGTATGCCTTGCCCAAAGAAGTATTTGGATCACCGACTTCTTGATCATACGTTAGCAATCTATTAAATGAGCAATCTTAACTCTAAAAAAAAATAATCTTACATTCTCCTCATCATAATTTAAGTAATAGGCTTTTCGATCTAGAAACAGATCTACCAATATACATATTTTTACTTACATCATGTTTTATGTACTAAAGTCGTACTTCAGAGTCTTTCAAGTGCAACTAACTTATTGAAATCCAAATTATTATAATTACAGAAATTTGACGAAACTAAGGATATTGGGGTCCCTAGCTTAGGTGATTCAAAAGTAATAATTTTATATCGAAATAGGACTACATCTCCATATGATATCACCCTCATCAACTAATTACAACATGATTAAAAGATTAAAATGAAATAATATCACACGAAGAACTCAAAAAAAGGAGGGGGTGGGAGTTAATAGGAATTAAATAAAGATGATGTCAGGAGGAGCAGATGAAAAGTCAATAATTGTTACACATATTTTAATATTTTTTAATTCGCATGAGATAAAATGGCGAATATATCTATATAAATAAAATTGAAAATCTGTCTGTCTGTTTATTCCATCATCACGGCAGAACGGCTGAACCGAATCTGATAAAATTTTGTGAATAGTCTGGAAATACTCGACTTAAAATTTAGTTCATGTTTGGAGCCTCAGCAGTGGTTCTCGAGATATTAGTGAGAAACGAAACTTTTGTTTGTCTCATCATCACGAGAGAACCGCTGAACCGAATTTAATGAAATTTTGTGGATAGCCTTGAAATAGCCCCTCATAAATCTAGTCCAAGTTTCTAAGATATTAATGGAAAACGAAACTTTTTCTTAGGAGTTCTACTCTCGAACTCAGTGGTTTATTCAAACGAAAAGTTTGAAAATCGTTTGAAAGTGAATTAAAACTTTAACTCTGAGATTGGTGGGAGTTTTTTTGTTCTAATTAGTGAATTGTTTGAAACATGAATTTAAATGGAAAATCTCCATGGTTTATTTTTCACAAGCTTTAACTCAACAATGAAAAGTATAAAGAAATCAAAGTGGTTATTTAATTTCGCAGTTTATGAAGAAGATTCTATCTAATATCATGTTGCTCAGAAACGCAATTAAAAAATCTGATGTGGACAACACATGACTTTCCTTATATAATGTAATGAATTTACTACTTTTACAGTAAAAAAAATAGGTTTTTCTTATAGTAGATACTAATATTCTTTCCAAGATATTGAATTTTCGACAATTAGTGGTAATTTTCATTGATTTAGCGTCATTTTTATCCATTTGGCGAGATTTTCGTTAATTTGGCAACATTTCAAAAAGTCGTCAAGTTGGCGACATTCCGCCAATTTTGTCGCCAAAATCTCGCCAAGCGTTATGGACATAGAAATAAGTTATTCTTACAACAGATAAATGATTATTGGCGTTCAAATACAAAAGTATTACTCAAAGTATCTTTTTTCATGAATGGAACGAGCTAGATCCACGAGAATGATGTCACCCAATTTATCGCATGATATTACATATGAAAAGTGAACATGTTTCTCAATAGGATTTTTTTCTATTTTATATGACTTTGTGATATTTTTTTTGAAAAATGTGCAATATCTCGAGAACGGTTCATGTTAGCGTTCTAAAATTTATGTCAATCGTTTTTTAATGAAAATTTACATAAGAAATGTCTATTTGCGTAACTTTATTAGTGGTTTTGATTTTTTGACGATTTTTTCAAAATTTCATTCGAAAATTTAGGGGGGGTGGGGGTTCTGAACATTCGATTGCGTATAAAAACAATAGGCTTCCAGTGTTTACGGATTGTGATTTTTGTACCAAATTTGATTTGAATCGGTCCATTCGTTCGTCAGTTATCGTCTCCACAGACCCACTGACACACACACACACATACTTTTACACACACAGACATCACTTCAAAAATGTTTGATTCGTGATCAGGGATGCTTGAAACGTGCTCTCCCGTCGAAAACTCGAAATCGATTTTTAGGCCCCGTCACAATACTTTCCTTATACATTATGTATATAAGGAAAGTAATAAAATCTGTCTGTTAATTTTAATTATTATTTTTTCGATTTGAATAATAAATTAATGGATATAAAAATATATTTTAGAAAAGAACGTACGGCACAGCAAAAGATATTGAAAGGACTACTATTATTAATTATAATGGATATAAAAATATATTTTAGAAAAGAACGTGTGGCACAACAAAAGATATTGAAAGAACAACTATTATTTATTATAATACTTTTGTTAATTATAATAATAATATACATGATCGTAAATTGCCAGTATTAGTGGACTTATTAATATTATTGTAGTACATTGCATTTGTGCCGTTATTAACCCTCCAATTATTACCTTCGCACGAGTTCTGTAAAGAAATGATAAATTATTATAAAACTAAATGGATCACACCATTTTAGCTTTAACAATAAACATTTATTAACAACATAAAATACTTGATTATTTAATTACAACAATTTTTCTTCTAATTAATTATTTCGGCAAAGGGACCATGTGAGCCCACTTAAATTGCCTAAAATATGTATTTGACCTAATTTTTCAATGTGCACATACCTTCAAGTCTGTCTTTAACTTCGTTAGCAGTACGTACTTGATGTCGTCCGTATTACTCGCATTAACTCGTAGTGTAATGCATCAACAGGTAAATTCGTCGATCATATTGTGCTGCTGACTCAAACACTCCACTTATGTTATTCTCATAATTATATCTGTATTCGCCAAGTTATACGTAATTATCTTTAACTGAGTACCATCCTCGTTCTAGCCATAATGTCCAACTCGTATTCTTCCAGTATTTTCTTTATGTCATAATGTCGCCCGCGTATCTATATATGAACAAGTGTCATTCTTAAGACCTAGGCTGTGACTCTTTTTCCTCGTGGATGTTACTCCTCCTATTCTCTGATTTGCAGCATTCATGTGACGCAACAAGCACCTTCACCATTGGTTAACCTTTTATCCAATGTCGCTACTTCACATCCTCGTAAAGGCGCGCTCGGCCCCCTCTGTCTTGACACTCCTGGTTTATGGTTTTATCTGATCTCTGGGTTCACATGCTGTAAAACCTGGAGTCACCCAGACTGGAAGTATGGTTTGCCGTTTCAGACACAATAAATATTGTACATAAAACTGTCTCACCAAAGTGTGAGATCTATTTCTGGTCTCACAGACCGGTTTGACTTTTCTTTTAATTATATTAATTGCGAACTGCGTACATCACTTTCATTTATTTTGTGCAAAGAGTTTTAAGCTTTTATATTGTGTATAGCTAATAAACTCATATATTATGTTTACTCAATAAATTCTTTTATCCAATTGTTGAAACAGAAAAGAGTACAACGGGTATATCTTCTAATACAATTTTAGTGTTCTCATTCAGACTATATACAAACGGGATCAGGATGCTTTATTCTTCAGATATGCAAATTCAGAGGTACGAATTTGGTAGAATATCGCTAACTTGGCAAATTTTCTTAAACTTTACCAATGACGGAAAAGTCGCCAAATTGATAAAAACGTCGCAAATCAATGAAATGAAATTTGTTTTTTCAGAAGAGGGTGCTGAAATGACGTTTCGTTAGTATTTGTCGGTCAGACCATCCATCCTACTTAGTAACACATTTAGCGAATTTTTAAAATACCACCAAATTGTTAAAAAAGGTTTTTAAATCCATAAAAATATCATGAAATTGATAAAATTACCCTTAATCAAATTAATTGTGTTTTGCTAGGGGACAGTATTGTGATGATATGTTGTCAATTTGTCGCAAAAGGGACTAACAGTTCTATATTCCTACCTGGCGATAAATTTAGCGATTTTTTAAATTATCACTAAATTCACGAAAATGTCGCCAATCCTTCCATGGAGATAGCAGTATTCAGACGCTATGATTTCCATCAATTTATTTGAAACAAAGGATATCATGTCGTTTAGCAATGGATGCTAATCCAATGTGTTATGCAGCATACGATTTTTATTAAATCTTTTCCGATTTGAATGATAAAGATACGTATAAAAAATAAATTTCACTGACATTGCATTTTTGACTGGATGAAATCAATTGCGGTCTTCAGATTTAAACAGTATTATTATTGATATTTTTAGGGATTATTAATATTTTCAAATTATTATGCTATTGTTTAATTATGACAAATATTGTTTAAACACATATATTGTACGTTATACGAGTAATCTTCTACAAATGCACGGATATATCTTCTAATCTACGAGAATATAAGTAGTACAGGCATATTGGCATATATTTTGATATATATCGGCATATATTGGGATCAATCTACGACTGATCTTCTGGTATAAAGAGTACGGGGATTATTAATATTTTCAATTTACTAAGTCATCTTTTTTTTTTTTCCAAATATTTTTGAGATTCTTATTGTAATACAGGTAATCTTCCTCTAACACACTGGAATATTTTCTAATCTGCGACCATATAAGTAGTACGGGGATATATATATATATATATATATATATACAGTAAAACCTGTAAAGTTGGACACCTGTCTATCTTGGACACAATTCGGTGGAACGGAACGAATTCCTATGTTTTAACATGTGTATGATACTGTCTATCTTGGAAGTTGGACAAGTTCCTTAAAATTGGCGTTTGCATAAAGGAAGTAATCTACCACTTTTGACCTTCCTTATCTAGCCCCAGGGATTATCTTTTGCTGATGATCCCCAAAAGTATGCCTTTGCTGTTGTTATCACTTCCAAGAAGCTCTTTTCTGCCTGCATTTCTTTCTTATTGTTGCTAAGGGGCCATTCCCCCCCACCACCATTCCACAGCCCTTAATAATGTATAACAACCTTTTTGTTATCACTTTGTTTACACACACACAATAACACACTTGAAAAATGGATATTTGTAGCTTCCCTATCCCATCTTTGCATTGTCCAATTAGATTTCTGCATCTTCTGAATAAAAAGGTTTCTCTACCCTCAAAAGTCACATTTGTTTCTTAGTGCATTCTGGAAAGGTGACTGTGATTTTAGTGACGTGCACATTACTTTTTAATAATAACCAAACGTAAATTAGTTGAGCTAACTATTGAAAAGAAAAAAAATAATTCTTGATCGGCTAGACAGAGGTGACATTTGCTGAAAGTTGGCAGAGGAGTTCGGCATATCAAAATCTACTGTTTCCAATATAAACAATAAGAAATCTGATATCATACATGCATGGGAACAGAACTGTGGAAACTTATCCAGGCTGCAGAAAATTGTGAGAATGTGGCAAAATTTGTCAAAGAAGTGACAGTCTTAGACACAGTCCGATGGATTTATGAAGCATGGAAATATGTATTAGGAAACACGATTGTTAAGTGTTTCAAGCAAGCATGCAGGATTTTTATGTGATCTCAGCTCTTCTGCGGATCAAGTGACAGGCTGTTTCAAATTGGAGTCACTGGAGGAAAGATTAAAATGCCACCCTGAAGTGTGCAGAAAAGAGTTATCCAATGCTTGTTAAAATGTTGCATTTGACGATATTCTTGAAACCCATGATATTGAATCTCCATGTGTTGCTACATCGAGCAAGAGTGATTACAACAGTTTTTCTTCAGAGGAAGAGGAAAAAACATATGTAGAATAACTTCCTACACACGAAAATGCAATGCAGTATGTCAAGAAATTAGAACAGTATGCTTTTATGCAAAATACGCCAGAATTCATTGAGACCGTGTTTAATCTGCACAGTAAAATGACAATGTGCATCTGGAATCAGAAAACAACAAACTCCTCTTACAGAGTACTTTTCTGAACAATAGAAATGGATTACTGCATCAATCCGACAATGTGTGAGTTGTCGTTACATATGACGTATAAAATTAGGTGTATGTATTCAGATTTCTTTCTTCACATTTTAAGTATGTACGCACATACATAAGTATTTTGTAACAGTAATTACAATATTTAATTAAAACCATTGGCTTATTAGTATTTTCTATATATTAAAAATGAAGTCTTTTGATGTGCTTCATAGAAGGGGAAAAATGAAATTTCATCACACTGTCTATGTTGGACACCTGTCTAAGTTGGACGCTTTTAGGGGGAACCATGAGTGTCCAACTTAGATAGGTTTAACTGTATAGATATTAAATTAATTAGCCGGTTAAGAGAAAATCCTGTTAAATGGGAGTGATTTAAAAAATGTTAAATCCATGACATTTCTCTTATAGCTCTGTTAGATACTCTACGTTATAAGGAAAATTGTGCATTATAAACGTATTTAAACAAATTAAAGCCAAAATAAATTTTGTACGTACTATACTACTATTAAAAATTATATTTAACAAAGTACATAAAAAAAATTAAAAATCTGCACGTACTAGTGTACAAACAATTGCGTTATTATTCTTTAAAGAAATCGGTTACTTTTTTTAACACTTTACAACAAAGTTGAAAAGAGTTTATGACTTTGTTCATTCTGCCTGTCTGTCTGTCTTTTAGCACGATAACTGCCGTAAAAATGACTTAATCAAAATGAAATTTTAGTATGTTGTTCAGACAGTCTGCAGGACTTATGGGAATATAAATGAATAATATCACCCAATTAGTTTCGCATTGAACCCGGGTTGAAAAAATGAAATACATTGAACCCTATGGGATCCAATTTTTCAAACATTTTTTAAACGGATTTAAAATTCACAAATTGTTTCGAAAATTTTAGGTAATATTCGAAAGTAAAATTTCAATAAAATATATTCAGTAGTTTTTTAAATAAAAATTAAAATAATAATTACACCGAAGCGATCTAAATTGGGTGAATAAAAAGAAAGTTATGGAGATTGTCGCGGAGGCCGCGGTAGCACACGGGAATTGCACTCGGTAGGTCCGGGTTCGATTCCCGACACTGCCTAAACTGCCACCGTGTTTAGGCAGAGTACGATCACATTAAACATGTGGGACCGTAAGTCCTTCCGAAAGGTTGGTGGTAGGGGAAGGAGGGTACGGTCCCTGTGGATGCCTCTCCCACAGGGTTCCGGTCTAAATTGGGTGAATAAAAAGAAAGTAATGGATATTGTCGCGGAGAGCGCGGTAGCCCAGTGGTTAGCGCGCGGGAATTTCACTCGGTAGGCCCTCGTTCGATTCCCGCCACTGTCAAAACTGCCGCCGTTTTCATGCGGAGTACGATCACGTTAAACATGTGGGACCGTAAGTTCTTCCGAGAGGTTTGTGGTAGGGGAAGGAGGGTACGGTCCCTGTGGATGGCTCCCCTCACTGGGTTCCGGTCTAATTTGGGTAGCACTTCCTGGCCGTCCAAACAGTTACCTTACACCTTTCTGTTAGGTCGCGCCAGCGAGTTTCCAACGGTCAGAATTTTCAATGGTAGCGAATATGCTGTTCGCCAAAGGCGGCTAGTATATATATATATATATATATACGAGTACTATATTTCCCACCAATAGCGACAATTTAGCTTCTCACGCATAAATTGAAAGAAAAATTGGAATAAATAACGAAACAAAAAGAAATATATTTTCAGTCTTCAATATTAAAAAAGAAAACCCCCATTAACACTATTGATTTTGTCCTTCTGTAACTCAAAGGGTCGCAGACAGGTGGGGAGGGAGAGAAATAAAAGAATTGATGCCATAGAGGTCCAGGTCGCATGGACTGTTAATGAAAAAAGTTCAATGGGAAATAGATAGGTGTCCCGAAATATTCTGTTGACAAATCCGCACCATTAGAATTAAATCTCATTAAAATTTTGCATGCATTTCCCTTAGAATGTGAATTTTTTTAAATATTCTACCCAATTTCGGCGCCCCTTTTCAGAGGCGCTAATGCTCCATCTGTTCCGCTCTTCTTGCAACGCCAGTAGTGGGGTAGTGGGTGTTCTGCGCCAGAGGAGGAGTCAGGAGATAGGAGCAAATTCGCCTCCGAGAGGAAATTCCATAATCCTGAACGGGGGTTAAAAGGGAGAAATGGAAAATGTGGGGACTTTAATTTTTTTTGGAAACTTTTTTTCGGGGTGGCAACGATTTTGTAGTCTTGTGCGAGGGGTTTAGGGAGAAATTAATTTTTTCGAATGAGCTTTTTAAGTATTGGAGAAACTTTTTAGAGATGGCAACAATTTCTTCTCTTGCGTAGGTGAGGAGCAGTACCGCTAGCGGTGGAAAGGGGAACTATTGAGGAGTAATACTTTTGTTTGGGTTGTCATGGTAACTCTATGATTTCTGTGCCCAAGACTCGGAAATAGAAACTTTTTAGAGATGGCAACAGCTGCTCCTCGTCCGTAGGAGAGGAGCAGTATCCCCAGCGCCCCCTAACGGTATGAAAGGGAACTATTGAAGATGGAACTTAAAAATAATTTTTTGTTTGGGTTGCCATGGTGACGTGGGGAGGAAAGAAACTTTTTGAGAGATGGCAACAGCTGCTCCTCCTCCGTAGGTGACGAGAAGTACGTAGTATATTAAAATGTTCAAAATTACATGTCGAAAGATAACTACTTTAAGGTTGTTCGATGATTTTGTTTAATTTTATAGGCACATGTTATATTTACTATTTCTAGAAGCACAATGCATATTCCATCTATAGTTGGTACAAAGTATATTTAAAGATATTTCTTAAAGTAACTTCGATATAAATTTTTTTAAACATTCAAACTTAAAAATAATTTACTGATTAAAGCATATTTTATATATAGAACTTGAAATAATGTAAAACAAAAATTCTGCAGATTATTAAATAAAAATTTTATTTGAATATGTCAGCTCTAGATGGCAGCACTTGTACCATTTAAGAGTCGTTTGGATTCGAACCAGAACCCACCCATTCGCGGATTTGATTCTCTACCGCTCAAGCCATAGCTTTGCATTTGAAATGTACAAAGGCATTTCAAGTAACTTTGCACTGTTGGTGCAAGATTTCTAATATATATATATATATATATATATATATATATATATATATATATAAATATAGATATATATATATGTATATATATATATATGTATGTATATATATATGTATATTTATATATATATATATATATATATGTATATATATATGTATGTATATATATATATATATATATACATATAATATATATATATATATATATATATATATATAAATATATATATATATATACATATATATATTATATCCCATCTTGGATTTCGTAATCCTGAACGAGGGGTAACAGGATAGATTGGAAAAATTGAGGGGGTGTTGAGTGTTAAAAACTTTTTCACGGTGGCAGCGGTAGTGTAGTCTTAAACGAGGGTATTATTTCCGCCTAATGAATTGTTTTTAATGAGACAAAGGAGGGGTGGAATAGAAACTTTTTAGGGTGTGGCAACACCTCGGTTTCTGCGAAAGAGGCGAAATGGAACTTTCAGCGCCCCCTAGCGTTGGAAAGCGGAACTATTCAAGATGGAACTTAGAAATATTTTTTGTTTAACATGGGGGTTGCTATGGTAGCGTGGGGGCATAGAAACTTATGCCCCCAAGATACATAGAAACTTATGTCCCCTAAAAGGGGGTGGCAACACCTCGGCTTCACCGACAGAGGCTGTGCAGAACCACCAGCGCACCCTAGCGGTGAAAAGCGAAACTATTGTGGACGATACTTAGCAATTTTCTCCTTTAACGGTATTTTTTTTCAAATATTGAAAGGTGTTACTAGGGAATGCGTTTAACATTCAGGTTGCAGTACCTACGCTAACTTTTTCTACGGTATATGCATACCGCCGATTTCTACGGTATAAGCATACCGCAGCGCCACATCGTGGTGTTAATAATTAAATTAGATTAATTAAAATTTAATTAATTAAATTATGTTTGTAATATTGAATTTCCTTGCGCCAAGGGTGTACCAAGGTCATCTTTCCTTGAATATCCCCTCCGCCAAGAAGGAAAAAATAGTTCTTGCTTATCCAAAGTAACTCCTTAGTTTTTTTTAAATACGGTTACGAACTGCGAAGTTAACTGGGAGAATTTCGAACCATCGCGATGAGGGAGATACTTGAGTATTCCTTAAAATACAACTGTAAGTTTTCGAACTTGTAAAATTTCGCAAATGTAAGTTTTTTCTTTTCAAAAATCATACATGTATTAATTTCTCTATGAGAATTAACATGTGTTTTCGCACTTGTGCCAATTTTTAACGTTTTTTCACAAAACTGTGATTTTTAGTAACAAATTCCGAAAATGCATGTTTTTTACTTATAATTTTTCGCAAATGTGAGTTTTTAACTTTTCAAAAATCACACATGTGCTAATTTCTCTATGGGAATTAACATGGGTTTTCACACTTGTGCCATTTTTTAGCGTATTCTTACAAAAGCGTGTTTTTTAGTAACACATTATTGCAAATGTAAGTTTTTTCTTATAATTTTTAACAAATGTAAGTTTTTTTACTTTTCAAAAACCACACATGTGCTAATTTCTCTGTGGGAATTAACATGGGTTTTCATAAGTGCCATTTTTTAAGCGTTTTTTCACAAAAACGTGCTTTATAATAACAAAATTTTGTAAATGTAAGTTTTTTTCTTAAAATTTTTCGCAAATGTAAGATTTTACTTTTCAAAAACTACACATGTGCTAATATCTCTATGGAAATTGACATGTGTTTTCACACTTGTGCAAATATTTAGCGTTTTTTTCACAAAAACGTGTTTTTTACTTGTAAAAATCTGACAAAAACGTGTTTTGAACTATCTATATTCGATGAATTAAAGTTTTGAACATCTATATTCGATGAATTAAAGTTTTGAACATCTATATTCGATGAATTAAAGTTTTGAACATCTATATTCGATGAATTAAAGTTTTGAACATCTATATTCGATGAATTAATGTTTTGAACTTTCTATATTCGATGAACTGACTCTATATGAGGAGGTGTGTATACCCTATGAGGGTGGGGAAGCCCGCATAGGTTTTCACACTTTTGTAATTTTTTCACAAGAAATGTGTGTTTTTGCAAAAAAAACGGCCAAAATGTGTATTTTTGAACTAGCTGAATTTCGGGAATCTCGAGAATTTGAGGGGATGTGTATACCCAATGAGCGTGGGGGCCGGCAGGCTGCTTATCAACAAAACAAGTAAGTGAGTAATGTTACGAATTCCACATCCATTCTAGTCTTAAAATCTGGAATAGCCCCAGAGAATACACTTATTTTAAAATTAAGTATTTAAAAAAGGGCTACTGTCTCAGTTTATACACATATTATTTCTTATTTCTCTAAACCCCAGCATTTTCCAAAATATCAGTATATTGAGCCCTCTTAGACGTAAAAATAATATAAGTACCTACGCTTCCCACCCAATCCTTTGTGCGCACGGAGGGATATATTTAAAGCATCCCCAGCGCTAAGAGAATACGAATAGAGTGAGCGTTCACACGTGTCATAGTGCCAGCTGACGAATTGCTTCATCGGGAATGCGAGTGAGTCTTGATTCAAGGGATATAGAACTGAAAAAATATTGTCATGTGATTTTCAACGTTTAAAATAACAACATGCGCGTTAATCTCCTTACGACGAATAACATATATTTTCTTATTTAAACTAGTTCTAAGTGAAATTTAATAAATACAAGTCCTTATCTAAAAAAAAAAAAACTGATAGATACAATTTGTAGTGTTTCTAAAACTGCTAAACGTGGTTTTGTACTTGGTGAAATTTAACACAAGACATTATGCATCAAGTAAAATTTAGCTCGTATAACTTTCTAAGGGAGACAGAAACACCTGATGAGGTGATATGTCTAATGCACACGCCCAATGCAAAGCGATAGGAATAAATGGTAAGATAGTTTTTAAAGACGAAACTTCGAAATTATTTCGATAAATGGTGTTTAGGGTTATTTAACGTATGAATGATCGATACATAGCCGCGAAATGGAGAACTAGCAGAGTTTTTAAGGCTAGAACTTGATTTTTAAGGTTAGAACTTGAATTTTTAGGTAAATGTGATTTCTACTAACTGCTAAAATGGGAGAAATACCTATGTGAGAGGGTTAAATACAATGTATATATCCACCAGCGGAATGCAGATTTGAGGTAGTATTTTTAGGAGAAGACTTCGAATTTTTAAGTGAATGGGGTATTTAGGAGCACTTAAAGAGATATAAACATATTATAAGGTTGTATCCATGATACGAACAAATAATATAGGACAGCGGAAGGAAAACTTCACTATTTTTTAAAGACAGAACTTCAATATTTTAAGTAAATGTAGGTGTTTGGAAACTTTTAATGAGCCATGTGCGATACACATGCCCGATCACAGTGATGGAAAAGTGATATCAAAGCAGCTTTTAAAGATGGGACTTTAAGTTTTTCCAGTTAAGCGGGGAATCTACTAAATCTTAGAGAGTGCTAGCGCTTACCGAGGGGATATGTATAATGCACATGACCGTCATATAGCATGAGGAAAGGGGTATTAGATCAATTTTTAAAGATGGGACTTTAGATTTCGGAACTAAATGAGATATCAAGAAACATTTATAAGGGATGAAAACATCTAATGAGGGGGAATGGGTGTGTACTCATCCATGGTACCTAGCGGTGAAATTATGAACTAAGGTAGATTTTTGAAGTATAGACTTTTGAAGTTTTAAATAAATGACGATTTTTACCAGATTTTAAAGAAGTGGAAACGCCTAGTGAAATGGTTTGGAATGAATACAACGCCGATACATAACAGCGAAAGGAAAACTCAGTATTTTTTAAAGACTGAACTTCAAATTTCGAAATAAATGTACATGTTCGGAAACTTTTAATGGATTATGTGTGATTCGCATACTCGATATAACAGTATAATGGTGAACTACGCATAATTTTTAAGTACATAATTCGATTTTTTAGTTAAATAGGGATTTCTACTGATTTTTAAAGCGATGGAAAAGCATACTGAAGGGCATACAACAAATTTTAAAGTACATAACTTTAGATTCTTTAGTCAAATAGGGATTTCTACTAATATTTAAAGGGATAGAAAAGCATACTGAAGAACATACAAAAAATTAAGATAACTTTGAGAATTTTTCAGCTAAATAGAGATTTCTACTAACTATTAAGGTAGTAGAAACACATACTGAAGGGTACAGAGTGTAATCATTACTAACACCTAGTGGTAAAATGGGGAATTGGGATATTATTTTAAAGATCGAACTTTAAATTTTTTCTAACTAAGTGCAATATATCAACACTTAAAGCGGATGAATACTCAGATTGAGACGGCATGTGTGATACACATCATCCGCATATAGTTACGAAAGTAGAACTAAACAAGTTTTTAAGGATGGAATTTAGGTTTTTCCGGGTAAATGAGGATGTTTAGAAACTTCTGAATGGTTAGAAACCTCATATTAAGTCAAAATAGAATCACACCATCACAGATAGCTATAGGGGAAAATAGGAATGAGGGTAATATTTCAAGGATGGGACTTTAGATTTTTAGATAAATGCTATGTTTAAAAACTTTTTAAGGGGTGTAAATGCCTGGTAAGACGACATGTGTGATACACATAACCGATACATAGTAATGAAATAGGGAACGCTAAGATAGCTTTTTTAGAATAGCACCTTAAATTTTTTCTAACTAAGCACAATATATCAACACTTAAAGCGGATGAATATGCAGATTGAGGTGGCATGCGTAGTATGCACTACCGACACATAATAATTAAATGCATAAATAGGTAAATTTTTAAGGATGGAACTCTGAATTTTTTAGGTAAATGAGATGTTTAGAAACTTTTAAAGAGTCAGAAACGCCTAATAAGGTGGTATGAGACGAATTCATCACCACCAGATAACAGCGAAATGGGGAACAACGGATATTTTAAAAGGATTTCCTTAAAATTTCTAAGTAAATAATTTTTAATGGGGTGAAAAATATGTAATGAAACTGTATGTATAATGCAGATCAACGACACCCAGGTATGTAAAGGAGATACTAGCGTAAATTTTAAAGATGATGCTTTAGATTTTTTAAAAGATCTAAAAAAAATTTCTAAGAGATAGCACAGCAGTAGAGATTTATGTGATATGTGCATACCGTAGCATCAGTGCCACCTCGTGGTGGACAGGATAACTAGGGATATTTTTTAAAGGAAGAGCATTAAATTTTCTAATAAATGGTAAACACTCGTCAACTTTTAAAAGTATAGCAAAGTCAGCATTATCAATTATTAATTAGATTTACACACATGGACAATATTAAGAACATATATTTTAGTTCTGAATGTAGAGTGGCAGCAGATTATCGCTATTGATAATCTTTATACAGCATATCAGATCTCATAAACTTTTACGGATCACGTACAAATATACAATAGTTGACAATTTTTCAGGTATTTAGAAAATTCATTGGTTAACACTTAGTACTACCTTATACTATTTTACAGTATAAGGTAGTACTAAATTTTAATAATTCATATTATATCTCATTTTTTGAAAAATCATAAGCGTAAACAATATTTATACATTAAGAACGGTTAAGCATCTTTAGTATCCCAACGGATACTTATATTTTATTTATTTTACACATTTAGTTAAAACTTCGTTTTATTTGCACTTAGAATAAGTACAACTGAAATTAAGTTTTTCTAAGTTTGAAAAAACAGAGAAAAGTGAAGCAGTATCCACTGGGATACTAAAGATTCATACCTTTCTTAAGGTATGTATATTTAGCTGTATGTATCTATGCTGCAATTACGCAATAAAATTTCGTTTTTTCATTAACGATTCGGGAAATGAGGAATTGAGAGTCCCGGTGCAAAAGCCATAAATCTCAGTTTGCTTACTAGAACGGTAGTTCTTTAAAATCCACTTGTGAAAATTCAGCTGAATTAAAATCTTCATTTTGAGCTGAAGTATCCTTTTGCATCGTTGACGATTGTCAAACGAGTTTCGGTCATCTCAGTTGTAGACATAATTGCATGAGGAAATTGAAGCAAATACTCACTTAATTTCAAGTATTCCTGTCTCTGGCGTAAATGGAAGCAGCTCACGTTTCAGGTTCATCCCTCTATGGCGAAGAACCATAGATAAGGCTAAGGTGCGATGTTGTATCGTATTCATCACAGCGTCAATCATAAAATATAATTTATTTACCAGAATATACTAACTATATTTACAGGAACATTACGTAGTTTATCTAGCAGAGAGTCTCTGGAGGTCAAGTATCTGTGGAGAGTTTTCCGCTAATCACTTGATCTGAGGACTTTATGAAAATGGCTGGAGGAGTGTCGCTTGTGACCCTATTGTTTTACATACATTTTGGGATACGTACTCGACTAGATACATATAAGAGTTTTCAGATACACACTTTTATTTCTGAGTTTTACACATGAAAATTTAAGAAACATATTTTTAATAATTTTTTAATTCTTGCTTTATTTTCTAGATATATCGGCTAACTTGAAGAGGAACAGATCGATGAGGATGGGAAAAGACAAAGAAAGATTTGCTGATGAATCAGATAGGGTGTTTACGGTAACAACCTTATTAAAAAGAATGCAAATTAAAGATCCATTTCAGATGGAAGAAAGAATTAAAAGCAGTAGATTTTTTATTCAAGTAACAGAAGCCTTACATTGCGTTCTTCGTGAATGGGGTTTGGAACACATCCTTCAAGCTGATTCATCAAATTTAAACATTAAAGAACAAGAAATCCAGATTGTATGTCATGGGCTAGGACAGTTTTCCTCCTGCACGATTAATCGTTGTCGACTTGTGTTTCTCATTATGTTGAAGGAGTTATTGCAGTGCGCTCATGTGTATATTTATGATACCCGTTTCTCAATTGAAGATATATATTTATTAAAAAAACTTGGACTGCCCGTCCTAACCATAAATAAAAAAGCAGTGAAAGGATTGAACAGAAAAACTATCTACGTTATGCTTGAATGCGATTTGTTTCTCTACAACCACGTACTACAGGAAAATTGCAATATAGAAAATGTGTCCAACATATCAGTTATCGGCAATGGGTTTAAAACATGCGAAATAATGAATGCACCCTTACATCTGCAAGAAAATGCTAAATATGTGTATTTAGCAAATAAGTTTGCTAAGGAGATCGAAATTAAAGATGATTACCCTGATGTTTTTAAGGGTATGTCTGTGCTCTGGTTTAAATATGGGACTCTATCTCTTTTGGTGTCCAGTTTGCGGACTGATTTAGGAGAACCTCGATGCAGTAATGATCGATTTCTCTGTCGTTCCATCTCCTCCTCAGCAGCTGATTGTCCCAAAAGATATCGAACACACATTCTAAAATCGACTCGATCAATCGGTTCATTCAAAAATTTCATTGTAGACTTAAAGAACATGCAAGAGGATCTGAAATGCAGTGAATTATTTACACAACTAAAGGAAAACTTGCGCGACGTTTTCCGCGAATGGGAGCTCCTACATTTTCTTGACGCTGATTCTTCAAATGAGAATGCAGATTATTCTTGTAAAATTAAAGAGCAGAAAACGGATATCGTGTGTTATGGTTTGGGGCAGTTTTCCCGTTGTGAGAATTCTCGCTATCAGCTCGGACTTCTCCTAATCTTGAAAAAGTTGATGCACGACTCTCAAGTCTATGTTTATGATCCCGTGTTTTCCGTTGAAGAAATATATTTGTTAAAGAAACTGGATTTGAACGTTATAGCCACAAATGAGAAAGGGAAGAGGATATTAAAAAGAAAGACCGTCTGCTTCATGCCTTACTGCGACTTGTTTGTCTACAATAATTTGTTGTTAGCAAATTGGAGTGTGACAAATTTGTCGAACATTGCCATTATTTGTAGTAGTCTTAAAGAAATTGAACTAACTCCGTGTGTACAAAGAGAAGGTAAATATGTATATTTAGCAAGTCGATTTGTCAGTGAAAAAACAATAATCAAAAATGACTTTTACATTGACAGAGGATTCACCAGCATATCGCTTCACTGGTTTAACCATGAGATTTTGTCTCTTATAGCACCGAGTGTATGGGCTGAATTAGAAGATTGATGTAAAGATGGTAGGCTGAGATTTCATACTGATATCAATAGAACCAGTATACGAAAACATTAGTTTGCTATCAATTGGTAGTCGGATGACGGACGAAACTGGCGATGATAATACTTGAGGATTATTTTTACTGATGTTTGAAACATTATCTGTGTATTTGGTACTTGTGCAGTATACAGACACTCAGTGGCGCACTTTAAAAAAATGCTTTCTACTTTTGGCGCTATCTTTTTTGTGTAGTCGGAAAGTGCATGATTGCGAGAGAACTTTTCGAAACAAGTAATAATAGCAAATTATGAAAGAACGCGTTTAAATGCATAATAAACTTAACTTTCAAGAATGCTATGCGGATATGGAAAAAAAAAACCCGAAGAAATTTGAAAAAAATTGAAAATTTTTAAAATCTTTGTATTTACATTTTATTTTACATATAAAGTCTTTTATTTCTTCTTTGAAAATTAAATGTAAAAAAAAATACTTTTCAGTAGTATAAATTTAAAAACTTTTTTGTTTATATTATGTGTTAAAATTTAAGAATATATGTTTGCTTTTATATAATCTGAAGATGAAATAACTTTTTTTACTTTTAAATAATGACAATTTAAAAAATAATTTGTTCATTACTAAATTTATTCATTACGCTGCGCAAGTGCTATATATTTCTGTATTATTTTAAATAAAGTATTAACGAGCTTTGACTTTTATTTTCTTTTGTCAAGTACAACTTTGAACCGAGGATTTTAACACTTTACAACAAAGTTGAAAAGTGTTTATGCCTTTGTTCATTCTGTCTGTCTGTCCGTTAGCACGATAACTGCCGTAAAAATGACTTAATCAAAATGAAATTTTAGTATGTTGTTCAGACGGTCTGTAGGACCTATGGGAATATAAATGAGTAATATCACCGAATTAGTTTTGGATTGAACCCGGGTTGAATAAATGAAATACATTGAGCCCTATGGGACCTAATTTTTCAAACATTTTTTAAGCGGATTTAAATTTCACAAATTGCTTCGAAAATTTTCGGTAATATTTAAATTGTTCCATAAAATATATATAAAAAAAATTCAGTGAAATATATTTAGTAGTTTTTTAAATAAAAATTAAAATATTCGTAACAACTTATATGAAGCGATCACGTGACCATGATATGAAAAGATCACGTGACCCCCTTCAAAATTATATATGGCATCCATCTTGTCTCAAAATCGTGATTTTTAATATTCTTTTTAATTCATATTGAGTGATGTATCCGTCCTAAAACCACTTTATTTTTGGTTAAATTCTGTGCATCTACATACTGAAACAACGCAATTACAATATATTTAAGTTTAAATGTTCATCCAAATTTGATTATTTCTACAACGCAGCCTATTTTTCACCTATGTAAAATGTAAACAGCAAAATATGTAGAATGTGTTGTATTGGAATTGCTGTATTTCTTTAACAAAAAATCACTTAGCCCATGGAGTCTGCATAGCTAATATGAATGAAATATTCATTGATTTTACAAAGAGAAGGACGAGTTTTACGCATAGAGTTTAATTACTTGTAGCTCCATGCTCTTAATTTTTAAATAAAATAAATTATTGTAGTATTGTGATGAATGACATGAATGGGAAATTATTTATGAATGTAATGTTGCTTTTATAGAGAGAGCCAGGCGTGTTATTTTTTCTATGACGTCATTTGAATGAATTTCAGTTGTTTTCAATGAAGTTTTGAAATATAATAAATTATCGTATTATTATGATAATTCTAAAATTATTTCCGAGTAATGTATTACATTTTAGAGATGTTTAACCCAGGCAATTTATATTTCAATGCGGTCATTTAAATGAAGTTCATTTTTTTCGATGAAGGTTTAAGTTTTTAAATATAATAAATTAATGTAGTATTGTGATAAGTTTTAAAATATTACCGAGGAATGTACTGCATTTTAGACATGTTTAAATAAAATTGCATTGAAGTTGGAAAGTGTTTCATACCCAATGCTTTAAGCATGATTGATCTTTCTTGTTTAAAAATGAAGGGTTTCATTTTAACTAAATAAAAAATCTGATGTGGGTAGCACGTTACTTTCCTTATATAATGCATAGAATTTACTACTTTTACAGTAAAATAAATCGATTATTTTTATAGTAGTTATTTATATTATTTCCATGATATTGAATTGTTGTCAATGAGTCGTCATTTTCCATGTCGTCACCACCAATGAGTCGTCAATGATTTAGCGTCATTTTTATCCATTTGGCGAGTATTTCGTTAATTTAGCACCATTTATTTGAATTTATTTAGCACCATTTATTTGAATGAAAGAGCTAGATTCACGAGAATGATATCAATAAATTTTTCACATGATATTACATATGAAAAGTGAACATGTTTCTCAACAGTTAATATTTTTTAATTTTTGGGACATTTTGATAAATTTATTTGAAAAATGTGTGTTTATGTTAATTGTTTTCTTAGAAGAAATTACATAAGAAATGTCTATTTGCGCAACTTATTAAAGGCTTTTAATTTATGATGATTTTTTTCAAAATTGCTCTTGAAAATTTAGGGGGTTCCGAACATTCGATTGCGAATAAAACAATAGGTTTCCAGTGTTTACGGATTGTGATTTTTGTATCAAATTTCGTTCGAATCGGTACATTCGTTTGTCAGTTATCGTCTCCACATATTTACTGACACACACACACACATAGACATCACTTAAAAATATTTGACTCGTGATCAGGGATGCTTGAAACGTGCGCTCTCGTCGAAAACTCGAATTTTCGACCCAGTCACAATACTTTCCTTTTACATTACGTATATAAGGAAAGTACTAAAAATCAGCAAATTTTTGCCCCAGTTACCAAAGAGACATTAAATAAAAATTAGCTAGGGTTTGATCGAAACCTGAAAGGGGATTTGGAAGTGGAAAATACTTAGTTCAATTTAATCTAATAGCTCACAAAGTTTCTTTAAAATAAAATATATTATCTCTCTTCAAATATGTTATACAGGTTTTTTACATTCCAAGAAATTGTTCAAGATTGTTCTTGTGTGTTCAAATATTTCACTCAAAGAGTTTCAGAAATTGTAGTCATAATTTGGACAAAAAAAAAAAAAGCTGTTTAGTGCTGGGGTTTTTTGAAAACTTATTATTGAGCTGTACTTCTGATTAGCATGATTAAGTCTTTCGAATAAATTTTGATTGAAAAGGGGCAAATTAAGAAAAAGAAATAAATACTTAAATGCTGTTAACATCAAAATCATTTCAGAATCACTAAAAAAAAAATCAAAGATTGTTTTCCTTTAATATAAGGATTACACCCTTTCTAACTATTTAATCTAAAGTTATACTTTATGCGGATCAAGAAAAAAATATTAAATAAAGTTTTAAAGGGTGAAATTGCGCCTTTATTGGATTTTTTTAAGGTATGACAGTCCTAAGAGCTTTATCGTGTTATAGTCCCTAAAGGTAACTATTAAAGGTCATCCGGCTATTCATCTGAAATACAAAACAACTTTATTTTAATTAACCAAAGTTCATGGCTGGATTTTTTTAGCTGATGCAAAAAATTATAAATTTTCAAAAGAATGTTATTATTTTTTTAAATTTTGAAGTTTGTGTCTGATTAATAGCGTTGCATGAAAATAATCCATGGCATTGGTAGCCAATGAGTTTGTTCTGTACTCCTCCAAATATCATTTGTTTGAAATTCAATTTGTTTTTGCTATCGTATGACATCTTCCTTGGTGGCGCTATTGTGTTGGCCAACTGGAAAGTGTTAAGTAAATAAGACGTTCACGGATAAAAACATGGAAATTTTTACATGCTGTGCATCAATGGAATGCGATCATTTTCATTACATTGCAAATTGACTGTAATCGAATTATACATGTAATCGTTTATTATTTGATTTTAAGTTATTGAAACTTGCTTCGATAAATGAAATTTTAATTGGTAATACTCCGTAGTTCATTAGAATCATCAAGAAAAGCTGGGAAAATTAGTTATGTTTGAAGCTGGATTTGGCCAGAAGTAGTTAAGAAACGCCGGTCTCCCGGCAGATTGAGGATGCGGAGACGATGACTCATGAGTGAGGGTGCTTCATTGAGGACGGTTGGAGGGAGGAGGTTGAGCATGACTCATGGCCTCATTGAGAGGGTCATTTGAGGGTCTGTAGACCAACTGAGGAGAAGGCAATATTGCGAAAGAGGTGTGCTAATAGCCTGGTTCGCCATCCTGGCTTTGAGGTTGAGGAGGCAACGACCTTGAGTGGATGTCGCAAGAGAGTGAACTAACTGATAACCTTGGAGGTGACCTTGAACAGGATTGCGCAATGCCATCACGGGAGCATGGTAAAGGATGACCCAAGGTTATTATATCTATAAGGTTGCGCCACTTCAGCTCTAGCCAATGAGAGCACGTAGGGACGCAACGTCACTTGGAGTTAAATGTCAGGAACGGCCCGGTAGAGTCCAATGTTAAAGGATGCTAACAAAATTAATTTAATCACTTATTTAAATTTAAAATATGAAATAAATACTCAAATAACATTAATTTTACTTGAACACAACTTAAATATGCAGTACAGGGTTTTTTTTTCGAAGGGTACATACTGTATTTACCTTTCTGAAAAATATAAATCATCTGAAAGTTTCTTTTCGCTTTTTGAAACCAGTCAATGTTATTACAGGAGGCGATGTTATTATTAATGAATTTTGTTTTAAATACACGAATTTACAGAAATATGTTCGGAAAGTTTTCTAAACAAGCAATCATTCTAAAATTTTCATTACATACAAATAAACATCGCGTAATTTCTTTCTAAATGCATATAAATAAAGTTATTTTCGATTATGTTATCTGTAATAATTGAAAATCAAAACAATAATTAAAACGCTAACACTAAGAGTTTTCTGTCTTTTTAGTGGAGGGGGGGATGTACTTATGCCTAACTAGTAAACGATTTCAGTGATGCTTCTATAATGTATATGAATTTTGTTTTAAATACACGAATTTACAGAAATATGTTCGGAAAGTTTTCTAAACAAACAATCATTCTAAAATTTTCATTATACACAAATAAACATTGCGTAATTTCTTTCTAAATGCATATAAATAAAGTTATTTTCGATTATGTTATCTCTAATAATTGAAAATCAAAACAATAATTAAAACGCTAATACTAAGAGTTATATGTCTTTTTAGGGGGGGGGAATGCACTTATGCCTAAGTAGTAAATAATTTAAGTGATGCTTCTGTAATTTATATGAATTTTGTTCACAATTTTGTACACAAACCATCCTGTATACACACTACACAATTTGCATGCACATACATGTACACAACTTGCAACCTGATTTAGAACAGCGGTTCTCAATCTTTATCCCCTTGAAAACCCGCTCCTGTTTATTTTCTTAAATCGTACCCCCCCCCCCCCCCATTTTTTGAATGTAATAAAATTTAATTAATAACATGTAATGTAATAAAATTTAACTAATAAAATGTAATGTAATACAATTTAATTAATAAAAAATGTGCGAGATTAAATCCTGTTAGATTTTTCAAAAATTACAACATCATTAGAAAATATATAAAGATAATACAAATAACTTGCTGTAAAATGAAATGAATAAATAGTATACTGTACTTTCGTCCTTTGAAATTTAAAAATCCTACATAATGAAACTTCATGAACTAAACTAATGTTTCAAGAAAGACGTGCATTTTCCCAAATTAATATAAATTTTATAATGTTGACTACATTAAAAAAAAATTTTTGATTAAAATTTTCATTATTCAACCTTAAAAAAAAGAATATAAATAAATTTTAAAAATATAAGTATAAATGTATTTTTAGTCATTAATTTCTTAATAAAAAATATCTTTGGATTAATAAAATAACTTGAATGAGTCCTATTCTTCAATACTGAAATTTTTGCATGTATCTGAGGTTGAGAAACATGACTCTAAAATATACATTATATTACGAAAAGAACACTTATTCACATAAAAAAAGCTAGCATTGTTAGGAATTTAAGATGCAAATTTTTGATTAAAATTCTAGTTGCACTTGTACAAAGTCTTCGAAAACCAACAAATACTTTAAACATACACCTGTTCAAAAAAAAAAAAACCCGTGCGCCATCTTGTGGCGCGCGCTGCAAGTAAACTCCAACTGACGTCACAGATGTGTTTGTGGCAGAGGAGTGGCACCCCCCCCCCCTGACCTTCCTGCTTGCTGTCTTCTAACGCAAGGTTACTATATCTATCTACTGAACGTACTGAACGCTTCTAACGTACTGAATATTTCTTATCAGTGCTGACGTAGTTGAAACGCCACCTGGCGAAAGTTGATGAAGTGCTGCCACCTATCAGCATTTTTTTTTTCAATTTCCAAATGTAGAAAATATTGATTTTCCACTGGCTCGGCCGGGATTCGAACCTAGAGATTACAAGGCGACTGTGTTATCCACTGCGCCGATGGAACTTGCTTAGTAGATACTTATCGAGAATGCCTATTCCGTGAAAGTAAACGGAAGATGGTTCGATATGTTAAAAAAATTTTGAACGAGAATTATTAAAAGGAGCTACATTTTTTTATGAAAATGATATGTATTTTGTAAAAGGGAATGTTATTTTATAAAAGGGAATATAGATGCGGTACTTAATGATTTTTCGGAGTGTTTGTCATTTAACACAATATGTTTTTGTTTTATAATAATTTAATAACGAAATGATTTTAAGTGTTGTGTGTTTAAAAATTGAATCTAATAGTAAATTATTCTTACGAATTTTCAGTGAACACAAAAATTGTTTTAAGTGAATTTTAACACTAGATTTCTAACATCTACAGAATACTTTTCAACTGTTAACGAAATGATTTTATGTGTGTGTGTGTGTTTAAAAAATGAATCTAATAGTAAATTAAGATTATGAATTTTCAGTGAATACAAAATTGAGTTAAGTGAATTCTATCTCGGGAATACGATTCGACCATTTTGAGTATGATCTTGCTCTGGTGAATTTTAACACTATGATTTTTAACATCTACAGAATACGGTTCGACTGTTAACGAAATGATTTCAAGTGTATGTGTGTTTAAAAAATGAATCTAATAGTAAATTATGGTTATGAATTTTCAGTGAATACCAAAATTGTGTTAAGTGGATCTTATCTCGAGAACACGATTCGATCATTTTGAGTGTGATCTTATTGTGGTGAATTTTAACATCTACAGAATACGATTCGACTGTTAGCGAAATGATTTTAAGTGTTGTATGTTTAAAATAATGAATCTAATAGTAAATTATGCCTATTAATTTTCAGCGAACACAAAAATTGTGTTAAATGGATTTTATGTCGAGAATACGATTCGACTGTTAGCGAAATGATTTTAAGTGTTGTATGTTTAAAATAATGAATCTAATAGTAAATTATGCCTATTAATTTTCAGCGAACACAAAAATTGTGTTAAATGGATTTTATGTCGAGAATATGATTCGACCATTTTGAGTAGGATCTTACAGTGATGAATTTTAACGTTACGCCTCGCGAACATTCATTCATTAGTTTCTTAAAATAGATTTTACGTATGTACATTATGGGAAACTTGGTTATAGAATTTTCTAAATAGGATTCGACTGTTTTGAACTAACAAAGATGTTTTCAGCATTGCATTGCAAATATTTCGATGAAACCGAACTTAGTTAAAAATTTTAAGTTTGAACTATTTAGAAACATTTTGTATATTTTTATATTCGCACGGAAAATAGTTGACAAAAACTAGAACTCACAGAGCGACGTCTTTACCCGCAGCTGTCCAAACTAGTAATGAATGATATACGCACTCATTACAATATTAACAAGAAAGATCAATCATGCTTAAAGCATTGATTATGAAACACATTTCAACTACAATGCAATTTTATTTAAACATGTCTAAAATGCAATACATTCCTCGGAAATATTTTAAAACTTATCGCAATACTACATTAATTTATTATATTTGAAAACTTAAACCTTCATCGAAAAAAATCAACTTGAATTCAAATGACGGCATTGAAATATAAATTGCCTGGTTTAAACATCTCTAAAATGTAATACATTCCTTAGTAATAATTTTAGAATTATCATAATTCTACGATAATTTATTATAATTGAAAACTTCATCGAAAACAACTGAAATTCATTCAAATGTCGTCATAGAAAAAATAACACGCCTGGCTCTCTCTATAAAAGCAGCATTTCATTCATAATTAATTTCCCATTCATGTCATTCATCACAATACTATAATAATTTATTTTATTTAATAATTAAGACCATGGAGCTACAAGCAATTAAACTCTATGCTTAAAACTTAATCGAAAAAAATCGTCCTCCTCTTTGTAAAATCAATAAATATTTCATTCATATCAGCTATGCAGACTCCATGAACTAAATGATTTTGTCTTAAAGAAATACAGCAATTCTAATACAAATCATTCTATATATATTGCTGTATACATTTTACATAGGTGAAAAATAGGCTTCGTTGTAGAAATAATCAAATTTGGATGAGCATTTAAACTCAAATATATTGTAATTGCGTTGTTTCAGAATGTAGATGCACAGAATTTAAGCAAAAATGAGGTGGTTTTAGGACGGATACAACACTCAATATGAATTAAAAATAACTTTAAAATTCACGATTTTGAGACACGATGGATGCCATATATAACTTTGAAGTGGATCACGTGATCTTTTCATATCATGGTCACGTGATCGCTTAATACAAGAAGTGTTATTATTATTTTAATTTTTATTTAAAAAACTACTGAATATATTTCGCTGATTTTTTTTTATATATTTTATGGATCAATTTGAATATTACCGAAAATTTTCGAAGCAATTTGTGAATATTAAATCCGCTTAAAAAATGTTTGAAAAATTAGGTCCCATAAGGCTCAATGTATTTCATTTATTCAACCCGGGTTCAATCTAAAACTAATTGGGTGATATTATTCATTTATATTTCCATAGGTCATACAGACCGTCTGAACAACATACTAAAATTTCATTTTGATTAAGTCATTTTTACGGCAGTTATAGTGCTAAAGGACAGACAGACAGAATGAACAAAGTCATAAACACTTTTCAACTTTGTTGTAAAGTGTTAAAACTGTGATCTTATCTATGATGGCGTCGTAATTTCCAGATTAGCGTGATGATGCCACAACGTAGTTATTCTTTACTTATTAATGTTATAATGCTCCTTGAACTAACTTCTGCCTTGATGCACACAATCTATTCATACCAAAGAATGAAATACTGTGTAGATATTTTAAAATAGGAACTTTCGAGACCCCTGCTAGCTAACCACTGCCTTTCCCCTCGCAATCTATTCTTTCCAAGCAAGGCAATACTTGGGAAACATTTTAAAAAAATGTAAAGTATTGAAAGCCTTTTGAACTAACCACTGCTTTGCCCCACGCAATTTATTCTTACCAAAGATTACAATACAGGGTAGATATTTTTAAGATATGTAAAGTATCGAAAGCCCTTTTCAGCTAACCACTGCTTTGGCCCACTCATTCTGTTTATAGCAAAGAACTCGATGAATATTTTAAAATGGGAAAAAGTAAAGAACAGAAACCCCTTTGAACTAACCACTTCTTTGGTTCACACAATTGGCCCTTACCAAATAATGCAATACTTGAGAGATATTTTTTTAATTGGAAATAGCAATATACTGAAAGCCCTTTAAGCTAACAACTGCCTTACACCATGCAGTCTATTCTTTCCAAATAATGAAATACAAGGTAGATATTTTAAAATAGGAAATATCGATACCCCTGCAAGGTAACCACAGATTTGGCCCTCCCAATCTGTTCATTGTAAAGAACTTGATATTTGACGGATATTTTAAAATAGGAAAATGCTTTTATTACAAGACCTGCAATAAAGACTACAGCGAAAACAAGACCTTATCGTTTACAGAGTTTTAACAATGATGAAGTTAAAATTATTTTTTTTTTACCCAACAAAAATTTTAAATAAGCAAGAACGTGGGCTTTTTTAAATTTGGTACAAGCGAATATTCCATGGCACTTCTAAAATTTAAATTATAGTTTTAAAAAAACTTCAGACATGTCTTTTAGATCTAATTTCATTCAAGTGGAAATCCATCAATTACAAATGCATGATTGAAACCTCACATTTCCATAGACACCACTGAAATGTGTGGATCTATTTTGAAAATATCTGCTATGGAGAAAGAATATACATATGAATATATCGTATAAAATTCAAAACTTTCTCACTTTCTTCACACACTATGCAAGTCAAGGACTTTCAATCATTCCAAATCGGCTACATAGCTTATCGGGTTTATCAGCATATCAGATAGTAACGGAAAGTTCACGCTGGTAGAGAAAATGCATTGTCATTGTTCAAAGCAGAATCTATATTTAAATGAAATATTTATCAAATTGCACAATACTCACAAGGGATTAAAAACCTTTAAATTTTATTAATTTAGTATGGTCAGGAATACATTTTTCGATATTCCAATGGATATAAGACCTTAAAATTTCGGTATTTTAGCGAATGTTTGGGGACCTAGAGATATGCTTTAAATGTTACATAAGCTCTAAGATTCCTTTATCGTTTAAAATTATAATATTTGAGCGAAATTTACCAGAAATTTAACAATACTTAGAGGATGGCTATTGAATAAGAGACATGTGTTTAATGTTGTACACACCTCTCAGGGCTTTAAATCGCTATATTTTTTAGAACTGACATGAAAGAGAATAGAATATCACTTAATGTTTTTTAAGGATATGAGACTGTTATTATTAAATTTAAATGAAAGAGTGACCCTCTGGGACAAGTACACTACATTGTAATAACATTAAAATACGAAAGATATGCAATTAACACTTATGTAATGAGATTTGATATCTTAATACAATACATTATTGACGTACACCTAAAAATGTCATGATTTCGCGGCTATAGGTGCACCATAAAACAACTCTGTTCTTAATGAATGGGCACATTGAATGTACATATTTATCAGCACGAGGAAAGTGACAGAACGAAACAGAGATCTACGACAAATTTTACACTTATTACAGAATAAATCCCAACTTTGTAGATTTTTAAGAAACTAAAGTCGAATTTTCATCAATTTTTAGAGATTGAAACACTACATTCTTTATGAATTTTAATACTTTTAGAGAATGGAATATAGCTTAGCATTTATTTTTAATGAATAAGGGTATTTCAGAAATTTAAGATTGAAGAAAAATTTTATGATTTAAACTCTGCAAAATGTAAATATCTTCCATTGCGAAACTCACACTGTAGACATTTGATATGATTCGAATAAATATTTTTTTATATATATTTTATTTTAAAAAGCATGATTAGTAAACCTGTTACACTTGAATGTATAGATACATAACCTACGATCACATAACATTTTTAAATACAGCATGTTAAAAACGATGAGTTAATGAAGTAAATAAGGAGTACAGTTTAAAAGATGAAAAACCATTTAATGAATCTATTGTTTACAAAATACACATTAACAGTTATTTGCAGTACATTTAAACAAATAAGTTAAAATAATTTCCTTATCGCGTATTCATATTTCTCTGATTTGAATGACTTGAAAAAATTTCGATCATACCAGTAAAAGACTTCTTCATCACGCAACAAAACTTTCTTTGCTGTGTTATTAATGTGAAGATGTAGAAGTATTTGTTTAGCCACTCTGTCGTACATTTCTAATGAAGTGCTGTAAAGACATTCGTGGTAACTTTGATCTTCAATTTCAGCAACACAACCAACACATTTGAAAAGTTTTCTTACATGACACATCATGCTGTCACGGATACAGGAGTTGAATTGTTCAAATGCAAAATTTTGTAGCAAATAACTGATGGTAGAAAGGTTATAGTGTCCTTTATTTTTAATATTTGAGCAGGAAGCCACTCTATAAATATACTTTCTCGAAGTTTCATACTAATGTTGTTAACACAATTCATTAAACATATTATCTGATTTTTATCTAAGGTAATATGGCACTGTGTTAGACAAAATTTTGAATCATATAATTTAATTATCTTCTGTAAATGCAGTTTTCCATTGTCATTGAAATAGAACAACTCATTGAGACTGACGAAAGAGGTATCTGCATATAGAATATTGAACGACCACAATTTTTGAGAAACTTCACTCCTTGTAGCAGGTGACAATGTAACGCTTCCGCGTGTAGACTGTAGTTCATTTCGCTCGTTAGAGAGATATTTCCATATATGCACTTTTAACTTCTCATGGCGAAGTTTGAAATATACATAGACATCAGAACCTAAATGCCAACGACGGAACACATCTTGCACAGAATCTGAAGTAGATTCAGTCGAAACAGATTCCGTACTGGAGGATAACTCTCCGCTGTGTGTTAGAGCACAAGAAAGCAGATCTTGAGTTGAATTTCCGACCTCGGTGAGAACTTGTGAATTGGCAGTAGTAGATGTTTCTGCTGGGGCAATGGAAGACATAGGATATGTGTCTAATCAATCCACCGCAAACTTTTGTGAGGGTGAATTAATCATATCTAAGACAATATTCACAGATCTTGTTTCATCTAGGGCAGAAACCGACAACTCCACACTATTCCCACTAGAAATTAACTCTTCGAGTGATGGCATACTTTGGATATTAGACATTATTTGTGAATAGTAACATTCAAACTGCCACATTCACAGTATAAGATTTATCTTTAAACACTAAGATCTTAAAATAATTTAAATTCGTGGCAGCGATGAACGAACCGAACGTATATACTCAACCTCCAAAGTTGAAATGTCTTATCGGCCACCGTATATGTATAATCACCTGACCTAAATCAAGTGTCGTTTGCAAACAAATTACATAAGATAAGATATGAAGTGGTTAGAACTCGTAATTATCATTGAACCGTACTATATATATATTGTGCTAAATGCAATTGTTATCTACATGAGAGAATTTCTACATTATTTTATTCATCTTCGAAATCGTAAAGTGAAAATATATACCAAACTTAGTCAAAGTTCCTAATTTTAAATCACATTAACATTAAATATTTAGAAAACTTTTGAATATTTTATAACTTTAGTAGATATATATTGAGCGGTATATACAAGCATAGTTAGCAAAAACATGAAAATAACTTACAGTATGAGGTCTTTATCAGCCGGCATCCAAACTAGAAATGAACGATATACACACTAATTAAACTCTAAAATGAGAGCTTACCTATTCTCATCTATGATCTAAAATAAAATGACGTCAGCGTTTACAAGATGGCCTCATAGTCCAACTTAGATATTCTTTCTTAATTACTACTTATTTTTAATTACATATAATCACTTATTCAAAATTATATTAATTTTTATAATTCGAAGAATTAATTTTGTGAACAATAGATACATTAAATGGCTTTTTATCTTTCAAACTGAACTCCTTATTTACTTCATCAACTCATTTTTTCTCATTTTTTTAACATGCTTTATTTAAAAATATTTCAAGGGTAACATATATATATATATATATATATATATATATATATATATATATATATATATATATATATATATATATATATATATATATATATATATATATATTATATATATATATATATATATATTATATATATATATATATATATATATATATATATATATATATATATATATATATATATATGTACACAAACTTTTTTGAGATACAGAGTGGTAAAAGTTAAACTTTGAAACTTTTAGGAGTGTTCGAAGTACTCCCCTCTAACATCAATGCACTTTTGCAGGCGAATTTTCCAAAGATTAAATGCTTCAAGCCATCCATTTCTTGGAATCAATAAAAACTATGCTTTTATAGCCTCAATAATCTCACCTTCGGAATGAAAACGCCGACCACACAATTTTTATTAATTTTTTTTTTTTTTTAGATTAAAAAATATTCAAAAGTCACACAGAACAAGATCACGGCCGTCCAAACAGCTGCTCAATTCTCGGACGAGTCGGAAAGTCTGAGTCTTTAACATAGCAAAATCAGGAGAATAGGGTTTATGTTCTATCGCTTTTATGTTTTTTTGTTCAAAAAATTCGACTGTCATTCTTGCTGAATTTGAAGATGCATTGTCAAGGTGAAACATGAGTCCCCTAATATTCACTTCCTGAAGTATTTCTGGAAGACATTTAGTAGTGTTCCAGTTAGCTGTTACTGTCTTCTGTCACTCTAGCCTTATGGCTTTGACCGGACATTTACATCTGAAGAACATTACTTTTACATACATTGATGAAGAAAATTGGCATACATTACTTTTTTCATTGCTCGTTGTCTTTTCACTATTGTTAATTTGGGGTCATCTCCAAAGACCCATACTTTACTTTCTTGACGTGTTGGAACGTCAAAAACGGTATGAACGTTTCATCACCGGTTATGATTTTAGAAATAATGCGGTATGCACCATCTTTAAGTAATTTTAGGGTTTTTTTAATGATTCTGCAACGCTTCGGTTTTTGCTGTTCTGTTAAATTATGGGGAACCAAAGACAAACTAATTTTTTCATTTGCAGTTCTTCATGAATAATTGTTTGTATGTCTACGGATCCAATGTTAAGTTCCTTCTATATCATTTGGTAGGTACAGGGATTATCATCGATTAACATTATTCGAATGTCCGACACATTTTCTGGGACTACAGCTGTCATAGGTCTTCCTGTGTGTTTTTCATCCAGGAGAGAATTTCAACCTCTTCTAAACTCTGTAAACCATCTTAATACAGTGGCAGGAGATACAGCATCATTTTCATATGCTAATTGTAGACAATGAAGGCATTCTTCTTGATTTAGTCCTACCTTAAATTCATAACTCGATAATGCTCTCGGGTTATTTCTTTTTCATTCAAAATTTATTCTACGATAGCTAAATTGAAATTGTTTCCCCAAATTATCGTCTGCGGACATAAAAGTGTTCAAATTTAAATATTCGAGCAATAATTTTTTTCTAGCCCATATCGTCTGCCCCTATCTCAAAAATTTCCGTGTGACCCTTGTATTAGTGTCACTCAAATGAAATTTTTTTTATTTTCTGAAATTCTTGGTAATATTATATGGTTTTAAAATTGTATTGTGTGTAACTTTCCGCTCATTTTGCTTAAATGATCGGCTCATTTTTTTAATTCAAAATAGATTTTCCGGTTGTTTTTGAGTTTTTACGGAAATCAGTATCGATCCTTAATTATTTAATTACATCCATCACAATTATTATTTTCATCTTTTTTTTGTGATGTGACCATGGATAATAGTTAATAAAAGTTTATACATAGGAAATGCTAACTTCATGTAGTATACAGTATATAAAGGGTATAGCAAACTGAGAAATTTAAGTATAAATAGGATATATTTTTTGGGAATGCAAAATAATGCAGGATTTAAGAAAACTGATTTTAGAAAACGGCATTTTTGAATAAATTCTCAAATAATATCTTTAAAAATATGACAAATTCAATTTTATACAGCAAGTAATATAGACTAGGTTTTTGACTAATCTTTATAGTAGAAATATTTAAAAGATATGACTTATTATATATATATGAATATAAATTAGCAGAAATCAATATTTATTAATAAACACTTGATCCTTTCATTTTTATTTTGCGAGTCATTTTAATATTCTGATATTTTAGAAAAATAATTGGAATAAAGTTAAAGAAATTTAAAATGCTTATTTATTACATTTTGAGATGACAGCAGGAAGAAATTAATTACATGTTTAAAAATTGCTTAACCAGAGACAATTGGACATTTTGTAGTAAACCAATATAAATACTAATGTATTTAAATATTTTTTAAATCGTGATAAAGTTTCCTACATTCAAAATAAAAAATGTGAGACAGAAAGAATTATATCAATATTTAAGAAACTAATAAATGCGGTTTTAGAAATCAACATAGCTAGTACTAATTTAAGTATTGGCAAAAAAAAGAGAAAACACTTTTTATTAAAATATATAATGGATTATAGCTATAATTAAAATCAATTTAATGGCTCGTTTTGATTCTTCTCTCAAGGCATTTATTTAAAAAAAAGCCAATGACATTAATTTCTGTTATCTTTTTCTGAAATTGATATATAAACATTTAATAAATATCAAATTCTTTAGTTATTAGTTAAAAATAATTTTGTCAAATGTTTAATTATTTTGTTAATATTATTTTTAAGATATGCTCCTTCAGATACAACATTCACTTCTCTTACACATGCACTATTTGCTCCATCTTCTTACACTAATTTATATGGAACCTGGAGATATAAAGCCAGCCCTTGACCCGTAAACTTAGGAATGTCTGGATGAGGACTGGCTGGATATTGGCCGGATTTGACTACGTATTATAAAAATCCGTTTCAATACGAAAAACGGCAAGGGCTCAAATATTCGTTATATGAATTACTCGGACGTATTCAAGCTTGCATTTGGGCTCCTTATAATCCAAAATAAGAGTAAAGGCCCGAGATAAAGAATTCCTTATAAAAATAATTTATCAAAAACTCGGGCCGAGCCCAGTCAAGCAATAAATATTAATTCTGGGCCCCTCCTGTCTAAAATAGAAGCACAGGCCGATAGAACAAAAATTAATCGTAAAATTATCGAAAACTCGGGCAGGGCCCAGTCGAGCCCCAAAGCTTAAATCTGGATCCCGCCTGTCTAAAATAGGAGCACAGGATCGAGAATAAAAGTTAAACATAAAATTATCAAATACTCGAATCGGGCCCAGTCAAGCCCTGAAGATTAAACATGGACCCCCTCCTGTCTGAAATAGGAGCGCAGGCTCGAGAACAAATATTAATCATAAAATTATCATAAACTCGGGCCGGGCCCAGTCATGCCCCCCAAAGCTTAAATCTAAGCCCCTCCTGTCTATAATAGGAACACAGACCCGAGAATAAAAATTAGTCATAAAATTATCAAATATTCCGACCGAACCCAGTCAAGCCTTAAAGATTAAATATGGGTCCTCCAGTCGGAAATAGAAGCACAGGCCCGAGAACAAAAATTAATCATAAAATTATCGAAAACTCGGGCCGGCCCTAGTCAAACCCCAAAGCTTAAATCGGGACCCCGCCTCTCTAAAATAGGAGCACAGGCTCGAGAATAAAAGTTAATCATAAAATTATCAAATAATCGAATCGGGCCCAGTCAAGCCCTGAAGATTAAACATGGACCCCCATCCTGTCTGAAATAGGAGCGTAGGCTCGAGAACAAATATTAATCATAAAATTATCATAAACTCGGGCCGGACCAAGTCAAGCCCCCAAAGCTTAAATCTGAGCCCCTCCTGTGTATAATAGGAACACAGACTCGAGAATAAAAATGTGTCATAAAATTATCAAATACTCAGACCGAACTCGGTCAAGCCTTAATGGATTAAATATGGGCCCCTCCTGTCGGAAATAGAAGCACAGGCCCGAGAACAAAAATTAATCATAAAATTATCGAAAACTCGGACCGGGCCCAGTCAAGCCCTAAAGCTTAAGTCTGGGCCCCTACAGTCTAAAATAGAAGCACAGGCCCGAGAAAAAAATTATAGTAAAATTATCAAAAATTAGGGCCGGGCCCAGTCAAGCCCTAAATCTTAAATGTGTGCCCTTCCTGTCTAAAATAGGAGCACAAACCCGAGAACAAAAATTAACCAAATAAATTATCGAATACTTGGGTCGGGCCAAGTCAAGCCCGAATAGCAAGGGTTGAAGTTGGGCCCCTCTAATCCAATATAGGAGCACAACCCCGAGTTTATATATTCATTATAATAATAATCAAAAATTCTGATCGGGCCAATCCCGGAAAGTAAATAACAGCAACAACGTCATGACTTACTGATATCATTATGATCTCTTATCTATATCATCTTGAATGTAAATAGGAGCAAAAACTGCGCAAGTGTAAAATATGTGAGCCGTACAATATAAGGACACTTATCGGGCATTTACAGAATTATGAAAAATAAAGGGTGTAATTTAGAGACCTACGCAGGCGAAATAATTTGTTGCTTGCAAAACGGTTGGATACATGCATTTTCAAAACTGCCAATGTTTGAATTTCGAAAGGCATTGTTTACTTTTCAATTTTTAACTACTAATTTTATGACGTTCATGACGATTTTCTATAAATAACTTGAACTTTTACTATTTTTACATGTAAATAGTTTTAATAAATGATGTACATTTGCTATTGATTTGCTTTCCTATTTTAGTATCTGCTTATATATAGATTGATATGTTAATTAAGTTTTAAACATCTCTCTATATTAAAAAAGTACCTGACGCTGTCGCCGCCGCTGTTTGACATATTTCTCGTTTCTCGAGATTCTTTGCTTCATACTGGAAAAACTATTGCATATATAAATAAGAAATTTGGTACACGCGTAGAAAAAATTTAGGGGGATACGCTGAAATAAACCGCTTTTTAATATATATTGTAGTTCAAGAAATATTTAATGTCAAAATCAAGGACAAAATATTTGTCCAGCGAGTTCGCGTCCTGGATTGACTAACAATAGCAAAACCACGAATTTTTGCATAACGGAGGACATTTTATTTTAATTTCGATGTAGTTTTTGAGTTATTTTACATTTTATGCACTAAGTGAACCTTTTTTTTCGTATCGGCACGTCTAGCGATTTCTCTGTCTCGTACCGTAAAATCTATAACATATAAAAATATGAAATTTGGTACATTTACAGACAAATAATAGGATAACACAATGAAATAAACCGTTTATCGATTTAAACTTTAGCTTCGCATGAAATAACTCGCGAAGTGAGCTCATTATCAAGGGATTCAGTTTCTGGATTCCTTGGGCTAAGAAAAATCCCTGCTCTTCCCTCCTGCGGAAAATAGGCAGGGATAGAAAATATATTTCTAAAAGTAGAATTTTTAGGAAAAATAGATATGAAGCGAGCGCAGCGAGTAGGAGGTAAATATATTAGAAATTTATAGGTATGTTGAATTTCAAAAGAAATTTAAGATAGGTGTATATGTGCGACCAAGTTATTTGTTTCATTTAAAAGAAAATTAAATATTTTTAATATTTAGAATACTAATCAAATACAATAATTTAAAATATAATAAGTAGATTTTAATCAAGTATAAATACATTCTGATTGATATTGGTTACCATTTTTTTCCAAATTCTTTGCTACAAGTCATGAGCAATTATGAACAACAAAAAGAAAAAAAAAATTAAAACAAAATATATATGAAAATATATGTTATCAATGGATATTGGTTTCTATTAAAACTTTAAAAAACTACTATAAAGATATTATTATATTAAAGAACTGTTTAGTAAGTTAAAATATTGAGGTTCGTGGATGAAACTTTTGGCTACTAGCTATATTTCCTTTTGGTGTTATGATATCACTTTTACTTTTTAAAGATATTAATGAATTCTGAATACTGAAGTGACTACCTAAAAATAGCAGATTTTATATAAATATATATTAAATTCTTTATTTTATTATTTTTTAGGATCATTATATTTTTTAACAAATTCAAATATATTAAATAAAAGTTAAGAATTTTTTATTATATCTCATAAAGATAGTTTATTCTATATATATTAAAATTCTTATATTTATCGTGTTTCTATTTCAGTATGTTTAAATTATTATATGTAAAAATAAAAATAAAGTTATTATATATAATATTGTTAAAATCTTAATATAAGTTTTTCATTCTAACATGATCTCATTCTTGTAAAGACTTTTAAAAATTAATTTCATTTAAAAATCATGGAATGAGATATTTTAACTATGGAAGATACTGATTCCGTGTTTTCTAAACATTTTTTTAAACATTTTCTCTAAAATTTACAATGTAAAACAAATGAAAGTATTCAATAACAAATGGTTTCTTAATAACCTTCAGCAACAACTTATGTCTTGAACAATAGATGAGCGCCATCAACTTGAAATAAAACAAAGAAAATGGACTCAGCATATCTGAAATATAAAATGAAAACTTTAAATTACGTTAGGCAGTAACAATTAAGTTAGATAAACAAAATAGTTTAACAGAAAGCTAATATTATTCTATATCAAAATTAATTAACTGACGTATACAACAGTTAGCATATAAAAATATTACACTATTTAGCTAGCAAATATATGATATTTGATATATTTTTATAGAAATATTAGAAGCTCACGCTGAAATAAACCCTTTTACTTTCCTGCAATACATGATAATGTATAGAGAAATTATTCGAATCGTGTCGAAAATCGCAACTCGAGGTTTTAACGAATTTACACGTTTCGACTACTCTAAAATCCGAAAAATCTATCTTTAGCGTGTGACATCTGTGTATGTGTGCCTGTGCGTCTATGTGCCTGCCTGTCTGTCTGTTTGTGCAATGTATGTATCCAATATAGTTAAAAATCTAATGGTCCAAATTTAATCACTTGTCGGTGACCATGATGCTGGTTAGAATTTAGTGTGATTCGAAAAAAAAGAGCCTGTCTTTTCTGCGAAATAGTCTGCAAAATTTGTAATAAAATTCACTCTCGATAGAAAAGTAATTGACCTAATTTTTCAAAATTCAGTAGAAAAGTCAGTGGTGGGTGACCCCGGAACTGAATGGATATTTTTATGAATCGAAAAGAAAAAAAATCTGCCTACTTTGTGAAATGGACCCCCCCCCCCCCCCCAAAAAAAAAATAGTCTAAATCTAAAATAAAAGACTACAAATTGTCATATATATAAATTAAATGCGTGTTTTATAAGGAATTTGAAAACAAGAAAAAATATCATGTTAACTCCATAATTCTAGTGCTAACCTTTCTTGAGATATTTTAGTTTCGCAGCCTATAATCGCTAAACAACATTTTTTTGATCAATATGTAAGTTTTGTCTGGCGGTTATAACCTGATATAAGTACATGTTCGCGACTTATTTTCAATTTGCCACTGACGATGGGTATGGTAATGCCCGAAAGCGCTATAGATGAGTCATTTTTGTACGTCGTAAAAGGAGATTTTAATAAAAGACTTTTAATTATGGACACTTTTTTGGTTGTCTTTCTTTTTGAAGTATAATAAATAATGCTGAAAACAAATTATCCTTTGTTCTTCACTTATCCAAGTTAATCATCGGCTGTATTGGAACCTCAGATGCAGAGACGAGTCCAAGTTCTACGAAACCAGCCACTGACTCTCTTCCTGCGGCTCTTTCTCTTCTTCATGACAGTATCTGGAATAAAAAATAGATTATTTCAACACTTTTTATTTTCCCTACACTACATATATGTTTTCACCTAAGAGTAAGCTTTTGTGGCTTGATTCATGTTTGTTTCTAGTGTAATGCTTGTACCATTTGCTCCTGGAAGAGTGTTCCCTTGTGATAAGCTTTGTTCAACTTTCCTAACCGTGAGCCAATTGTTATGTATTGTTTTAATCCTAATAAGTGATTAGGACGGGATGGGTTTCGACAGACCAGTATTATGATTGGCGCAGGGTTTTTCGCGTTTCATGCTCGGTTTCTTATCATAAGCTGTATTGTTGCTGTGGTTGGTGGGGGTCTCGTCTGGAAGCTCAGTAGTGCTCCTGGGGGAGGTAGCTTTGGTTGCTGACCACTGGGGCCGAATCGTACCCTGAACAATCCTGTTGTTGGCGAATTTTTAATTGCCGTATGCCTTCGGCTGGGTCGGTTATTTTTATGGATTTCCCTACAATATCCGATAAGGTATAGGTAGAGTATTGAAATGGTGTCGAAAATCGCAACACGAGTTTTCGACGGATCTACACGTTTCAAGCATTCTGGAACCCGAAAAAACTATTTTTAGTCTGACGCCTGTGTATGCGTGTGTGTGTGTATCCACTCTAGCTGAAAAACTAATTGACCACATTTCACAAAATGTGGTAGATATGTCACTGACATTCTGAGACATTCTGAGTAAGATAAGCGAAAATTATCAGTTACAAAGTTGCTTAACGTTCTGTATTTGGTATGAAAAAAACAAATGGAGAACCAACATTTGGCTTCATATTCGCACAGTGTGCACATAATATAAAAATGCAGTTAAAAAAAAGAAGACGCACGAAAACCGATAATTATCTCGTTTACTTTTTAAATACTTTGGCGAGAAATACGTATGGAAAAATAATAATTCGTGTAATAGGATAAATTTAATTTATTTAAAATACCAATTTTCAGTAAGCAGCACATGTTGTATCAAAATAGCAGGCAATTGCTACAATACAATAATTACTGCTGTAAGAAACCATACGTCGTATGTGAAAACCATACGTCTTTTCATGCTCAATAAAGAATACTCTACAGACGATTTTATCCTTCTTTGCTTTATTGTTTGAGCTAGGAAATTCTAATATTTCAATTCGCCGCTAGAGGCGCTGAAAACATTTTCAATCAATAAGGAATAGTTACTTTTCTATTAGTAAACCTTGCTACTGTAGCTCTAGTAAACTTTAATAGAAAGTTGAAGGGATTTAAGAGCATTTGGACTTCGATGCCTAAGGAATTCATATTCTCACAAGAAACAGAATATTCATCTAATGTTAAAGGAGTTGGATGGAATTCCTGCTTTATTTTTGCATGGAGATTGGTTACAAAAAATATAATTAAAAAAATATCATTTAATTTAAAAATAAACATAAGATAAATAGATTTTTACAAAATAATTTCACATAAGATTTCATAATATCACGATTTTATTTTAATAGGAAGAGAAATTCTAAGAGAAAAATTCGAACTTTATGTTTATAAGGTTATGTCTGGTGTCCTTTGTATAAAATAAAAAGAGCCCGTTCCACATACAAATTCATGTTTTGTCTGATTTCATATTTTACGGCTACGTCTGCTAGTTACCCATACAGAAGAGTCCATTCTCTCTTCACAGATCGTCCGACTCATATATTGTCCGACCTACCCGAAAGTGTAAGATATCTTTAGACGACCAGGAAAGTGTGACACATAATTTAGACCGGAACTCAATGGAAATGGCGCCTACAGGGATGGTGGGATTGCATTGTAATCTCTAACGAATGTGACGCAATAATAACCATATTTAAAATATTTTGAGGAAAGATTCTTACCATCGGCTGATTCAGAGATTCCTGAAGATTCCGGATAACCGGTAATCTCCTTTCCCAAAACAACTTCTGGGTGTTTGACGTTTCTGATATCATTTACTTCCGATGTTAATGAAATTGTGACATCTCGTGTGAAATCTGTAAAAGATAACGGTATTAATGTCAACATGTGTAAGGAAAGAGTTAATACTATGCTTCTCGAAATGAAATCTACAATTGCTGTCGAGAGATACAGGGGAACAAATTAATTTTGTCGTTGTTATGTTGTTTTCTGGATGTTCCTAATAAATAATTTACATATTTTTTAAATTATTATAAATAAAGTTCCATTAGGAAATTAATCAAAACTTTTAAATGTTTCGGTTAGAAAACAAAAACTTCCATTTATTATGCAAATTGAAGGTACTGGTGAAAAATCTGAATTTCGACAGATAATTTGATGGCATAAACGATAAAAATGGGAATATAATTTGAGAAATCAAATTTATTTTTTATAGATTTTAACGTAAACGGTGCTAACTTTTTTTAAATTTCGAACTTTATGCTTATAAAATCATGTCTGGTGTCATTTGTATAAAATAAAAAGAGCCCGTTCCGCATACAAATTCATGTTTTGTCCGATTTCATATTTTAGGGCTACCTCTGCTAATTACCCATACAGAAGAGTCCATTCTCTCTTCACAGACCGTCCGACTCATATATTGTCCGACCTACCCGAAAGTGTAAGGTATCTTTGGACGACCAGGAAAGTGTGACACATAGACCGGAACTCAATGGAAATGGCGCCTTCAGGGATGGTGAGATTGTATTGTAATCTCTAACGAATGTGACGTAATAAGAACCATATTTAAAATTATTTCGAGGAAAGATTCTTACCCTCTGCTGATTCCGAGTTCCCTGAAGATTCCGGATGACTGGTGATCTCCTTTCCCAAAACAACTTCTGGGTGTTTGACGTTTCTGGTGTCATTCACTTCCGATGTTCAATCTGTGACATCTCGTGTGAAATCTGTAAAAGTTAACGGTATTATTGTCAACGTGTGTAAGAAAAGAGTTAATACTATGCTTTTCGAATTGAAATCTACAATCGCTGTCGAGAGATACAGGGGGAACAAGTTTATGTTATCATTGTTATGTTGTTTTCTCAATGTTCCTAATAAATAAATTTACATAATTTTTAAGGGGGCGCGGTAGCCCATTGGTTAGCGCGCTGGAGTTGCACTCGGTAGGCCCGGGTTCGATTCCAGCCACTGCCAAAACTGCCGCCGTGTTCATGCGGAGTACGATCACGTTAAACATGTGGGTCCGAAAGTCCTTCCGAGAGGTTGGTGGTAGGGGAAGGAGGGTACGGTCCCTGTGGATGCCTCCCCCACTGGGTTCCGGTCAAAATTGGGTGGCACTTCCCGACCGTCCAAACAGTTACCTTACACCTTTCTGGTAGGTCGGACGGTCTGGGTTTCAACAACAACAACATAATTTTTAAGGTACTATCAATAAAGTTCCATTAAGAAACTAATCAACACTTTTAAATGTTCCGGTTAGAAAACAAAAACTTTCATTTATTATGCAAATTGAAAGTACTGGTGGAAAACCTAAAATTCGACAGATAATTTGATGTCTTAAACGATAAAAATGGGAACATAATTTAAGAAATATAATTTATTTTCTATAGACGTTAACGCAAACGGTGCTAACTTTCTTTAAATTTCGAACTTTATGTTTATGAGGTCATGTCTGGGGTCATTTGTATAAAATAAAAAGAGCCCGTTCAGCATAAAAATTCATGTTTTGTTCGATTTCATATTTTACGGGTAGTTACCCATACAGAAGAGTCCATTCTCTCTTCACAGACTGTACGACTCATATATTGTCTGACCTTTCCGAAACTGTAAGGCAAGGTCTTACCAAGTGCAAGGTAAGGTCTTACCCGAATGTGTAAGGTAAGTTCCCGAAAGTGTGAGGTAAGTTCCCGAAAGTGTGAGGTAAGGTCCCGAAAGTGTAAGGTTTAAGTCTTACTTAGTCGTCCCTGTTAAGTCGTAGATGTTTAAATCTCATCTAAACCTCTTCTGTTGATGGATGTTATTCTTTTTTGTTAATATTACAAGTGGTATCATAACTTTGGTAGAAAGTTTTTAACCATTTTTTGTTTTATAACTGCATGGACTGTTTAGTGAAATTGAAAGTAAAGTTTTTATCCCGTACACACCAATGTTATCACCATCTTCTGCTCCATACTCTGTACATTTGAGTTTTGCTCCATTTCCACTATCTTCAGTCACGCGGCCACAGTGCTGCTCGTTCAAAAGCACAGAAACATGTACAACCGGTTCCTCGGGAGCTGAAAAATTATCTGTTTAAAGAAACACGTTTTAGAAATTTTTTTGTATAAATAAGGCAATTGAAATTGTATAATAAGAGTTATATGTGAGTATTTGCAAACTACTTGAAAATAACTTACCTCTTGCGATCTCCGCATCACCCGGGTTCGTGTTTCTTTCATTTGCCAGAAAATCATGCTTCAACAGATCTGTGGCACAAGGCCTGTCTTCTGCCTTGTCCTTCAGTACGGTCTGCAGGAAGTTCAGGGCTTTAGCGACTTCTTCATCAGAAATGCCAGAGGCTGGAAAGGCCTCTATCATCAAAGCATGGAGCAGAGGCGCCTGAAACGAATTGTGTTCATGCTCGAATACATAGAAAATAGTTAAAATAGAACAAACAAACGAAGAAATAATGTATTAATAAATGAACAATGAAATATTGAAAGACGATATCGAAATATTTCGAAAGATGTTTTATTGTCATACAAATGATTTTATATTGATATGGAAAGCAAATATATATTTTCGCTGCTATCAAATTTGGCGAACTTGGGGACAAATGTTGCAAAATAACGCCAAATTGGTGACTTTGTGGAAATGTCGCCAAGTTGGCGATTATTCAAAATCTCGGGAAGTAATTGAATTTAATTTCTGATAATCACCACCGCTTTGTAGAGAATTCCTATTTTAAATTCCTTGATCCCAAAATGTAACGACTTTCAATATTCGTACGAAAGAGGTATGATTTATTAAGAAGTGAACCTGAGAGGGAGGTGAACGTGCTAACTAAGTAATTGCGTTGCTTTAGGGAGTCGTATAAAATTGATCGGGGAAATGTGCCGTAATTTGAGTCTGGGAATATTAAAAGAGCAAACGCTGCATGCGAATGGACGGAAGTGGATCTTAAACATAGCTTCATCCACCCCACAGTCGGAATCCGTCTAAAATGGGGGTTCCCGAAGTTAGGATCGCGCTTCTATTTCAGATAACAGCATCTATGAATATTTCCCTGGCTCTTTATGCGCTCTTGAGCCTGATGTATCCAATACATGCAATTGCAGACAGAAAACTTGCTATGTGGTTCCAATACTATGCACCCCGTCATATGCCTGATTTAACATCTATAGCTGTATAGAATAAAGTAAAAGGTATCTAAGAGTAAATTATATGCGATATTGCTATTTGCGAATAAATCAATTGGAAGTAAAAATTGGGAGGGGATGAAATGTTACTGACTTTCAGTCCACAGAGGAGGAAAGGGTAGATATCATCTCTCCAACTCCTCATCTGTCTGAGCTTCCTCAGTATTACGTGGCCCGATAACATACTGAAGGCGAGCATCCCAATGCACCAAATATCAAGTTTGGCACCGTCCACTGCCTCACGATATCCGAGATTTCCACATGCCTCAGGGGGGCGGTAAATCAGCGGTATTCCATATCTGAAAAATAAAAGAGGTAGAAAATTGTGAGATTAAAGGATTTTGAGTCTACAACGAAACAACCACCCCCCAAAAAATGAAACAGCTAACGTATTCTGAATGAAACGCGAGCGCTCAACGTATAATCTATAGAAAATTTTGAAAATATCTAACCTTGTGGTTGGTGCTGTTGTATCGTTCAGGAATGTAAAGTCACATAGAACTGCGCGGTCACTTAAGTCTATCATCACGTTGTCAGACTTTATATCAAGGTGACAGAGCTGCCGCTGATGCAAGTAGTCGACTGCCACCAGAACATCCTTCAACCACGACTTCATCTTAGCGAGGCCACATGGAACGTTACGAATCTCTCCCAAAATATGGTAAAGATCTTCGGATAACTGTGGCATCACAAATATATCTGCTTGCTTCAGGCTTATCACCTGCAAGAGCGGCATCACATTGGGGTGATTCAGTTTGCGCCAATCGCACTTTTCTTTCTCCCAAGTTTCGTCGGATCGAGTGATTTTTATGGCTACTTTGCCCAAGTAGTCAGGGCTCGTTCCTGAAAACACATCGCCAAAAGTGCCCTTTCCGAGAACCTTCGAGATCTTAAAGTTCCAGTCCCTCTCCAGAACTATTTTGACATGCTCTTGGAGACAATGGCGGTATTCCTCACGACTCATCAAATTCTCATCGAGAAATGGATTTGGATTATCCATGACTGAGCCGTATTAGGGTTAGATAAGTCAAAATAAGAATAAATAATTCTCAGTTAAGTAGAAGAAATTTTCAATTTTATAGCCAAGTTATTTCTCCCGATAAGATGGAAAACTGCGCAGTATTTAGTCGCTGACCAAATAGGTCTTCAAGATGCCGAAACAAATGTCACTCAAATAGTAAAACTTTAAATTCCGAGATGGTAAAAGTGGATCAAAATGAAAGAAAAGTTGTCAAAATAAGAAAGTAATTGAAAATCAACAAAATAGAAGAAGAAATAAACAGTTTTAAATCGCTTTCAGAATCGCAGAGTAAAAACACAAGTTATAGCATTCAACTCAAGATTTGAAAAGGCTAATTTCATCGAAATTGTTACTTAGGTATCATTGTTTTACATTGTTGTTGCCATAAAGTATTATTGAGTTCATTTCTTGAGGAACTGTAATTGTTTAATTAGCTTTTCTAATCGAAATATGTACATTGTTGCAATAATGTTTCTATTTTGCCTCACTGTTGATTCTGGTGCGAGAAACCCAGCATGGTCAGCACATGATTTTTCTACTTCCTGAGATAAATTTTTGCCTTTTTAACTGCCTTAATAGAGCATCTCTGAAGAAAATTTCAGTTATACGTCCGGAACGAGAGTGAAAGGGTTCTTTTATAAATATCAGCAAACAATTTAAGGCAAAATAAACCAGGATAATAAATCTTTATATAATGTAAAATTTATTTTGAATTATTTAATCAGTAGGGAATACCATGAGCTCATTTTAAAAATGATTTAAATGTAACATATGAGCATTAAGCCCCAATGGTATTTACAACATTATTTGGAAGGAACAAAAGTTTCGAATGCACCCGTTTGTTGAATGTTCATTTAAACATTTAAAATAAAAAAAATTACTGTTATGGTCACTTTAAACAGTTAGAATGCTATTAAATGCTAGGTATACATAATAGAAGACGCTTGTAGAAGATAGGGAATGAATACTGTTCTAAATGAAATCCTGATTTCTGATAAATCGAGAATTATTGTCGGAAAGAACTCACCTTTTCAAATATCTTCTGAAGGTTCCAAGTTATCGGTTTCCAACATATAAGGTTCCATATCTCCTCGTAGGCCAAGGGATTGACCGCAATAAATATGTCTGCAAAGAAATTATGGCCATTATAAAAATATCAGGAAGAAATATATCGGGAAGAACCAATGTCTGGAAGAACAGCATTAGAATAAAATAAAACGTTTCATCTTTTTATGCTCAAGTTCATCAGTTAACCAAAATTATCTTGAAATGATTCTTCGATTCTTTTAAAGTTTATTTTTTTTACTAAGCCGCCAAGCATTTGCCGCTAACAAGTTGGTAACTGTTTAGCGGCTCTGATGAATTGCGTGCTGATGTGTGTTAATATATACAAGAAGAGGGTTGGAGAAATCAAGTTTATGGCTTTGTTAAATACAGCTTTTCAGACTGATTCTAAAGAACAAAACCGCATGTCTTTACAATCATTAGAACTGATCTTACGAATTTTGCATTATTAATTGGTTAAAACATTAAAACAGAGGAAAAGAGCCTGAAAGTTTTCGGGCTGATAGCAACAATTTTTACTTTCCTTATATACATAATGTATAAGGAAAGTATTGTGACGGGGTCGAAAATGCGAATTCGAGTTGTCGACGGGAGAGTACGTTTCAAGCATCTCTGATCACGAATCAAACGTTTTTGAGGTGATGTCTCTGTCTGTGTGTGTGTGTAGGTGTGTGTGTGTGAAAGCAAGTCTGAGTAAAATCATGTGTGTGTAAAAGCATATATGTGTATGAGTGTGTGTGTGTGTTTGTGCCTGTGAGTCTATGGAGACGATATCTCACGAACGGATGGAGCGATTCGAATGAAACTTGGTACAAAAATCCCAATCAGTGAATACTGGAAGCCTATTGCCTTCAAACGTATTCGAATGTACAGAACCCCCTAAATTTTCAAATGAAATTTTGAAAAAATCATCAAAAAATCAAAACCGCTAATAAAGTTACGCAAATAGACATTTCTTATGTAATTTTTCCTTAGAAAACGATTGGCATAAACTTTAGATCGAAAGCATGAACCGTTCTCGAGTTATTGCACATTTTTCAAATAAAATTATCAAAAAATCCCAAAAATTAAATAAAATCTATTAACTGTTGAGAAACATGTTCACTTTTCAAATGTAATATCATGTGATATATTGGTTGACATCATTCTCGTGGAACTAGCTCGTTCTATTCATGAGAAAAGATACTTCATGTGATGTTTTGTATTTGAATGCCAATAGTCATTTATCTGCTGTAAGAATAACTTATTTCTTCTTCCATAACGCTTGGCGAGATTTTGGCGACGAATTGGGCGGAATGTTGTCAACTTGGTAACTTTTTGAAATGTGGCCAAATTAACGAAAATCTCGCCAAATGGATAAAAATGACGCTAAATCAATGAAAATGACGCCTAATTGTCGAAAATTCAATATCTTGGAATGAATATTAGTCTCTACTATAAGAAAAACCTATTTTATTTTACGGTCAAAGTAGAAAATTTATTACATTATATAAGAAAGTCATGTGTTGCCCACATCAGATTTTTTTTAATAATTTGATTTTTCCTGTGGTCCTTTTCAAACTGTTTATCCGTACAACATATTTTAAATATATATTTCATATCGACGAGCTAGGAATATGGCCTCCGGAATGTCTTTCATATATTGCATATCATTATAACGGAACTAATTGGAACATCTAATCGAAACACCTAAGACTTAGACAATGCTCATGTATTTCACGAGATATTAATTAACATTTAATGGCAATTTGATGATGATTTTGACCGTGAGTAGGAATAAGGCACTTTATAGGACTCAATGTTCCCAAAACGCCCAATTTCATTTTGTGTTGTTGAAAACCCAAACCGCCCTACTTACCCGAGTGCATGAGCAGCTGATTGACAGACAGGTCATTTTGTGTGGTGTAATTCAAAGCCAAAAACCATTGTGCATTGTATGGATCTTGTACATCATTTTGAAGTGAAAGAAGTAAATTCTTGCATTACGCAGAGAAAAACATGTGAGGCACACATAAGATATTTACTTAAGTTTATGTGTTTTCCCTTCAATAAAGATTTATTTAACCAATTTCAATTGACAAATTTCACAGTGTGTTCCTATAGCTACTAGTATATCAAAATTATTCACTCCCTAATTTGTAAACATTAAATTTTAATAAATGTAACATTTAAAAAAGCATTAAGTCGTTTAGTAATAACTTTTAAGAATGCATTAAAATCATTGTAAACTTTGATTTAATCATATAAAAATTCAGGTTTTTAATTTGAAAAGTTATACATGTTATATTTTGTCTGCGTTTTAAAAACTGTGATGTGGGCAACACATAACTTTCCTTATATAAGGCAATGAATTTGCTACTTTTACAGTAAAAAAGTAGGTGTTTCTACCAATAGATACTTATATTCTTTCTAAGATATTGAATTTTCGTCATTCAGTTGTCAGTTTCATTGATTTAGCGTCATTTTTATTCATTTGGCGAGATTTTCGTTAATTTGGCAACATTTTAAAAAGTCTCCAAGTTCGTCGCAAAACTCTCGCCAAGCGTTATGGACGGAGAAATACGTTATTCTTATAACATATAAATGATTATTGGCGTTCAAATGCAAAAGTATTACTTAAAGTACCTTTTCTCATGAATGGAACGAGATATATCCACGAGAATGATGTCACCCAATATATCGCATGATATTACATATGAAAAGTGAACGTGTTTCTCAACACTTAATAGATTTCATTAAATTTATGGAATTTTTGGTATATTTTTTTTTTAAATGTGCAATATCTCGAGAACGGTTCATGCTAGCGATCTAAAGTTTATATCAATCGTTTTCTAAGGAAAAATTACATAAGAAATGTCTTTTTGCGTAACTTCATTAAAGGTATTCATTTTTTGATGATTTTTTAAAAATTTCACGCGAAAATTTAGGGGGGGGGGGGGGTTGAACATTCGATTACGTATAAAACAATAGACTTCAAGTATTCACGAATTGTGATTTTTGTTCCAAATTTCATTCGAATCGGTCCATTCGTTCGCGAGATATCGTCTCCACAGATTCACTGACACACCCACACACCCACACACACATTCTCACACACACACACACACACACACAGACATCACCTCAAAAATGTTTGATTCATGATCAGGGATGCTTGAAACGTGCTCTCCCGTCGAAAATTCGAATTCGAGTGTTCGACCGCGTCACAATACTTTCCTTATACATTATGTATGTAAGGAAAGTAAAATGCAGCGTTTTTATGTCCCGAATTAAAAAGGAAGAAATATGATCGATATTTCTGTCAATCTTGTGGAAAATATCGCCTAGTTGTTTACATTTCGCCAGTGTCACAAATTTCAGTACATCCATCGGTAAGCATTATGTATAAACTGAGAGTATTGAATTTTTTTTTATATATAAATAACATGTCAAATTGTTAAGCTTAAAAATACGAAATGATTACAGAAAAGTTTCGTCTCTCATGACTGGAATGCACTAGATTCACAACAATGATGTTAATATATTTATTGTATATTAAATATATAACGTGCGCATATTTCACAATGGGATTTATGTTTTAATATTTTTTTTCTGACAACAGTGAAGTATCTCAAGAACAGTTCTTGCCAGAGTTCTGAAATTTGTGAAAATCATACTCTAACGACGAATTACACAAAAAATGATTATTTACGTGACATGACAAGATATTACAATTGTTTTCAAAATTGCATGTGAACATTTGGAAATTTTCCAAACATTCGATTGCCGTTATGATCAAAATGCTTCCAGTTGTAATTTTTGTACCCTTGCATTTGTACCCTTGTATCCTTGTTTTCATACCAATTGTAAATTATGTACCCTATGCCGTTCAAAATGCTCCACTCCTTCGTGAGATATCGTCTGAATAGACTCGCAGACATATATACACAGACATCATTCCGAGTTCTGGGAGATATTAAATGTGATCTCTCGTCGAAAAGTCGAATTCGCATTTTCAACCCCGTCACTATAATTGCTCTGAATATTATACAATGTATATAGGGACATTAAAAAAATCTCACTATATCTAAAAAGATATTTGAAAGAGGTTCATAATGATACTGCATAAATTATAAATTTTCTCCTCAAATTCATGAGCATTTTACATCGTATATACGATGTCACGTTCTTAAATTTTGAACTCATGATTTCAAAAAACCGAATATCACTCTAAAAAATAAATGTGTAAACCTGGAAATTTACACACGTATATCGGTAAATGTGTCAATTCACAGACGTGTATCTCAAATATACGTGTTGGTGTGTGTATTTAAGGAAGTGTGTATTTAAAGAAGTGTGTACTACTTTCTAAAAATGCATTGAAATGTGTAAATCTAATAGATCATGGGATTTTACACAGCTTGGCTGGTTTTTCAGTTTACACACATTTTAATGTATACTAACGAACATCTGTGGCCAGCCCTTTCGCTTTACAATTTTATTGATGGGTTGACGTAATTCTCCACATGAGCTGTCACAAATTTCATAATATAAAAACTAATTAGATTTAAAAAAATCTATCTGAACGATGGTGACACAGCCCAGTGGTTAACGCGCGGGAATTGCACTCGAACGATCCGAATTTGATTCCCGACTCTGCCCAAACTGTCCTTGTGTTCACGCGAGGTATGGGCACGTTAAATATGCAGACCCGTAAGTCCTTCCAAGAGGTTGGTGGTAGGGGGAGGGGGGTATGGTCCGTCCCTGTGGATGCAGCCCTCACTGGGTTCCGGTCTAAATTGCGGGGCACTACTCGACCGTCCAAATAGATACCTTACACCTAGGTCGGACGGTCTAATTCGAAGGAGAAGTAGAACTTTAGTCAGTTCTCTATTTTTACATTAGTTAAGCGATTTTATTTTATTAATATGTTTTTAAGTTAAAAAATATATAATAAAAATTTTCGTTAGATTCAAATATATTATTTAAATTTTAAATTAGAATTTTATAGTTAAATTCATATATTCGATTTACATTCTGCCAAATTAGATTTCCCGATTATGTGAATATTACTGCGTCAGTTCCAAATATCAGTGGCGTAGGCAGGGATTTCACCTGAGATTTTCCTTGCTTTAACCACTATTTGTATACTTCACATTATATGTGCCACTATTTGTTAAGGCACATATAATGTGAAGTATACAGATATGTGCCACTATTTGTATACTTCACATTATTTGAACAGAACTGATTTGAAATTAAAATGAAATATTAATTTTATTTTGCCCTCTGTGCAAAATTGCATGATAATTACAATAGAGATTTTAAAATGAAGTACTTCGAAGAGTTTTCGAGGTAGGTAGTTGTTTATTAAGAAAAATGCAGTTGATGCGAAGAGAATATGACAGTAGTACCACGGCAACCACTCGATTATGCAACGCGACTCAATAAAACAAGCGCATTGCGTTGCGTAATCGAGTAGGACAGTGGTACGGAGGAAACAGGTGCCCAGATTATAGATATAATAACCTTGTATGTTCCCCTCCTTGTCACTAACAGAGCTCAGAGCTACTTAGGTTTTGATCTGCTGACACACAAGTCCGTGTGCTGACAGATGTCACCCTTCAAGTACTAACTGCTTTCAAAGCTGCTTAAGTTTTCAGCTACGAAGAAACCGATAATAAAATGGAATGACTGCAAAGTGGTTTTGGAGGTTTAACATGGTTTTACAAAATACATATATTTTATTTATTCATATATAATTAATATAGTTTATAATAAAATTATATAATTAAATTGTTATAACTCTACACTTAACGTGATTGGTTGCTAAAGAAGCTGCGATCCTGCATTTGAGATTTGAGTGACGTCAGTGTGTTTTGCTTTCTCCTTTGTGGTGATTGTAGCTGTAATCGCCGAACTAAATGAAGTAAGTTTTAGACTATTTACTAATTTTTAATACGTATCATTAAAAAATATTATTGAAATACAAATTCTTGTATGTAAACTATTTAAAATTTCGATAAATTCTTTTGATGAATATTACATTGACTGACAAAAGTTTGTCTTCATAACTTTTCAACCCGGTCTATTTATATTACTATAAAAGTTTTTTTTTTAAACTGCGAATATCGAAATCTAAAAAAGTCAATGTAAATTAGCCTTTTTTATAACCGACAAGTAATATGGAACTTCAAAAGATGTAGTTAAGCTTTGGTCATACATCGTCTGCCGGATGTTTGTTTACATAAAGTATAACCCTTAAAGTTGTTACATGAAGCGGGAATTTCGAAAATTTATAATTTTTCTATGTTTATAAACTTTTATTTACTGTTGTCTTTTCATACATCTGTGGTATTGGAAACTGAATTTTAGAAAGATTTTTCGAAATGGAACTTGTAATATAGAGTTTATGATTTTTAAAATGATTAATATTTTTCCTTCCACTGTTCAACATATGTAATTGAAGTAAAAATGCTAGATCAATTTTTCACTATCTAAAATTTGCATATCATAGAAATTAAATTTCATTGGTATAAAAATGAAGTTATAAATTTTCTTTATAGAACTTTAAAATGTTTTTTTTTTGCATATAAAATGTATCTTAATTCTGCCATGGACTGAAATTGTCTAACCAAGGTGAGGTAATGACATGTCGATATTGATACATGTCATTATCTATAGAACTTCCTGTAATCTTGCATCTTCTTACTAACTATACAACTTCTTTTTTTAAAATATTAATGCTAGTACAGATTTTCAGGTTTATTTTTCAGCATATGTATACTTAAGCACTGTAAAATTCTTTCTATTAATACATTTTAAAATTTCACAGATTTTACAAGTAACAGTTAATACGAATTTTAACTGTTAATGTAAATTTTTCTAAAAAGCTGAATTAATTTCCTGATCCTAATAAAAATGTATTTTTTTTGTTCAATCTGGTTAATTGAAAATAGGGCTAATTCCTAATGAAATTTAGGCTAATCCGGAGATTAGATCACCTTGGTTAAATCGGAGAAGACGCCACGCACTTTGTGAGCGCTTTATGTTGCAATCTGGTAACCTCTTGTATCGGATGTTTTCGGCGGAAATTGTGTAACATCCAATAAGAATACGTTTTTGTGTTTGCTACAGTTTTTTGATGTAAAAGAACATTTCAATCAATATTTTTGGCAATTTTTGTGCGTGTTTGCTTGTTCTTTCGTTATTTGATTTATTTTGTAATAATTATTCATCTTAGTTTAAGTTTTGCGGATTTGCTTTTGTCGTCGATCATATTTCCCTTATGTCTTCTGGTATGCGCGAGCAAATGGAAGGTGAATGTAATTCTGTAAAGCGTGGTAGAATGGATGTTGGTATGAATGAATCTAGAATAAAATTTTACTATGATTTGGAGAATAAAGGTTTGAAAGAAGTGATTAATTGGTGTGTTATGAAAGGGATTATGAGTGATAAATATGTTTGTCCTAAGTGTGGAGATGAAATGAAGTTATGTGAGATAGATAGGAAGATTGATGGATTCGAATGGAGGTGCCGAAAGAGATCTGGAATGAATCAACATGATGTCAGTAGGAGTATAAGGAGAGGTACATGGTTTGAGAAAAGTAAGTTGAGTTGGATTGATATTTTAATTATGACTTTGTTGTGGTTTAATGATTATGAGTGCAAGTTTATTATGAATCAGTTAAATATTTCCGACAAAACTGTTACTGATTGGAAACAGTTTTGCCGGGATATTTGTGCGAGTGTTTTTTTTGAATGAAAAGATTAAGATTGGTGGTAATGGTGTGATTGTTGAAATAGATGAAAGTAAGTTTGGTAAGAATAAGTATGGAAGAGGAAAGCCTGTGGTTGGACAGTGGGTGTTTGGAGGAATTGAAAGAGGAACGAATAAATGTTTTTTTGCTAAGGTGCCTAATAGATCGCGTGAATGTTTGCTGGAAGTGATTGAAAGGTATATTGAGAAGGGGACCTTAATAATTTCGGACTGTTGGAAGGCGTATGATTGCCTTAAGCATAAAGGCTTCAATTACCTTCAAGTGAATCACAGTTACGAATTTAAGGATCCCGAGACAGGCGCACATACTAATTCGATTGAGGGAACGTGGTCGGCGATTAAAAGAACAAGAAAGATCAATCATGCATAAGCATTGATTATGAAACACTTTCCAACTGAAATGTAATTTCATTTAAAAATTTCTAAAATGTGATTCATTCAGTGGTAATATCTTTTACATTATCACAGTACTACAGTAATTTATTATACTTAAATATTTAAAACTGTATCGAAATATAAATCATCTGATTCTTTATGCAAAATCAATGAATATTTCATTCATATAACTTGTATTCCAGACTCCAGAGCTAAATAATTTTGTGTGAAAAAAATTCAGCAATTCTTATGTAATTCATCTTACAATCGCTTGAGATATTTGCATTCTGCATATGTTAAAATTAGGCTTCCTTGAAGAAATAATAAAAGTTTAGGGATCATTTAAAATCACAACTATTGTAATTGCATAGGCACGGAATTTAGATACACAGATAATACACAGATAATATATATGTGTATGTGTATGTACTCAAAGTATTGGAATCGTGCCGAAGATCGGAACTCGAATTTTCAAAGGATCTACACGTTTTGGGACTTCTAGAACACGAAAAAACTACTTTTAGGAAGACGTCTGTGTGTGTAAGGGTGTATCTGTGTATGTTTCTGTGTGTCTGTGTGGATATTACATCCACTCTAATTGAAAAACTAATGGACCGAATTTCATACAATTTGGTAGGTATGTTTTTTGTGGGAAATCCTGATGTTCATTAGATTATAGTACGATTCGTAATAAAAGAATCTGCCTTCTTTGCGAAATGGCCGCAGAAATTGCCTTTATCCACTCTAGCTAAAAACTAATGAACCAAATTTAACAAAATTTGGTGTATAATATTTCAATAACCGACAAGTGATTTATATACCAAATTTAACAAAATTTTGTATATAAGTCATTTGTAGGTTATTCTAGTACGATTCGGGAAAAAGGAATGGGCTATTTTTGCGAAATGGCCAGCAAAAATCGTTATATATAAAAATAAAAGACTACGTGTGCTCAATTATATCAATTAAATTCCTATTTTATATGTGATTTTTGACAACAAAAAGAATAAGACTAACCCCATTACTCTAGGACTAGCCGTTCTTGAGATATTCTAGTTTTTTTGGCGTTTTCGCTACGCCACCTTTGACAATAAGTCCAGCTATCAAATGAGAACCAAATTTAAGTTTAACGTGTAAATTCAATGTCATTTAAAATACTTATGTTGTGCAGATAAACTCAAATTATCATTGAATAAATAAAGAGAACGAATATGAGTCTGCAGAGAAAGACATGTGCTGTCCACATCAGAATTTTTAACAATATTACAACAATGATTTATAGAAGTGAACGGGGATTATTTTCAGGTCATTTCGAAAGTCTATGATCTATATTTAAAGATCCATCAAATTTTTGTCGAATAAAATGTTCAACAAATTTAAGCTGTGTACCAAATTTTAACTCTCTAGGACGTAGGGAAGTGCATTTAAAATGCCATCAAATAAATTTATCATGAAGAGTTATATAAAATTTAAAAAAAAAGAAAAATTGTTATCTACCAAATTTACTTTAAAATATGAAGCCACTCCCATATGCAAAACGTTTAAACAAATGGAGAGATATTTATTATATAATATCTCTTTCTTTTCTTTCTGGAAGATATCCCAAAGTCAGAATTTAATTGAATTTGTTTTTTTCCCTATATTAAATATTTTTTTTAATTAAAAAACTACTTAACATATTTTACTGAATTTTTTTTTATATATTCTATGGGATGATGTGAATATTTCCAAAAAATTTCGAAGCAATTCGTGAATTTTAAACTTACTTAAAAAATGTTTGAAAAATTAGGTCCCATAGGGTTCAATGTATTTCATTTTTTCAACCCGGGTTCAATAAAAAACTAATTGGGTGATATTATTTATTTATATTCCCATAGGTCCTACAGACCGACTGAACAACATACTAAAATTTCATTTTGATAAACTCATTTTTACGGCAGTTATCGTGCTAACGGACAGACAGACAGACAGACAGACAGACAGACAGACAGACAGACAGACAGACAGACAGACAGACAGACAGACAGACAGAATGAATAAAGTCATAAACACTTTTCAACTTTGTTGTAAAGTGTTAATAAAAAGCAAATCCCGCAAAGTGAAAGACCAATTTGATTCATATTTGTATGCGTATATGTTCAAAAGAAGGCTTGGACATGAGGTTGGGGAGGAAGCATGGAATATATTAATAAAAGGAATCATTTCCATCTTTCCTCCCCATACAAATGATGATGACCTTATAAAGCAGCAGGCGGAAGAAAGATTTCAGCATTGTTCCGACTCTGAGTCGGACGATGAGTCCTGAAGGTTAGTGTTTTTTGTTTAATTTATCCTGTGTTTTGAAACTCTGTTTATATTTTCAGTGTTTAGAAAATTGCTCCCTCCTTTGAAAGTTCTTAATATTTTTAGTTAGAGTAGAAACTTTTTATAAGTATCAATTTTAAAACATTTTTAGAGTGCAAATTTCTTCCTAAGTTTTGTTCTTTTTTTTAATTTTAAAATGAACGACCTTTAGGTGCCCCTACACGGACTACTTATACATTCGTTCCACAGATGTCGATCTTTAGGTCGAACCCCTGTCCATACATGATCACTGGTACATACGCACCATTGGTACATCCATTCCATAAATTTCGACCTTTAGGTCGAACCCCTGCCCCTGTACGGACCACTGGTACATTCGTTCCACAGATTTCGACCTTTAGGTCGAATCCCTGCCCCTACACGAACCACTGGTACAAACGGACCACTGATACATCCGTTCCACAATTTTCGACCTTTAGGTCGAACCCCTGCCCCTACACGGACCACTGGTACATCCGTTCCACAAATTTCGACCTTTAGGTCGAACCCCTGCCCTTGTACGGATCCTCGGTTGCATGGAGAAAGTGATTTTACTACGTGCGATATGCACAGATAAAATTGTAGCATATTCTGTGTCTGGGCGCCGCAGGCGACCGTTCCTAATAAACCGGAGATCACTGGGGGCCCCGTTCCGGTGTAGAACGACCTTTAGGTCGAACCCCTGCCCCTGTACGGACCACTGGTACATACGGACCACTGATACATCCGTTCCACAATTTTCGATCTTTAGATCGAATCCCTGCCCTTACACGGACCTGTAGGTCGAACCCCTTCCTTTATATGGATCCTCAGTTAGACGGAGAAAGCGATCTTGATACGTGCGATATGCACAGATAAAATTGTAGCATAAAAATTTTAAATTTTACAAAAATCTGATTTTGGAACGTTTACATGAGTATTATTAATATTTTTATTCTGCAGTTTTATAAAGTTATTTAATTTTCTTAAAATACACAAAAATCTGATTTTGTAACGTTTTTTTGAGTATTATTCACTGTTATTTAAGTTAAATTAAATTATCATTTATATTAGAAAATCTTGTTTAGAACAAACACAATAGTCTGTCTTTAGAAATAGGGTTCTTCTACCAAAACATCATTTTGGTAGGAGGAGCCTATTTCTAATGACGGTAAATGACATCATTGAGGATGGGTGGAGCCAATTTCAAAACACGGAAGAAAGCGCCAACCACAGGCCAACTTGGCCCGATTTTGTACTTAGAAAAAAATTTGCGGTGACCTGATCTCCGGATTTACCGAAATTTATTCCCCATGAAGTTCAAATCTGGGACTGTAAATATTTAAATTTTGAAAAGCGTCATTTAAAATACTTTTCATAAATTTTAAACATATGTAATTGCTTACAGGAAAAAAAAAATCCAGTTATTGGTGATTTTACTTCTTAGCTGACATGGTTTACAGCAGAGTTGGTCAGTATCAAAATACATGTATTTTAAATACATTTTCAAAATACATTTGTATTTTGTATTTTAAATTGAAAAAACTAAAGTATTTTGGTAATTTATCGAAAATACATTTTCAGAGTATTTTGTATTTTTAAAATACTCAAAATACATTTTGTGTTTAAACCGCAGAATAACGCTTCAGAAAATAGAAAATGGCTAATCTATATTTTGTCTAGTCATTGAATTTGTTTCTAAGAGTCGATCTAAACAGACTTTTGCAACCTGTCGCCGATAAAGATGGTAATTATTGGGATGTTTAGTATCTGTGGTGGTCTCTAAAAATATGGTTTCTGTTATAAACTTCACATTCGTATAAGAATTATAAAACGATGTTTTTTGGTAGATGACGCCTTCCTGCTTATGTATAAAGACAAGGGACAGGAAGAAAGTTTGACTTTCAATTCTTTGGGAAAACAAAAGCATAGGCTATCCAAGGTTTGCTATGCAGGGGTGAGACAGCCCAGTGGTTAGCCCAAACTGTCCCTGTGTGCACGTTACATATGTGAGTTCATAAGTACTTCCGAGAGGTTGCTGAGAGGGGAAGGAGGGTACGGTTCCTGTGGATGCCACCCCCACTGGGTTCCTATCTAAATTGGGTGGAACTTCACGGCCCATAAAATTTGCCATACTATTGTTTTTCAAAAAAATGTTTTCTTGAAACATCTATTTTTTCATATCTTCAATGGAGCTCAGATGATAACTGATTTGAAGTTAGCTTTATATTTCGGAGGAATTGAAAGTTCACTATGGATTTCCATTTCCGTTTTTTTTTAATTTCCGGTTCAAAAATTGAAATTGTCATATTACTTGAAACGTCTGTATCTCAAAAGCATTCTTTTGCCCCTTCCTGTCGGTGGCCTTACTCGCAGCCGGTTTGCTTTCAGTTGACACATACATAGCTTTTCTTTTCCGTTTTCTGCCTCCTCAGCAATTTTTCATTGAACTATTGCATAACCATGGCAGCAGACGATTCTTTTCTGAAAGGTTGCTGTGAATGCTTTCTGCTACAAATCATTACTGCCAAAAGTGCAGAGAAGATTATTAAATGATGTTTACTGCAATTCGCTAGCATGGATATAACTAGCAATGCACGAACATAGTTCATTAGAAGTATGATTGATAGAAAAGTTTGGATTTATGGTATGATTTTTTTTATTTGTATATTTCTATTCTCTTACATCCGTGATTATAATCAGAAATTTTGTATTTTATACAATATTTTTCTTATTCCCTATAGAACAATTTTTTCCCTATTCCCTATAGAAGAATTTTTTCATTTTGTTTAGATTAATATAAATTATTTATTATTTCATGATCATTCTTTTACTATAATTTTCAGAAAGCGTATAAAATATTTATTAACATGTGTATTATAAATGTTTTTGTTTTATAATATTTTAGATATCTAGTTAATTATGGCAGAAATAAGTTTTATATGCAATTTTACAGCAAATATAAATTTGTTATACATTATAATAGCAATCTATTGGTATCATATGTTGGTTCTTCTGTAATACAATAGTATCAGTTATTTGGTATCGGATTTTTTTTTGTTTCGTCACACCTACCTTTCTGGTAGGTCGGACGGTCTGGGTAACAACAACAACAACACCTTAGTAAATGCTCTGGCTTTTGGCCTCATCAATGAGAACAGTGCCATCTATAGGCAGCAGCTTTTCAGGACCTGTTTTTCCCTCTGTTGGTATCCTATCTATTGTATCTAAACAATGTAGAAAAAGGAGGACCTCAGATTGGAATCTACTCCCGTAAAAAATTTTTCATTGAAAGTAAGTAATGGTAAGTCATGTATTAACATAGCATGAAATATCACTTTCAATTTCTGTAGCTTATTTATTTCTTGGGGGAGAATAACTATAATTTTCATATGTTGATCCCAATACTTATTGAAGCTGTGAATTGTAGATTACAATTTTGCTACATGCTGATCTTTCCCAAGTAAAATCGAACAGTTTTCTCGGGAACTTTCAAAGATATCTGTAATTGTTTCTGAGCATAAAAGTACCATACCTATAGTAGTGTAGGTGTATAATTAAGTAATATTTTGAACCTTAGTTTTTTAAAGTATATTTTACTAATTTTAACTTTTAAAATATGATCTTTCAATTCATCATATTACATTACATAAAAACAATCTATAACAAATATAAACATAATTTGCTTAATCAAGTACATATAAGTCTAGAAATTTCCTGTAAAAAATTTGCTACAAATTGTTTTGTAATATTCCAGGAAAAGTGCATGATTTTAAAAGGAAAAGGTAAGTTCAGTAGTGATGGTGCTTTTCGGTCCTGAATGTCTTTTATCCCTGTTTCATAAGAAAACCTGTGTGAGATGTGCAGAGTACAGGATCTCTATCAACCAGATATCTCTACGTGAAACATTTATTACTAAGCATTTCTAATATACATTTTTGCTCCGTGGTAGATTTATTGTCTGAAGTTGGTCTTATTGGTAAATTGTCTGAAGTATAAATTTCATTTTGTTAACAAAGCATAAAGTGAACAATAATAAAAAAATATTGCCCAATAAGATTATTATCCAAAAATCGAAGGATTAATAAAATATGAGAATTTGCAGTATGTATTTCAAAAGTTTGTTTATGTTAAGTGCTACGAGTCAAGAAATATTATGATTGTAATGTTTTGTATAAGTGGCTGAACATGAGAGAAATAATGAGAACCATAGAAATAATGGAATTAGGAAATTTTAAAATTGGATTTTTTGGGGACCCAATTTTTTTGTTCGTTGTTATATGTAATAAGTTATTTTCTTTTTGTATCAGAATATAAAAAAAAAATAGCATGAAAGGTAATTGTATATGTCCTAAAATACTTTTTTTTTTATCTTCTAGAACTACTAAAGGGAAGGCTAATGAAGGAAACTGCTACCTCCAGATGCAGATAATTAAGAACATTTACAGTCCTTAAAAACCCTTCATAAGAACTTTAATTTTAATTTTTAGGGAACCTTAAAAGGCCTGTTTATTTTAGCAGGCAAGACTGAATTTCCATTAGACATTTTTGTGTATTTTGAAATATCAAATTTTTTACTGTATTCACGTTGCAGGTATTTTATTCTGTCTACTGTACGTTATCTGAACATTTTTTAAATTTGTGTGTATGGTTATGACTTCAAGTATATAAATTACTTAATTTTATGGAATTATTTTTTTTTTTGCAGTCTGTGTGTATTTTTAGATTGTCTATATTAAAAAAGTAGCTGATGCCGCCACCGCTTTTTGACAAATTCTGTATACCCCAAGTTTGTTATGTACCACAAAAGCTATAACATAAAATAATATGAAATTTTGAATGAAATTTTTCAAGAAGAGGAGAAATTCAAAAATACTCCTTGACTTGAGCGTTTTGCTTTCCAGAGGAGTTATTTTTAATGAATGAACAATTGCCCTGAAATTTCCAAAATTGTATTAAATTTACTGTATATATGTATATAAGCAATTTTAGGGTTACCACCCAACAGAAGAAAAGTTTCTGATTTCTATGTTGCAAGATCTAGATCTTTTTCATCCAGACCGTATAGCGAGTCATATTCTGGGCATGGGGATATGATCTCCTTTGTAGAATGCGCAGAAGAAGGGTATAATGAAGAATAACAGCATAGCTTACAGCAAAAAATAAAAACCAATCAATTTAATTTGGAAGATTTAGCCAAACAAATTCAGCAAATTAAAAAAATGGGAAGTCTAAAAGAAAGGATGAGCAAATCCATAGGTTTCAATCAAATTTCACGAAATTTACAGAACATTTGTCAACATCCAAGAAAAACATTATACTTCAATTGAAAATTAAAGCATTGAATATACAATGAGATATAAGCATTTGAATAAACAGAGTTTTTACTGCGCAGGCATAAAACACTGCAATAGTTTTCTTTCATGATTTTGTAGTGAATACTGTAGGGCAACTTCTATAAAAAAAATCCACTGGAATATCGTGAAAATTCACTAAGATATCGACAATATAGTGGTCAGTTTTTTTTCTGACTCTCTGAAAGTACCTGGATGATAAGGGGGTTCCACAAATTGACACTTTACCAATTCATCGTACACCCCTATTCTGAAAATGAACTAGTTCAATTTTATGCAAATAATGATCAAAAGTCTCCGGACACCCCTGTATGCGGTGGATTCTACCAATGACATCAAATTTCTAACTCTCTTACAAGTATAAAAAAAAGTCAGACGAGTTAACAAATTTAATTTCAAAGCCATAAAATTAAGATGGGAGGAAAATGTGAGCTAAATGAGTTTGAGAACAGTGCAGGTTGCCACCGTTGTGGAAAATCTGTAAGATTTTTGGCATGTTACAAGTGCCCCATTTCACCGTAAATGATGTTATCATGAAGTGGAAATGTACAGACGTTACAACTGTACATGCACGACCTGGTCAACCATTTCGTCTAGTAGAAAGTGACCACAGAGTGCTGAAGAGAGTTGTGAAAGCAAACTGCATGCAATTGGCGGAAATAGTTTGTTCAGAAATTCATGAAACCTCTGGATGCAATGACAGTTCGTCGGGAGCTGCAGTCTTGGTTTTCATGGGCAAGCAGCTGCATCTAAACCAATCATTACCGGAACCAATCCCAAGCTTCGCTTACAGTGGTGCAAAGCACGCAAAAAAAGCATTCAGCAATGGCATCAAATGTTATGGAGCAACGAATTACGGCACACTCTCTGGCAATCCGATGGTAGAGTCTGGGTGTAGATAATACCGGATTAACGCCTTGCACATGACTGCATTGTGAGGCAAGTTAGGTTGGTGGTGGAAGCATTATGGTTTGAGGCTGTTTCTCATGGTTTGGGCTTGACCTGTTATTCCTGTGAAGGGAACTCAGAAGACGGAAGGATATCTTGACATTTTGAACAATTCCATGCTGCCTGCATTGTGGCAACAGTTTGGAGTGGATTCACTGTCCACAAAGCACGGGCTGTGCAGAGCTGGTTTGCTGACATGGATGTTGAAGAATTGGACTCACCTGCTCAGAGCCCAGACCTCAATCCCATAGAACATCTATGGGATGAATTGGAACGTCAACTGCGAGTTAGGCCAAAACGACCCACATCGGCAGCAGATCTGACTGGTATTCTTTTAAAAGAATGGCGTGTAATTCCTGCTGCAACATTCCAGAAACTAGTGGATAGCCTCTCTGATAGAGTGGCAGCCATCATTTCAGCAAAAGGTGGCCCCACTTCATACTAATTTGTGACTTCTGTGAAGGAAAAGCAAAACATACAGGTGTCTGAATACTTTTGATCAGACTGTGTATATGTATTTAGTATATTAGTTAATTGTATTTACTCCAGTTTAACTATCCTATGATTTACGATTTAAAATGTCAATTTGTGGAACCCCCCTTATCATCCAGGTACTTTCAGAGAGTCAGAGAAAAACTGATCACTATATCATCGATATCTTTGTGAATTTTCACGATATTCCAGTGGATTTTTTTTATAGAAGTTGCCCTATAGTATTCACTACAAAATCATGAAAGAAAAGTATTGCTATGTTTCGTACCTGCGCAGTAAAAACTTAGTTTCTTCAAATGCTTATATCTCATTGTATATTCAATGCTTTAATTTTCAATTGAAGTATAATGTTTTTCTTGGACGTTGACAAATGTTCTGCAAATTTCATGAAATTTGATTGAAACCTGGATATTGTAATTGAAACTTGGATTGACCTATGGATATTGTAAGAAAAAACATGTAACAAAATTTGTTTGTTTTTTAAGAAATGTTTATATCTTCACGAATATATGTTTTTGTTTTATGAAAATACTTATACACATTGAACAAAGCCAATTAACTATTTTGTGAAAGTTACAAATCATTTCCAGCTTTTTATGATACATTGTGATCAAATATATTTTTCCCATTTTTCAATATCTTGGTGGTCCCCTAAATGCACAAGTCACTGAAACTTTACTGGAAAGCATGCGTTCAAGCATGTTCTTCACATCGCCAAAGTTACAGAACACTTCGCGAAGTATTTGTTTAGAAATTCGAAAAAAATTCTAATATCTAAAGTGTCTGGATGCTTTTGATCATATAGTGTACGTCACATTCTAGTTTTTGTTTTTGAAATGGTTGCATTTCTAAGTAACCAAATTATTATTTTAAACATCATCCTTCATTTTATTCATAGTATATTTGAAAAAATAGTTTTTCTGTATAAAAATGTTTACAAAAATTTTACCTGATGCTAACAGATTGCAAAAATAGAAAGTATTTTATCAATTAAACAAAACATAGGCATGATCGCAGTGATTCTACTTATTTAGCAATGAAAAGCAGTCTTTTTTACTGGGACACTTAAACAGTTTGATAGGGAAAGTTACGTAAACATTCAGACGTATGATTATCAGGTATATAATGTCCACCTTTCGCCCACAGATCTGAATTCCTCTAATAAGTTGCTGGAATAAGGGTTGCTATAAGGCGAGTTTACTATATTACGCTTAGGTGCATAGGTTTGTTGCATGAGAAAAGGATCTAATTATCTTTTGCAGAATGACAATGAGTTTAGCTTTATTTACATTATTTAAAACATGAAGGTAAGGAAAACTTTTACTTGATAGTTTAAAAGTTTCATCGAAAGTATCCATGGAGATAGAGAGTTCCTTTACCTCTATGGTTATATCTCAAATACTTAAATATTATTTTCATAGATTATTTTCAAAGATATTTTTCACGCAAAATTTAGCTCTGGAGTTGAGAATATCAGGGATATGAATTAAATATTCAGTGATTTTACATAGAGAGGCAGACACTTTATATTTCGATGATGTCATTTGAATAAAATTCATAGTATATAATTAAACTTGTCTTTTTCGATGAAATTTTAAGTTTTCAAGTAGTAGTACTGTTATAATTTTATATCAGTGCTGAATTTATTGCATTTTAGAGACTTAAATAAAATTGCATTTCAGTTTAAAGTGTTTCATAATCAATGCTTTAGGCATGATTGATCTTTCTTGTTATTATTTTGTGTGTAAATCAGCAGAATATTGTATTTTTAAGTGTTTAGAAAGGTTGCAGTACATTTTATTTCTATACCGATATCAATAGTAGTTGGAATTTTGATATCTTTGAGGTTCAAAAGTTAATTTTTTAGTATTTAGTGTAGAAGACCCAGACCGTCCGACTCGTCCGGAGGACTAAGAGCAACTATTTGGACGGCCGGGTTAGTATTTAGTGTGTATATGTGGTATTATGTGTATATGTGGCCGTGTATATGTGGTATATGTGGCTGTGTGTGTATATGTGGTATATGTGGCTGTGTGTGTATATGTGGCCGGGTTAGTATTTAGTGTGTATATGTGGTATACAAATTATTGTATACATATTTTGAGAGATTTGTTTTCTCATTTATAACTCAATAATACTCTCTAAAGTAAACCTGAAAATTTAAATTTTCACTTAGTAGCAAGTGGCTAGTAGACACTTTCAATTTAAGTAAATATGATGTATGGTTATATATATATATATACTTAATATGTATACATGCAATGGCCCTTGCGGGTAGAATAGAAAGCAGAAAGATAATTATTTGATCATTTGAAAATGAAAGTAGTTTGATGGAATGAGGATTAGAGAAGGAAGAAATGCACAGCTAGCAAATGGAATGGATGGAGGGGAGGGGGGTATTTCATTTATTTGCTAAACTGTATTTTTTAATCTATCTGTAGAGTAGACCTGTTGATAAGAACATGCCAGTGTAAATCTAATGTTCTAAATATTCTAATTAAGTTCATATTTATATTTGAATATTTTAAAATACAGCATTTTAAAATTAAATTATTTTTATTTAATTTTCTTTGAGGAACTCTAACACTATTAACAGTCTACTGCTTTGTAGTTTTTGCTATTATGGTCCACTTTGTGCAACCAGGAAACTATAATGGTCATTGAAGAATTGTAATTGCATATCCCTGTTGATATCATGGATGAGGGCTTTGTCTCGCTCAGTTCTGTCATCGATAACTGCCTGCCTCTTCACAGTTTTTAAGATTTCTTTATATTACTTGCCATCTTTCCATCCAGTGGGATCCTTTTAAAGGATACTTAAGGTAGTCCAAGCAGCTGGAACTATTAACCGCACATTTGTTCCAGGCTTCCCTTTTCAAAAAATGCAATTAATTCCATCCTGGGACATCCTGTTCTACAGTGTATTTAAATATCAACATAATTTTATTTCAAAACAATGTCTGTAATAATATTGTTCATCTTCTTTGCTGTCAATAAGATGCAAATATTATTAGCAGCAATTGGGCTTCAGAATGCTATTGTTAATGTTATTTTTAATTTTGTTTTATCAAATTTTGTAATCATATTTTTGTCCTAACATTAAAAGGAGTAAATCTCCTTATTTGATTTAGTAAATATAAATTTTAAGCTTCATAATTTAAAACGTTTTGGACATATTGCAGTTTACATTTTGAAAATAAATAACATTTTTGTGATTTGCCACTCATACAATTAATCATTGTTTAATTAGGAATACATTGGATAAATGAAATATAAGGTTTTTGAAACCATATAAAACAAGCTTTAAAACTGTATATTGTACAAATCTAAATTTGTAAATTTAAATTATCAAAATTTGATTTTGATTTACTACTCAAAAACATCATCTTTTATATTTTCAAAGAATATATATAATTGTTGGTCTCTTCATGTTTTTTATATATCTAGCAAATAATGTTTTGGGTACATGCTAATGTTTGAAGATAAAATATAAAGGATGCTAAACTTCCTATTCTGACCATAAATGGCCCACATCTATATGTAAATATCATTTGCAGGCTGACAACACTCTGAATTGGAATTTTAACATGCTACTACAGTTCTTCATTTTTGTTATTATTCATTTAATCTTCAAAACTTACCATGTGGATCCAAAAATCATTTGGCAGAAATATAAAAGACATGAAGACTAATAAATGTATATTTTGAAAAATATTAAAAATGCTATTTTTGATTAAATTAAAATTAAAGCTTGTTTTATATACTTTCTGAAATTGTTTATTTTATTTGTTTATATCAATTAGAATATGAATGGAGATTAATTTTATAAGTGGTACTTTACGAAAACTTTTGCTTTTTTTCAAAATTTTAACTATATTGCGTTCAAAATGTATAAGATCTCAAAATTTATATTTACTCTTGTTGAATGGTTGTAAATGTGTTCATTTTACACATAGAAGGTGGTATTCTTTCACCACCAGAACAACTTGTCTAGATGTGTAAATTACAAACTACACAAGTAATGTGTAACCAAAATACACGCTTAACATGTTACTTGAAATTTACACATTAGATGCATGTTACACATTAAAAGTGTGTATTTTTAAATTTACCCATTTTCTGTGTAAATTGCAATTTACACGCTTTTTACACACCAAGACAAATCGTTCTGGTAGCGAAAGAATGCCACTTTTTATGTGTAAATTGACACATTTATTTTTTACAGTGTAAAAATGCCGCGACACCAATAGGTAGATGTTGGTTTTTAGTCATTGAGGGTAAATTGTTAAACGACATCTGAAGAAACAGTAAAAGAAACTAATGTATTTTCCCCTACTCATATTTTTAATTTTCCGTAATAACGACATCATTTCAAAAGTAAAAATATGATGTGGACAGACTTTCCTTATATAATGCAATGAATTTGCAATTTTTATAGGCAAAAAAAATGTTATTCTTATTGTGGATACTTATATTCTTTCCAAGATATTGATTTTTCTTCAATTTGTCTTCATTTTCATTGATTTAGCGTTATTTTTATACGTTTGGCGAGATTTTAGTTAATTTGTCAACATTTAAAAATGTCGCCAAGTTGACGACATTCCGCTAAATTCGTCGCCAAAATCACGCCAAGTGTTATGGATGGAGAAATAAGTTATTCTTACAGCGGGTAAATGACTATTGACGTTCAAATATAAAATTATTACTCAAAATATCTTTTCTCATGAATGGAGCGAGATAGTTCCACGAGAATATTATCACCAAATTGAAACGAACGAAGAAATAAAAATGAACGAAGAAATAAGTTATTCTAACAACTGATAAATGACTATTGGCGTTCAAATACATAAGTATTACCCAAGTATCTTTTCTCGTGAATGGAACGAGTTAGATCCACGAGAATAATGTCACCCAATTTATCGCATGATATTACATATGAAAAGTGATCATGTTTCTCAACAGTATATATATATATATTTTTTAATTTATGGGATTTTTTGATAAATTTGTTTGAAAAATGTGCAATATCTCGAGAACTGTAAATGCTAGCGTTCTAAAGTTTATGTCAATCGTTTTATAAGGAAAAATTACATAACAAATGTCTATTTGAAAATTTATGGGGGTTCTAAACATTTGATTGTGTTTTAAAACAATAGGCTTCCAGTATTCACGGATTGTGATTTTTGTACGAAATTTCATTCGAATCGGTCCATTCTTTCGTCCGATATCGTCTCCAAAGACTCACTGACACACACACACACATACTTTCACACACACACACACTCAGACATCACTTCAAAAATGTTCTATTCGTGATCAGGGATGCTTGAAACGTGCTCTCCCATCGAAAACTCGAATTCGAATTTTCGACCCCGTCATAATACTTTCCTTATACTTTATGTATATAAGGAAAGTAAAAATGCGGCACATTTTAAAGTTCTGTTAATATGGAAATTACGGAATGTAAAACAATGTTTCATTTCCCATTAACACATGTTGCTTTATTTTCAAAGTATTAATACATTTTATTATAAAAATCAATCATTAAAAAATACTTCAAATGAATTGATCAGAAGAATAGGGAGTAGATAATTTTGGTAGATTTTGCCCCTCTTAATGCATACACTTGGTTCAACTCTATTGTATGCAATTAAGCGAATGCAGAGATTCATATTATTAATACATAGCTAATTATATAATATAAGTATAATAAATATAAAATATTTACAACCATTTGCGTAATACATGGTGCTAATTTAATACTATATAAAACATTCCTTCTATAATTTATGTATATACATTTTTAATCACATAGGGAAAAAAGGGGTTACCGAGTTTGGCGAATTTTCGCTTTTCTTCGCACGTCTTTCAACACTGAAACTGAAATTAACGAGTTTGGTTTCTAAACTTTTATGCAAATAGACGGGGATTACTGTGCGATAAGACGGATATGTTTACTATTAACCCTAAGGTGTTTACTTTTGTTCCAGAATATTTTATGCATATCAGAGATATATGCGAATATCCGTTACACGATTAAGTAGGGCAGGCTGTATGTTAAAATAAGGAGAAACATAATTTGTATAAAAAGATTGAATTTTTATAAAACGTGAAAATATCATCGGCTTTATCTACAAATTATTTTAAGATAGGTTAGTTGTGCACAAATTAAATTTATCATCAAAATTTAAGATATGAATTTCTTGTGTCTAAACATACTCGAGTAATCACCGATACATTGAAGAATATTCGAACAAATAATACCGAGATTTATAAAGTTTTATAGTTTTATGGATTTTAGATTTTTCTCATTATTTATAGCTTGCCGAATTTCAGGTCTGCGTAAATCATCGCTTAGTCAGTCAGTCTTGCTGAGCGCAGTTGTATGATATAGATTTCGAAATAAATTTATGATATTACTTTCCTTTTATACATAATGTATAAGGAAAATATTGTGACGGGGTCGAAAATTCGAACTCGAGTTTTCGAAGGGAGAGCACGTTTCAAGCATCCCTGATCACGAATCAAATATTTTTGAGGTGATGTCTGTGTGTGTGTTTGTGTGAAAATATGTGTGCGTGTGTGTGAAAGTATGTGTATGTGTGTATGTGTGCGTGTGTGTGAGCGTGTGTGTGCGTGTGTGTGTGAAAGTAAGTGTGTGTGTGTGTGTGTGTCAGTGAGACTGTGGAGACGATAACTGGCGAACAAATGGACCGATTCATACGAAATTTGGTACAAAAATCACAATCCATAAATACTGGAAGCCTGTTGTTTTTAAACGTAATCGAATGCTCAGAACCCTCCTAAATTGTCGAGTGAAATTTTGAAAAAATCATCAAAAAATCAAAATCTTTAATAAAGTTGCGCAAATCGACATTTCTAATGTAATTTTTCCTTAGAAAACGATTGGCATAAACTTTAGAACGCTAACATGAACCGTTTTCAAGATATTGCACATTATATAAATAAATTTATCAAATAATCCCATAAATTAAAAATATATATATATTAACTGTTGTGAAACATGTTCACTTTTCATATGTAATATCATGCGATAAATTGGGTAACATCATTCTCGTGGATCCAGCTCGTTCCATTCATGAGAAAAAATACTTTGAGTAATACTTTTGTATTTGAACGCCATTAGTCATTTATCTTCTATAAGAATAACTTATTTCTCTGTCCATAACGTTTGGCGAGATTTTTGGCGCGGAATGTGGCGAAATGTCGCCAACTTGACCATTTTTACTTTCCCTGCAATACATGGTAATGTATAAGGAAAGTATTGGAATTATGCCGAAAATCGCAACTCGAGTTTTCGACGGATCTACACGTTTCAAGATCTCTAGAATACGAAAAAACCATTTTTAGCGTGACGTCTGTGTGTGAGTCTGTGTGTCTGTCTGTGTGTCTGTCTGTCTGTCTGTGCAGATTTTGTATCCGCTCCAACTAAAAAACTAATCGACCGAATTTCACAAAATTTGGTAGGTAAGTCACTTGTGAGCGAGTCTGGTGCTGATTAGTTTTGGGTACGATTTGGAATAAAAGAACCCGCCTTTTTTTGCGAAATGGCCCTCAAAAGCTTGTATCCACTCTAACTGAAAAATTACTGGACCGAATTTCACAAATTTCAGTAGAGGAGTCACTTGTGGTTTACCCTGGTGCTGATTAGATTTTGGTATGATTCGGAAAAAAATAACTTGCCTTTTTTTGCAAAATGGCCCGCAAAAATCGTCAAAATCTAAACTAAAGAACTAGGTATACTCAAATATATCCATTTAATGCTCGTTTAATACGTAATTTTTAACGACGAAAATAATAAGACCAATCCCATTACACTAGGACTAGCCGTTCTCGAGATATTTTAGTTTTCCGTATTTTCTCTACGCCACCTTTGAAAATAATTCCGGTTACCGAATGAGAACGAAAATTGAATTGAAAGTGAAATAAATTTAATTAAAATAAAGAGAACGTTAATATAAGTCTGCAGAGAAAGTCATGTGCTGCCCACATCAGATTTTTTTATTGTAAAATGATTTTACTTTCCCTGCAATACATGGTAATGTATAGGGAAAGTATTGGAATCATGTCAAAAATCGCAACTCGAGTTTTCGACGGATCTACACATTTCAAGACCTCTAGAATACGAAAAACCCATTTTTAGCGTGACGTCTGTGTGTGTGTCTGTGTGTCTGTGTGTCTGTCTGTGTGTCTGTCTGTCTGTCTGTGCAGATATTTTATCCACTGTAACTAAAAAACTAATAGACCAAATTTCACAAAATTTGGTAGGTAAGTCACTTGTGGGCAAGTCTGGTGCTGATTAGTTTTGGGTACGATTCGAGATAAAGTAACCCGCCAATTTTTGTGAAATGGCCCGCAAAAGTTTGTATCCACTCTAACTAAAAAACTAATGGACCTATTTTCACAAAATTCGGCAAATGAATCATCTGTGGGTCCTTCTGGTGCTGATTAGATTTTTGTATGATTCGGAAAAAAATAACCTGCATTTTTTTGCAAAATGGCCCGCAAAAATTGTCCAAATCTAAACTATAGAACTACGTATGCTCAAATATATCCATTAAATGCTTGTTTAATACGTAATTTTTAGCGAAGAAAAGAATAAGACCAACCCCATTACATTAGGACCAGCCGTTCTCGAGATATTTTAGTTTTTCGTATTTTCTCTACGCCACCTTTGAAAATAAGTCCGGTTATCGAATGAGAACGAAAATTGAATTAAAAGTGAAATAAATTTAATTAAAATAAAGAGAACGTGGATATAGTCTGCAGGAAAAGTCATGTGCTGCCCACATCAGATTTTTACTTTCTCTGCTATACATGGTAATGCATAGGGAAAGTATTGGAATCATGCCGAAAATCACAACTCGAGTTTTCGACGGATCTACACGTTTCGAGACTTCCAGAATACGAAAAAACCATTTTTAACGTGACGTCTGTGTGTGTGTGTGTGTCTGTCTGTCTGTGCAGATTTTATATCCACTCTAACTGAAAAACTAACGGACTTAATTTCACAAAATTTGTTAGGTAAGTCTCTGGTGGGCGGGGCTGGTGCTGATTAGTTTTAGGTACAATTCGGGATAAAAGAACCCGCCTTTTTGTGCGAAATGGCCCGCAAAAGCTTGTATCCACTCTAGATAAAAATCTAATGGACCGAATTTCACAAAATTTGGTAGATAAGTTGCTTGTAGATCACCCTGGTGCTGATTAGATTTTGATAGGATTCGGAAAAAAATAACCTGCCTTTTTTTGCAAAATGGCCCTCAAAAATCGTCAAAAAAATAAGAAAGTACGTAAAATAAGAAAGTACGTAAGCTCAAATATATTCATTAAAAGCTTGTTTTATACGTAATTTTTAACGAAGAAAAGAATAAGACCAACCGCATTACACTAGGACCAGCCGTTCTCGAGATATTTTAGTTTCTTCGTATTTCTCTACGCCACCTTTGAAAATAAGTCCAGTTATTTTCAAAAGAAAGAAATTTTAATTAAAAGTGAACTAAATGTAATAAAAATAAAGAGAACGTGAATATAAGTCTGCAGGGAAAGTCATGTGCTGCCCACATCAGATTTTTACTTTCCCTGCAATACATGGTAATGTATAGGGAAAGTATTGGAATCATGCCGAAAATCACAACCCGAGTTTTCGACGGATCTACACGTTTCGAGTCCTCTAGAATACGAAAAAAACCATTTTTAGCGTGACGTCTGTGTGTGTGTCTGTGTGTTTGTCTGTCTGTCTGTGCAGATTTTGTATCCACTCTAACTAAAAAACTAATTGACCGAATTTCATAAAATTTGGTAGGTAAGTCACTTGTGGGGGAATCAGGTGCTGATTAGTTATGGGTACGATTCGGGATAAAATAACCCGCATTTTTTGCGAAATGGCCCGAAAAAGCTTTTATCCAATCTAGCTGAAAAACTAAGGGACCGAATTTCACAAAATTCGGTAAATAAGTCGCTTGTATGTCACCCTGGTGCTGATTAGATTTTGGTACGATTCGAAAAAAAATAACCTGCCTTTTTTTTCAAAATGGCCCGCAAAAATCGTCAAAATCTAAAATAAAAAAACTACGTATGCGAAATATATCCATTAAATTTTAGTTTAATACTTAATTTTTAACGAAGAAAAGAATAAGACCAACTCCATTACACTAGGTCTAGTCGTTCTCGAGATATTTTAGTTATTTCGTATGTTCTCTACGCCATCTTTGAAAATAAGTCCAGTTACCGAATGAGAACGAAAATTGAATTATAAGTGAATTAAATTTAATTAAAATAAATAGAACGTGTATATAAGTCTGCAGGGAAAGTCATGTGCTGCCCACATCAGATTTTTACTTTCCCTGCGATACATGGTAATGTATAGGGAAAGAATTGGAATCATATCGAAAATCACAACCCGAGTTTTCGACGGATCTACACGTTTTGAGTCCTCTAGAATTCGAAAAAACCATTTTTAGCGTGACGTCTGTGTGTGTGTCTGTCTGTCTGTCTGTCTGTCTGTCTGTGTGTCTGTCTGTGCAGATTTTGTATCCACTCTAACTAAAAAACTAATTGACCGAATTTCACAAAATTTGGTAGGTAAGTCACTTGTGGACGAGTCTGGTTCTGATTGGTTTTGGGTACGATTCGAGATAAAGGAACCCGCATTTTTTTGCGAAATGGCCCGCTAAAGTTTGTATCCACTCTAGCTAAAAAATTAATGGACCGAATTTCATAAAATTCAGTAGATGAGTCACTTATAGGTTTCCCTGCTGCTGATTAGATTGTTGTATGATTCGGAAAAATATAACCTGCATTTTTTTGCAAAATGGCCCGCAAAAATTGTCCAAATCTAAACTATAGAACTACGTATGCTCAAATATATCCATTAAATGCTTGTTTAATACGTAATTTTTAGCGAAGAAAAGAATAAGACCAACCCCATTGCACTAGGACTAACCGTTCTCGAGATATTTTAGTTTTTTTTTTTTCAGCTACGCCACCTTTGAAAATGAGTCCAGTTAGCAAACGAGAAAGAAAATTGAATTAAAAGTGAATTACATGTAATTAAAATAAAGAGAACGTGAATATAAGTCTGCAGGGAAAGTCATGTGCTGCCCACATCAGATTTTTACTTTCCCTGCAATACATGGTTAAAGTATAGGGAAAGTATTCGAATCATGTCGAAAATCGCAACTCGAGTTTTCGACGGATCTACACGTTTCGAGACCTCTAGAACACGAAAAAACAATTTTTAGCCTGACGTCTGTGTGTGTGTGTCTGTCTGTGTAGATTTTGTATCCACTCTAACTATAAAAGTAATTGACCGAATTTCATAAAAATTGGTAGGTAAGTCACTTGTGGGCGAATCTGCTGCTGATTAGTTTTGGGTACGATTCGGAATAAAAGAACCCCCTTTTTTTTGCGAAATGGCCCGCAAAAGCTTGTATTCACACTAGCTGAAAAACTAATGAACCGAATTTCACAAATTTCGGTAGATAAGTTACTTGTGGGACTTCCTGGTGCTGATTAGATCTTGGTATGATTCGGAAAAAAATAACTTACCTTTTTTTGCTAAATGGCCCTCAAAAAATCAACAAAATCTAAAATAAAAAACTACATATGCTCAAATATATCCATTAAATGCTTGTTTAATACGTAATTTTTAACGAAGAAAATAATAAAACCAACTCCATTACACTAGGACTAGCCCCGGCCGTCCAAATAGTTGCTCTCAGTCCTTTGGACGAGTCGGACGGTCTGGGTCTTCAACACTAGGACTAGCCGTTCTCGAGATATTTTAGTTTTTTCGCATTTTCTTTAAGCCACCTTTGAAAATAAGTCCAGTTATCAAATGAGAACGAAATTGAATTAAAAGTGAATCAAATGTAATTAAAATAAAGAGAACGTCTGCAGGGAAAGTCATGTGCTGCCCACATCAGATTTTTTTAAATGTTGCCAAATTAACGAAAATCTCGCCAAATGTATAAAAATGACTCTAAATTAATGAAAATGACGTCTAATTGAAGAAAAATCAATATCTGGGAAAGAATATAAGTATCTACTAAAGGAATAACATTTTTTTAACTGTTTAAAGTAGTAAATTTATTGTATTAAATAAGGAAAGTTATGTGCTTCCCACATCCGATTTTTTTTATTGGAAGATGTGGCACTTAATATTTCTAATGCCATTTTCATTTGAAAAAATTTTAGTGATTTTACTGAAATAAATTGCAAAACATTTGAACTGTACGTAAATCGTCTATCACGATACGTACAGTAAATCGTAAAGTAATACGTACAGTCTATCACGAACGTACGTAAATCGTAAAGCGCCACAACTGCCGCCGTATCCACCGAATCCCGCCGCATCCTGCCGCCGAAACCACCGGGCTACCGCGCCCGAAATGTGCCAACAGCACGCGGTGCTCCCAGGTGGTCACCCACTAAACGCAAGTACTAACCAAGTACTCACCAAGTACTAACCGCACCCGATGCTGCCTGACTTCGGTGAACTAACGAGAACCGGTGTTTTCAGCACGGTACGGCCGTTGGCGCGAAACTGTCTAGTGTGTACATCCAAATTTAATTTAATCAGTATCAGTATTCTTAAATTGCTTTTATAAAAAGGCCATTATCAAAATGGATCAAGCCAGCCGACCTTTTTGTTTTCTTTGCGGCCAGTCTCTCCTTGATTTAAAATAATCTGGAGGATGGATATTTCGGTTGTCTTGAGAATTGCAATCATGTGTTCTGTTTGATATGTATCCGAAACCATCGCATAAATTCACAACTTCGAGAAGAACCCAATACCAGTCAGTTTCATTGTCTGTTTGAACCACCGCTGCCTGTGATTTGTCCTGTGGATTATGAACCGTCCGATTATATAATAGCTACCAGGCATCAGCTAATCGATTCAGAGGAGAAAAAGAAATTTGTGGATGAATTTATAAATAATCTCCCCAGTACCAAATGCCTATTTGTACAGCGAGAATTTGTAAATTGTTTAGGCGACAGATCGTGTGAAAAACTTTTGTCATGTCGCAATTCTGCGCGCCATGAGCCTTTCGTGTTTTTCTATGAGAAAAACACTTTTCGTTCCTTCCGTGACTGTGCGGTTTTTTGGTAGGCCTCGTTTGAATTGGTTTTGCACTAAAATCTGTGTTTCGTCGAGATCCGTTGGCTCGAGCCAGGAATTCTGTCTCGCCTGGTTGTGTGACGTGTGGTCGGAGGAGAAGGCTGTTGCCGGGCGCGCTTGCCTGCCAATCATGAAGCGGCGTTGAGGAGAACTTTTTGCTGGACTCTTGAGACCCGGGGGATTCGGCTTGGAAGTTTCGTTTGGAGAAGTCGCATCGAAATTTTGTCTTAAACTTTTAAGACAAAGGGTTTTGGCCAAAATGGCTAACTTTCCTTGGATGGAGTTATTTTGTTTCTGATGAAACCACGAACCATTCCTGGAGCCTGGATGAAGAAGTTCCTTGAGAAGATTCGACATTCTATATCTAAATTCTAAATCCTTTTTTTTTATTCCAGGATGATTTTTGCATTGGATCGAGTTGGTCTCTTTGGGTTATACCGGGATGGATGACCTACTTGGAATTGATCTGGCGTAAGCCCTGTTGAATCTTGGGATATCCTGGACATTCGTTTGGAAATTATTTCGGTTCCCTTCAAGTAGTGTTTTCCGAATCCGGAACTTTTCTGTGAATTTTGGGTTAATTCAACTGTACAGGTAACCCCTTTATGTCGTGGAACCAGAAGTTCTAACTTAAAGTTCTGGTCTATTTGAAAGAAGCGCAGGCACACTAAAAATGTTTAATTTTGATTAATACTGGTTTTTGTTGAATGTAAAGAAAATAAGTAACTTGATTTTTGTTGAAACTCATGATAAAAGTAACAGTTTTTTTTAATTGAATTATAGTAATTAATGATTGAAATATTATTGAGCAGAGCATAAATTGAAATGATGATTGCATAATAATAATGGAAGCTCTGAATTATTTTCGAATATTAAAATTAAGTAAATGAATGTTGATAAAAAATATGTTGTTGAATAAATAAATAGATTTGCTTAATTTGATAAATGTGCCTTCCTTTTTGTATTCCCTCATGTTCTTTGCTCACTGAATACCATCTAGAATATAATTCTTCTAGACTGGGAAAACTTCACTTAAATAATGTCTGGGTTGTTGTTGTTTACAAGTATGATAATTACCACTATAAATTTCTATATTGTTTTTGTTGTGATATACGATCACCGGCTGTTTTGTGCGTAGCGGAATCTCTTCCCACAATTTGGTTCTGAGACCGCTACCACAAATTGGCGCCGTTCCTTTCCCAGAGAGTATCAGTGAGAATTGTGTTTAATTTTTATGAAGGAATGCAAGAAAAAATTTTTTGATTGAGTGTATAGAAATAAGTATTGCAGTATCTTTTATATGAAAGTAAGTGAAAATTTCTTTTTTGGTGCAAAATTATTTGAATCGTAAATGGGCAGGAAAGTATCTCTTGAATAGTAATATAAATTGATAAATATAAAAGTGCAAAAAGCACAAAAGCCCATATGCACCTGATTATTATTTGTTTATTTGATTATTTGATGCACATATATATTTTTGATTCATGTATGACACACATTATAAGCATTTACAAAATTTTATTCTATATGATATTTAAAAGTGATTTAAAAATTTTAAAAAACACACATTCTGAAAAGTAAATGCAAAAATATAATTCACATACACAATTGTTTAAAATTCAGGTGAATGAACAGAAATCAAAAAGAAACATACGAATTGTGCTTCTCTGTGTTTTGACATAAATAAGTGAAAGAAAGTGAAACTATCTTCGAGATAAACTGTGCTTAAGTGATACAAACTGTGTTAAAATGCCTCGTAACAATAAGAATTCTCGTGCTAGTAGGAGTAGAGACTCCTCTGCACAACCGAACATGTCTAACCGTATGCCTTCGGTGTCTCCGCCACGACTTTCTCCAAATTCGGGCAGATCAGCCTCTGCAGTCAGAGACTCAAACAAATTGAAAGTTGGGATCGGATCACAATTTCTTGGATCCATTCCAGGTTTTGCTGGCAACACGAACGAATCTTTTACCGAATTTTTGGAAAAATTTGAATTAGTAGCTAACCATGCGGAGTGGTCAAATCGTGATAAAATTTTTGTTTTGAAGTTAAAGTAATCTGGTCGGGCTGAAAGACTTGTGAAATCCATTCCTAAGCTCAATCATAGTGTGAATTTTACGGAATTGGTGAACGCACTCAAAGACAATTTTACGAAAAAAGCTGACGTTGCCAAGAATGTTGCTTCTCTTGTGAACTGTAAACAGATGTTGAATGAATCTGTTAGAGACTTTGCGAACCGTATTGAAGCAGAATCCTACATTGCTTTTCCACAAGATGCTGCGTCGGACAACGAAGACTCCCTGAGAACTGCAATTTTACAGAATGCTTTTAAAAAAGGGTTAAAAATCTCTATCCGAAAAGCAGTACTCTCCGCTAATCCTCAATCATTCGAAGCTGCTAAAAATGTCGCCATACTGGAAGAAGAAGTGCAAAATGAAGAGCTGGAAGAAATGACAGAAGACATAAATACCTTGAGAACTGAAAGTGACCCCAAACAAGAAATTGAAGAACTGAAGAAGGAATTGAAATTAAAGAAAAAGGAGTATGAGACTTTAAGAAGTAAATTTCAGAAGAACTCTGAAAAAAGGAAGAAAAGACTGAATGAGATAAGTGAAGATTTGGAAAGAAGCAATTCCAGTTTTGAAGAATCGTTCACGAATACGCCCTCTACAAGCAGATACAATGAAACTGAGATGATAGAAGAAGATTGGGAAGATATTCCAGTAAAGAAGAAACACAAACCATCAACATCCTTCAAAACTTCTACACCATCTAGAAGAACTGACAATAGAAACCGTTTCGGTCAAAGAAGAACTCCGGTTGCCTCACAGGAAGAAGAGTGGTATGTTAAATGTCCATATCAAAATTATTCTCCAAGAAAGAACTTTCAAACTTTTAGAAGACCTTTTCGAAACAGATACAGTAAAAATCCAAATTTTCAAAGAAGAAATTTTTCGAATTTTAGAAATTCTTTTGACAACTACAAATCTTACAATCTTAATAATTCTGGATATAGAAGAAATAGCAGATATTTCAATAATAGATTTGGTAATAGAAGACAATTTAGAAGACAGAAATTCAATAGACAAAATTTTCAATCTCCAAATTTTAATAGATCAAATTCTGAGATTAGTTTCATGACTGAAATTGAAGCACCTTGCCACAAAAACTTTCCAATAGTTTCTGTTTTTGTTGAAGATGTTAAATTAAATGCTTTGATTGACACGGGAAGTTCTATAAACATTATTTACAGTGATGCCTTACAGAAAATTAATCCTCGAAAAGTGCAAACAAAACATACATCTACTATTTTGAGAGGAATCGGTGATCAAAATATTGTAGTAAATAAAAAAGCTTTCTTTTCCATATCCATTGCTAATGAAAACAATATGATTGAATGCTGCATTTTAAATACTCCTGCTCCAAAGAAATATAGCATGATTTTAGGAAGTACCTTTTTGAACGAAAAAGAAGTGACTATTACTTATAGACACAAACGTGTAAATTTCAAATGCTGTAGCGTACCTTTCATAGAATTCACTGAATCACAAAGTTTTACTGTGATTTCAGAAGATGTTCAACCTGAAATATTTGAGTGTAATGCAATAAGTCATAAATTTAATAGTAGAAATTACAGCTTTATTAATGATGTTGACTACAGATCCAAAGACACAAATTTTTCAAGAAATTTTAGAGGATATGAAAACAAGTGTGATAATAGATATTTATTTGAACAAAACAATTATGATAATGAATTCAGAGATGTCGACTTTAGAGATTTTGATGCAAATGTGAGTGAAAGATCAAACTATGAATGTGAAAATGATTTACATGAAATGCTGATGAATGACTATGTACATACAAACAAATCCTTGACAGTAAACAATACCAGTGATAATGAAATTTTTGAAACAAATTGTAATAAACATGATGAAAGAAATTCACAACAAAGTGATACCTTGGGTATTGCAAAAGCTTTTAAGAAATGTGTTTTGAAACCTTTTACAGAATCATTTGTCCAATTGAAGAAAAATTATAAGTTTGAAAAAAACACGACAATTTTACTTGAATCCATTCATAATAAAGAATTTTCTGCAAATAAAATTTTCATTGCCAGAAGTTTACATAACATTCCAGAAAATGACTTTTTGTACGCGCGTGTTGCAAATCCTTCAGAGAAATGTGTTTGCATAAATAAAGGTATGAAATTGGGAACTTTTGAAAATGTTTATGAATCTGACATTGGTATAAATAACAGAATTGACAATGAGAACTGTATTGAAGATAATGATACATTTGATGCATGGGGAGGATATTTTGACTTGAAGCAAATGAATTATGCTCAGAAAACTTTACTTTTAAAATTGCTAAATAAATATAAACATGTGTTTGCTAAGAACATGAAATAATTGTCTGGATGTGATACAATTTTACATGAAATTAATTTGGAATCTAACACGCCTGTTAGACAGAAACCCTACCGTATACCACACAATTTACAGAAAGAACTTTCTCGTCAGGTTAACGAACTGTTGGATGCCAAAATTATACAACCTAGTACTTCACCTTACAATACCCCTGTTTTATTTGTTAAGAAACCTGATGGAAGCTACTGTTTGGTGGCCGATTTCCGGAAGCTCAATAAGATCACAATAGTCGAAAATTATCCCATTCCGAATATTTCGGAATTGATTGATAACCTTTCAGGGGCCTTGTATTTTTCGACCCTTGATTTAACCAGTGGATTTTATCAATTGTGTTTACATCCTGATGATTACAAGAAAACATCATTTTCAACTCCCGACGGACACTTTGAATGGACTAGAACTCCATTTGGTCTTAAGAATGCGCCCGCATCCTTTCAGAGATTGATGTCTCTGGTGCTGGCTGGCATATCTGGAATTTACATAGACGATATTATTGTTGCATCACGTACATTTGAAGAACATTTGAAAAAATTAGAAGAAATTTTTGTAAGATTAAGCAAACATGGTCTGAAATTGAAACCATCAAAATGTCATTTTTTCAGAAAAACAATTAAATATCTTGGATTTTTAGTATCCAATGGAAAAGTACAACCTGACACTCATAATTTAGAAGTTGTAGAAAAATTTAAAGTTCCAAAATCAATTAAGAATGTGAGACAATTTCTTGGACTCACTGGATTCTATAGAAAATTTATAAAGGATTATGCTGAATTATCACTACCGCTGACAAATATACTTAAAACCAAGAATAATAAAAATAAAAAGAAATTTGTTTGGACTGATGAAGCTCAAAAAGCTTTTGAAATTTTAAAGGGAAAACTTTTATCAAAACCGATTTTGACTCTTCCAGATTTTAGGAAGCCATTTATATTACATACTGATGCATCTAACCATTCTTTGGGTTGTTACTTGTCCCAAGAAGATGAAAATAAAATCTTACATCCAATATCTTATGCAAGTAGGAAATTAGACGAAGCTGAATGTAAATATAGTGTTGTTGAAAGAGAAGCATTAGCCGTTGTGTGGGCTACTAACTATTACAAACATTACTTAATTGGCAAACCTTTCACAATTTTTTGTGACCAAATCTCGCTTTCTTTTATATTTAAGTTAAAAGATCCTACATCTCGATTAGCAAGATGGATTGCATCTCTATCACAATTTGATTACCAAAAAGTACATAAGCCAGGAAAAGCAAATGTTGTAGCGGACTATCTTTCAAGAAATGTTAATGAGTGTACTAATTCAATTGAAAATATTCCTAGAAGATTTGTGTCACAATATAAAGTTATAAATAACAATGTAAATCAGAATTTTCCAAATGCAAACAATGTAAATCAGAATTCTCAAAATGTAAACAATGATAATAATAGCAATAGAAGAGAATTGGAAGTCAATTTGAACTCAGCTAGTACAAGTGAAACTAATGAAATTTGTGCTGTCGACAATAATGAAATTGAAAATCAAAATGAAAATAACATACAAAGTGGTCAATTGGAACAAACATTTACTTGTCCTACGTTACTCATCAGAATTAAGAATGCTCAAAAATCTGACCTTAGATGCAATAAAATTATAGATCTCTTAGATAAGAACATAAAGCCATATCCACAAACTTTGGTATTTTTTAGAAAGGATGACATACTATGGTGCACGCACAGATATCCTAAGCGTAGACACCAAGAACAAGAAAGAGTTGTTGTTCCACAGGAACTTGTGTCTGAAATTTTATGGTTGCATCATGACTGTCCTACTTATGCACATTGTGGATTTAAAAGATCTTTATCTTCTGTTAGTAGAAAATATTTTTGGCAGGGAATGTATTCCCAAACTAAGAATTATGTTGCTTCATGTGAAATTTGTGTGGTAAATCGAGGTTTTAGAAATAATAAAGCACCTATTCAAAAATTTTCAAAATCTACATATCCATTTGAGCGAATCGCCATGGACTGTGTTGGACCATTACCTATATCTAGATCTGGAAATAAATTTATATTAGTCATTACTGACTATTTTTCTCGATGGCTTGAAGCATACCCTTTGGCTTCAATTAAAACTGAAGACATTTTAAATTGTTTAGAGCACTATATGGCTCAGCATGGCATACCTAAATACATTGTCTCGGATCAAGGGACGAATTTTGTTTCAAAAACAGCAAGATGTTTTTATAAGAAATTGGGAATAATCAAAAATACTACTACTGCCTATATGCCTTCAGTAGATGGTTGTGTTGAAAGATTAAATGGTACTTTGGTCAGATCCTTGAAAAATATTGCATATAATGATAAAAGTAACTGGGATAATTTAATTCATTTTGCTTTATTGGCTCATAGAAATGCCATACATGCTTCCACGGGTGAATCACCTGCGTATTTACTCTATGGAAGAGATTTAACTGTTCCAAATACCTTGATGGCTGGATTTAAACCTCCAACTTATGATTCAATATATGATTATGGAGAAGATTTACAATTTAGACTTAAAAGAACATATGATGTAGTTAAAAGTAACTTGGAAAAAGCTGAAAATTCACAAATTTTACAACAACATAAAAAAGCAAAAATGCCAAATATCAAAGTAAATGATTTGGTTTATCTCTATACACCTTTTTTGCCTCATGGACAATCGAGAAAACTGAGTTCATTTAATAGAGGTCCTTTTAAAGTGATAAAACAGACGTCTCCTGTGAATTTTTTAATTAGACATGTGATGAATCCCAAAAACGAACAATTGGTAAACAGACTGACTCTTTTACCTCCAAGAAGAGAAGAATTGCAAAAATTTTCAAAACAATCTGCTGAAAATCAAAAACTGAACTCTAAGCCTAATAAACTTACTCCTGTGGTCACCAGTGAGAAAGACTCTGTGAAACTGAAATCTTGTTTATCAAAACCTGCAGAAAAATCTCAAAACAAAGGACTGTGAAAAGAGTAAGATTTAATTTGCCTAAGAAAGTGAATGACAATACTGTTCATACTAGATCAAACTTTCATGCTAATAAGAATCAACATTATCAATTGAGAAGTAATTCAAATAACTTTAATCAGAGAGGAAATGGAAGAATCATTTACAATAACAATTACTATGGAAACAAATACACACCACACCAAAATCAAAATTATATGAGAAGTAGAAACACATGTACACCTTATAATCTTAGATCTTATCAAAGATTTTCACAATATTAAATTTGGTTGAGTTCACAATTTTTCAGAAATTTATTTTTGCAAGAAAAAATCTTATATTAAATTAAAGTATAATACTTGTTTAAATTTTTGTATTTCAATATTGTCTTTTAAAATAGAATTTATGAGAAAATTGTTTGTAATTTTAAATTTAATGGAAGTCTTACATATAAGTTAAAAGTAAATAGAAAATTAATTGATTTTTGTGAACTATAATTTATGAATGTTTATATTGCAATTTAAATAATTTGAATAACAAGTAAATTTTGTTAATTGACTCTCCTTGGACTTTAAATTTTTCGAGAGTCCAGTTTCTTGATTTGACTTTGATTATTTTGCTGTGTTTGATTGTGAAAAAAAAATTGATTATTTGTTTTAAGTTCATGAAATTAATTGAAAGTGGTGTTGTTTTTTGAAATGTTCCCCTAAGTAAAAGGAGGAAATTTTTGATGTTTTTGGAAATAATAAATGGTTTTGTTAAAATAATATTGAGATTAATTTAAAGTAAATATAAAGTAATTGAAGTAATTTAAGTAATTTGAATTTGAAATTTAATGAAATTTTTGGAAGATCAAAAGTAAATGATCTCTTTTGATAAATGTTTTTGAAATTTTGTTATGCTGAGAGAGGTGAAAATTTTTGGCTTGATGTGTTGTTGAAATTTGTTTTCTTGAAATTCCTTTTCACATTCTTGTTTTTTTTTGACCAGCAGTTTTTCAAACATCTACACAAATTTCAGTGAGTCATCATTCTCTGTAATGCTGCAAAACCTTTTTTCTGGAAGACTGGCTGGGAGACGCAAACATGAAACAAGTTACACCGAACATTGAAGAAGAAGCAGCTGGGCAATTTAATTGTCCGATGCAAGCAGTAGGACTGGAGTCCTTGATGACAACTTGTTCCGAGCCCACCTAAGACAGTTGTTGGGGCCAGGTGGGAAACTGGTGAAGCTTGATGATGATGATGATGAAGATGATGATGATGATGATGTGGTCAGCGCAAGCTGTCCAAAATTTTTGATGTCCGAAGCTTCTGAGGCGTGGTCTTGGCGTCCTGTTTTGCTGCCTCTGTATCCTGCACGCGAGTATTTTTCTTATTATTTTCTTCACTCCCTTTTTATTTGTTGGCAACTCGTTAGTCCCCACCGAGTTTGCTCTTCGGATGTGTTCCTGCACTTTTACATAACTGACGTGAATTTCAAGAGAATTTTTCTCCTTCTCTCTCTCTCAGCAGACAAATGTTTTTGAATGAAAATTTTTGTTTTTGTGACACATTAAGTGATCACTTGTTTGAAATAATTTCGAGTTTTGTGAAAAAAGAAAAGTAAATTGGAAATTTTAAAGATAAATTGAATGATTTAGAAGTAAATTGAACAATTTAAAGTAATATGAAAGTTGATTCAGAATAAGAAAATTCTGAAATGTTTTAATGTCAAGAATAAGTTAAAGTATTTGTATTTAAAGTTAAAAATTGAAATGAAAGTTTTGAAATGAAAGTTTGAAAATTTGAAAAATTGAATGTGACTCTGTTCTCAAAAAGTGAGAAATTTTTGAATGAGTAAAGAATCTCCTTCCTTGAATATGACAAATTTAATTTAAAAGTTAATTTTCAAAATATTTAATCATTTTGTGAAAATTAATGACTATTTTGTGTCACTTGGTGTGATTGAAAGTGACAAACATTTGAAATTTAGAATTTTTCGAATTGATTATATTGTATAAGTGTATTTAAATTCATATTGTATCATGTTTTTTGCTTCGCATCATCTGGATGATCTCAATTATGAAAATTGAGACTTTGTGTTGTCAGGCAAAGTGCCTTGACAATTTCTTTTTCTGAATTTGAGTGCATTTTAGTGTATTTATGTGTAAATTTTGTGCAAAGGTTCCTTTAAGGTGCGGTGACATTTTTGTCATCCTTTTGGGTTTTTTTTGGCTTTTACCTGTGGTGATGAATGTCTTGGCCCGTCATTCAGATCTGCAGTGTCGTTGTTTTGAGAAACGTGAACGTACGCACCTTTCACGCCCAAAATTTGTTTCTAAATTATTGTACACTTACAGGTTCCTAAAATTATTTGTAAATTTTTGTATTTTTGTGTTTTTGAGTGAGAGAAAAATTTTCCTCACTATTTTTCGGAAAATTTTTGACTCCCAGGGAGGGGGAGCTGTAATGTCGCAATTCTGCGCGCCATGAGCCTTTCGTGTTTTTCTATGAGAAAAACACTTTTCGTTCCTTCCGTGCCTGTGCCGTTTTTTGGTAGGCCTCGTTTGAATTGGTTTTGCACTAAAATCTGTGTTTCGTCGAGATCCGTTGGCTCGAGCCAGGAATTCTGTCTCGCCTGGTTGTGTGACGTGTGGTCGGAGGAGAAGGCTGTTGCCGGGCGCGCTTGCCTGCCAATCAGGAAGCGGCGTTGAGGAGAACTTTTTGCTGGACTCTTGAGACCCGGGGGATTCGGCTTGGAAGTTTCGTTTGGAGAAGTCGCATCGAAATTTTGTCTTAAACTTTTAAGACAAAGGGTTTTGGCTAAAATGGCTAAATTTCCTTGGATGGAGTTATTTTGTTTCTGATGAAACCACGAACCATTTCTGGAGCCTGGATGAAGAAGTTCCTGGAGAAGATTCGACATTCTATATCTAAATTCTAAATCCTTTTTTTTTATTCCAGGATGATTTTTGCATTGGATCGAATTGGTCTCTTTGGGTTATACCGGGATGGATGACCTACTTGGAATTGATCTGGCGTAAGCCCTGTTGAATCTTGGGATATCCTGGACATTCGTTTGGAAATTATTTCGGTTCCCTTCAAGTAGTGTTTTCCGAATCCGGAACTTTTCTGTGAATTTTGGGTTAATTCAACTGTACAGGTAACCCCTTTATGTCGTGGAACCAGAAGTTCTAACTTAAAGTTCTGGTCTATTTGAAAGAAGCGCAGGCATACTAAAAATGTTTAATTTTGAATAATACTGGTTTTTGTTGAATGTAAAGAAAATAAGTAACTTGATTTTTGTTGAAACTCATGATAAAAGTAACAGTTTTTTTTAATTGAATTATAGTAATTAATGATTGAAATATTATTGAGCAGAGCATAAATTGAAATGATGATTGCATAATAATAATGGAAGCTCTGAATTATTTTCGAATATTAAAATTAAGTAAATGAATGTTGATAAAAGATATGTTGATGAATAAATAAATAGATTTGTTTAATTTGATAAATGTGCCTTCCTTTTTGTATTCCCTCATGTTCTTTGCTCACTGAATACCATCTAGAATATAATTCTTCTAGACTGGGAAATCTTCACTTAAATAATGCCTGGGTTGTTGTTGTTTACAAGTATGGTAATTACCACTATAAATTTCTATATTGTTTTTGTTGTGATATACGATCACCGGCTGTTTTATGCGTAGCGGAATCTCTTCCCACAATTTGGTTCTGAGACCGCTACCACACTGTGAATAATGCTGGAAAGATAAATTTTAGTTATTGATTCGTGTTCAACATTTCAATATTTTAGTGTTATACGCACAAATTCAATATGTGTTAAAAACAAGAACATTTGAAAATTATATTGTGCATCTTAAAGATTCTGTAAAAATTTCTTTCTTTCTAAATTTAAATTTTACAAAGGACTTTCAGGTCTGCCATAATCACATTAATAGTATTCTGTCGATGGTTAGTTTTTAACACTTTACAACAAAGTTGAAAAGTGTTTATGACTTTGTTCATTCCGTCTGTCTGTCTGTCTGTCTGTCTGTCTGTCCGTTAGCACGATAACTGCCGTAAAAATGACTTAATCAAAATGAAATTTTAGTATGCTGTTCAGACGGTCTGTAGGACCTATGGGAATATAAATGAATAATATCACACAATTAGTTTTGGATTGAACCCGGGTTGAAAAAATGAAATACATTGAACCCTATGGGACCTAATTTTTCTAACATTTCTTAAGCGGATTTAAAATTCACAAATTGCTTCGAAAATTTTAGGTAATAGTCAAATTGTTCCATAAAATATATAAAAAAAAATTCAGCGAAATATATTCAGTAGTTTTTTAAATAAAAATTAAAATAATAATTACACATCTCATATGAAACGATCACGTGACCATGATATAAAACGATCACATGACCCACTTCAAAATGATATATGGCATCCATCTTGTTTCAAATTCGTGATTTTTTAAAGTTCTTTTTAATTCATATTGAGTGTTGTATCCATCCTAAAACTACTTTATTTCTGCTTAAATTCTGTGCATCTACATACTAAAACAACACAATGACAATATATTTGAGTTTAAGTTCTCATTCAAATTTGATTATTTCTACAACTAAGCCTATTTTTCACCTATGTAAAATGTAAACAGCAGAATATGTAGAATGAGTTGTATTAGAATTACTGTATTTCTTTAACACAAAATAATTCAGTCCATGGAGTCTGCATGGCTGATATGAATGAAATATTTATTGATTTTATAAACAGAAGGACGATTTTTTTCGATGAAGTTTTAAGCATAAAGTTTATGAATTGTAGCTCCATGGTCTTAATTTTTAAATAAAATAAATTATTATAGTATTGTGATGAATGAAATGGAGAAAGTTATGAATGAAATCCTGCTTTTATAGAGAGATCCAAGCGTGTTATTTTTTCTATGACGTCATTTGAATTAATTTCAGTTGTTTTCGATGAAGTTTTCAAATATAATAAATTATCGTAGTATTATGATAGATTTAAAAATATTACCGTGGAATATATTGCATTTTAGAGATATTTAAACCACGCAATTTATATTTCAATGCCGTCATTTGAATGAAGTTCATTTTTTTCAATGAAAGTTTAAGTTTTCAAATATAATAAATCAATGTTGTATTGTGATAAGTTTTAAAATATTACCGAGGAATGTATTGCATTTTCGACTTTTTTAAATAAAATTGCATTGAAGTTGGAAAGTGTTTCATAATCAATGCTTTAAGCATGATTGATCTTTCTTGTTAATATTGGTTTTGCCCTTTTAACTCAATAGTAGTATTTCACATGGATAAACAAACTATTTTATCTTTTCGTTCCAAAATATTCATTAATTTTCAAAGTGGTTAATTGTTTACCAGTCATAAAATTTTATCTGAATTGTGTCATAATTGTTCAAATTACATTTTTGCTTGTAATTTTATTTAGTTCCAGACCAGTAAATTCTTATGTGCTGTATCCATTGTGAATGTCGTTTATTGTTGGACATCGTTCTTATTTGTATATGTTCGTCGGACTGTGTTTGGTACTACTATACATCTTTGACATGTAAATTTTACACCCTGAATTATTAAAATTTTAAAATACATTTTACATGATCTCAAAGTTTTCATCTTGCTTTGTTTATTATTTCCCGCCAATCAATGTATTTTACCCTGACCGCGTTTCTTGAATGTCTGCACTAAAATCGATTATAAATGTATACAAATTTAAATGCCTCAGTAGAAGATATTTGGGTAGCCAGAGTTTTCAACTCGAAAAACCTCCGACTACATGAATAAGTGTAAAACATGAAGAAAATAATATTGGAATTATAAAATTTTGGGTATTGAAACGCGTAATTATGATCAACTCGTAATCTTATATTTTTTTATAAAATTCATAAATTACGAATTTGGTGAAATCATTAATATGTTGAAATAGTTATTTTAACTATTATTAGCATTTGCTAGTTCAGTTTGATTGAATTTGTATAAAATGGGTACTTTCTAATAAATCGCTCTGCTATTATTACAGGAAAGGAGAACATCTATGTTTTCAGCTTTTTAAATAAAGAAAAAAAATGTGTATTATTTGTACATAAAACATAAAACCCACCTATAAGAGGCGTTTCCTAAATTCTGAAACTGGAAATTCCCCTTTTAGGCAGGTTACGAGTTTATGAAATTTTTCTTTACTACTTTGTGTGGCCTGTGCTAAATTATAAATGAATGTTTTGCCGGCCATGTGAGAAGACGGGAATGAATGATCAGTTCAAACAGAAGTTTATGCTTGTGGTTTATTGCTGCCATTGCAGATACCGATAATTCCAAACTCACCAAGCGCATAACAAGTGCGAAATTGGTCCATAGATATTGGTATCAGCAATGGCAATGTATTCCGTATAATATTTGTAACACGTTTTTAGGTTATATACCATACATATTAAAAATCTGTAAAAGGGAAATCCAGATCAACAAAATGTCCATGCTCTAAAAGGAATATTACTGCTAAGTACTAATAAGCAACCTGATATCGGGGAATAGCCAGACAGAGCTACAATGGAATAGTGCTTGCTTTCGTTGTATTTCCTAGATGAAATGGACTTTCAGGTGGATTAAGTGGTATTATGAAGAGAGCAAGTTTGCTCGAACAAGATTGGAGAAATATTTGCAGACATTGTGCTTATATTGAACACATCAGGATACTACGCCATTTATTTGATTGATCTAAACATAATACAGCAAAAATAATATTTTTTTTACATTATGAATCCAGAATATGCAGATCAAAAGTTCATTTAAGTTCGGTTTCAAATGCACTAGGTATTCCCGGAACTCGAAAAATGCATGCAGTTATACCATTTTCTTCAAATGAAGCACTTTCTCTCAAAATATATTCATTTTCATAAAAGTTAAGAGATGAATATTATTGCAAAAAGAGAGCTATAATTGAAAGACATAAATGGCTTTGCCACATGTCGATTCACAATAATGGTTAGTATGTCTTATAGAAATATGTTTCCATCACCGACTTAAACTTTCAAAATATTTTCTTTATCCCCATAATTCAGGCATTTTTTTATACTGTTCTATTAACTAGAAAGATCAATCATGCATAAAACACTGATTATGAAACACTTTCCAACGTCAATGCAATTTTATTTAAACATCTCTGAATCCGATACACTCCTCGGTAATATTTTTTAAAATATCACAATACTACATTAATTTATTAAATTTGAAAACTTAAAACTTCTTTCAAACTTCATTCAAAAAAATTAACTTCATTCAAATGACGGCATTGAAATATAAATTGCATGGTTTCAACATCTCTAAAATGCGATACATTCCTCTGCAATATTTTTAAAATTATCACAATGCAACAATAATAAATTCTAATAAATCGCTCTGCTATTATTACAGGAAAGGAGAACATCTATGTTTTCAGCTTTTTAAATAAAGAAAAAAAATGTGTGTTATTTGTACATAAAATATAAAACCCACCTATAAGAGGCGTTTTCTAAATTCCGAAATTGGAAATTCCCCTTTTGGGCAGGTTACGAGTTTATGAAAATTTTCTTTGCGACTTTGTGTGGTCTGTGCTAAATTATAAATGAATATTTTGCCGGCCATGTGAGAAGACTGGAATGAATGATAAGTTCAAACAGAAATTTGTGCTTGTGGTTTATTGCTGCCATTGCAGATATCGATTATTCTATACTCACCAGCGCATAACAAGTCCATAGATATTGGGTCCATATATATTGGTATCAGCAATGGCAATGTATTCTGTATAATATTTGTAACACGTTTTTAGGTTATATACCATACATATGAAAAATCTGTAAAATGGAAAGTTAGATCAACAAAATGTCCATGCTCTAAAAGAAATATGACTGCTAAGTACTAATAAGCATCCTGATATCGGGGAATAGCCAAACAGAGCTACAGTGGAACAGTGCTTGCTTTCTTGCTTTCGCTGTATTTGCAAGATGAAATGGACTTTCAGGTGAATTAAGAGGTATTATGAGAAAAGCAAGCTTGCTCGAACAAGATTGAAGACATATATTGCAGACAATATTGCAGATATATTGCAGATATTGTGCTCTTATTGAACACATCATGATACTACGCCAGTTATTTGAATGATCTAAATAGAATACAGCGAAAATAACATTTTATTACATTATAAATCCAGAATATGCAGACCAAAAATTTATTTAAGTTCGGTCTCAAATGCAGGACGCATTCACGGAACTCGAAAAATGCATCAGGATTTTTCCGAACGCATGGTCGCTTTTAAATAATGAATAAAGTTCCAGCATATACACCTATTTGATAATAGTATCAAATTGCAATGGGATAGTGTTTCGAAGAATAGCCTCAATTGCCGCACTTCCTCATTTTTGAAATATGGTATTCATAGTTGCACATACAGGGACACACAAGCACACAACCGTCATTCCGAATGCGTTTGTATTCAAGTATGCTAGAAACGTGTATATGTGTCGGCAAAGAGAATTCGAATTTTTAACCCTGTCATAAACATTTTTATACTATGTATATGCAGGAAAAGTAGCAATTACGATATATGTACTTATAATAAATACTTATTTAAACTTTCCTTATATACATAATGTATAAGGAAATTATTGTGACGGGGTCGAAAATTCGAAATCGAGTTTTCGACGGGAGAGCACGTTTCAACCATCCCTGATCACGAATCAAACATTTTTGAAGTGATGTCTGTGTGTGTGTGTGTGTGTGTGTGTGTGTGTGTGTGTGTGTGTGTGTGTGTGTGTCAGTGAGTCTGTGGAGACGATAACTGACGAACGAATGGACCGATTCGAACAAAATTTGGAACAAAAATCACAATCTGTAAACACTGGAAGTCTATTGTTTTTATACGCAATCCAATGTTCAGAACTCCCCTAAATTTTCGAGTGAAATATTGAAAAAATCTTCAAAAAATCAAAACCGCTAAAAAAGTTACGCAAATAGACATTTCTTGTGTAATATTTCCTTAGAAAACGATTAACATAAATTTTAAAATTCTAGCACGAGCCGTTCTCGAGATATTTCACATTTTCAAATAAATTTATCAAAATATTTCATAAATAAAAAAAGAGTATTAATTGTTGAGAAACATGTTCACTTTTCATATGTAATACCATACGATAATTTGGGTGACATCATTCTCGTGGATCTAGCTCGTTCCATTCATGAAAAAAGATACTTTGAGTAATATTTTTGTATTTGAACGCAAATACCCATTTATCTGCTGCAAGAATAACTTATATCTCCATCCATAACGCTTGGCGAGATTTTGGCGACGAATTTGGCGGAATGTCGCCAACTTGGCGACATTTTTAATTGTTGCCAAATTAACAAATATCTCGCCAAATTGATAAAAATGACGCTAAATCAATGAAAATGACGACTAATTAAAGAAAATTCAATATCTTGGAAAGAATTAAAGTATCTACTATAAGAATAACATTTTTTTAACTGTAAAAGTGGTAAATTCATTGCATTATATAAGGAAAGTCATGTGTTGCTCACATAAGATTTTTTCTAATATTAAGCATATTGGAAAACATGCATCTTATTCTGCCAGTCATTCTGCTTGGAGACATGTGCAATGTGTCATTGGTTGGTCTAGTCTAATTTCAATAATTGGTTAAAATATTCTATTGGTTATCCGATTCATTATTTAATTACGCTTAAAATTATTTTTCTGGTTTAGTATGAATCATTATTATCTATGGGTATTAAATGTGTATTTTTAATGTATTTTTTTGTGTATTTTTAATGCAGTTTATCTAGTGGTTATCCCAACTTACAAAATGGATTTTCATTTTACAATTTTTAAGATTGGCAATATGGACTGTATATCAGATTGCATTACCCTTTATGCTTGGCAAAATCTTTTTTATAAATCATCTTTTTTATAAATCATCATAGTTGGTGTTTGTAGTATGACCATCTACAGACATATAAGTCAATTATTTTTAGTTTTTCAAGTTTTTCAAACTAATTTAATTTATAGTACATTAGGGTGATTAATGGACTTTTTGTTTACAGTCAATAAAGCCATTAAACGAAATGTAATATTTGATGTTTTATAGTCACTGATGATTTTACAGTTACATCATCATCAGTCCTTTATTCGTTACTTCATTTTTACAGTTTGTTTTAATTTATAAGTGTAGTTTCTTTCTTTATATTAATGACAATCATTTCCTTGAATTTTATCTTGTACTAATTGAATTCTTTTGTTTGTTATGGATATTTTACTATATCTCTTCAAATATATATATATATTCCTATTTTCATTCCTCACCATTGATATTTGTTGATTATTTTTATCTTAATGACCTGTAATATGTATTATAACTTCCTCATTATAATTGAATTTCATTTATCTCATTGTATTTTGCAGGCAAATTTTAAGATAGCGTATTATGATGTACTAGTTACATTCTACCATTGGATTTACAAGTTTAATATATATACACAGAGTGATTATAATTAGTTTGAGGTTTGAAAATGGTCTCAAATAAAAAGCACTGGTCAGAATGATTTGAAATTTTGCGTGAACACTCGTGGAGCAATGGAATTTTGTTTGGTGAAGAAAAAAATAGTAATTCAAAAAGTCGCCGTTAGGAGAATAATTGGCGCTTTTCTGCACTAGAATGCAATACAAAATTAATAAACGTTGACTTTCTCATTGGCTAATGACGAAATAAATGTTCAATATGCTGTCCTTCGAATAATGAATAAAAAGTCGATCTTTCATCATCATATGCATGCAAGTAATGAAAATAAAATTTCATCCATTGAAACAATGTTAAATTCTAAGCAAACGTAAGCCGTATCTTTTTTCACAAAAAGTGGATTTAACTTGTTTTGCATAATTGCTCTTCAAATGCTGCTGCAAATTTGCATAAGACTGTGACGTTGCAATAGACGTTTGCTATAAAAAAGGAAGAGCGGAACTTGTTTCTCATAACTTAATGAAAAATCTCTATTGTTCTGTCGCAATGATTCTATTATTAAAAGGTCGTGCTGTTCTTGTCAAATTGTTTAATGAAAATAACAGATATTGTTTAGTTGCACTTAGAAAATTCAGAACGTTGAAAAAGTTAAAATCTGGTCCTGTGTGTGGCAAAAGCTTGCGCTAAATGATTTTAAAATTTGAAGCGACTGGTTCTTTGGACATCAAACCTAGCAGAGGACGGAAAGCAGTCAATAGAGATAGTGAAAGACGTAGCTACAGAGTTAGAAGAAGAGCGTAACGATAATGCATCTACGAGTGCACTTGGAATTACCCGATCATTTGACGTACCCTCCAGTACGGTGAAAACAATTTTGAAAGACATTTTGAAATGTTATCCTTACAAACTGACCCATGTTCAGCTGTTGCTACCTGCGGACAATGTTGCACGTGAAATATTCGCACTTCAATTTCTGGCTCAGATACAAGTGGACGATGAATGGCCCTGGAACGTTTTGTGGACTGACGAAGCACACTTCCATCTCCACGGAGCTGTTAATACGCAAAATTGCAGAATCTGGGCAAAAGAAGATCCACAGGAACTACGTCAAGTGCCTCTTCATCCCCCCACCAAAGTCACTGTGTGGTGCGGATTTACAGCAACGTTTATTATCGGGCCTTTCTTTTTTGAGGAAGTTGTTCCTCAAGGCCCCGTCACCTGTTCTGTCAATGGCCATCGATATGAACGTCTTTTGAAAAGTCACGTTATACCCACACTGCAAGAGCGCCAGTGTATCGATAACCCTAATTTCATGCAGGATGAGGCTCCAGCACATATCGCAAAACCAGTGAAGCGGCTACTTCGCAGTCATCTTGGAGATGACAGAATCATCAGCCGCCATTTTCCTGTACGATGGCCAGCACGTTCCCCTAACATCAATCCATGTGATTTTTGGCTTTGAGGGCATCTGAAGAATGTGGTGTTAATGGACACATTACCAATTTAGTGGAACTTAAAGCTAGCATCATACATCACATCCACAACATCTCTACAGAAACACTCAAATCTGTTGTTGACCAAGCTATTTTGCGCTTTCAGCTTGTTTCAGAATGCGAAGGACAGAATATTGAACATTTATTAAGGCATTAACTAATGAGTAAGTCAACGATTATTACTTTTGTATTGCATTCTAGTGTAGTAAAGCGCCAATTATTCTCCTAGCGACGAATTTTTGAACTACTGTTTTTTTTCTTCAGCAAACAAAATTCCATTGCTCCGCGAGTATTCACGCAAAATTTCAAATCATTCTAACCAGTGTTTTTTATTTGAGACCATTTTCAAACCGGGAACTTTAATTATAATCAACCTGTATATATATACATATATATATATATATATATAAGAGAGAAAGGGAGAGGAAACAACCATTATTTCAGGAATGTTGGTATATAATCTATACAGGACAATGATAATATAAACTGCACAAAGTAAAGGATTTTAAACTAAAATATATATGTATATATATTTTCGTGTCGGAATTTTATAATTCCCAATTTTTTCTAAATTTAAATGCATTTTCATACTGAATGTAATTGCATAATATATCCTAATTTAAGTGTTCTTCTGAGTGCGAAAGAAACTTCACTTTGTCCTGATCATTCATTTTTCGGTTTTACTTCTGCATTTTGAGAGACCGTTATTCGTGCAGTCGTAGCAGTTTTGTTGTTTGGTTCTTTTGAATCGACTGGGAAAATAATGTTTGAGAGAGTTTGGAGCTCTGGATCCGAGCCGTCCCACGTGTCGTCGCCTTTGGGAGATAAATTTTTGAAAAGCAGTATATTTTGCTATATTTTGATGACGTCACGGCGGTAGCGGCGTGTGTCTCGGAGACGCCATCTTTTCGGGGCAGTTGGAACAAAGGAAGCGTACTAAGCGGACCTACGTACAATCCGATTCAAATTTTATAAAAATTTATAAATTCAAAGATCAAAATTTAAATCTCGCCACTGCCAATATCATCCCGAGGACCAGATACTCGTCTGCAGTAGACGATAATATATTATAAGTAAAGTTATAATATGTTTTTAGAAGAGTATAGAGAAACGCGCCTCTTTGGCGCTAAATACCTCTTGCCTGAATTGGAAAGATTCGTTTTTATAAAATATTAAGATATATATAGCATTCTTATTTGACTTTATATGATTAAGTTGAAATATAAAATAATTTTTAAGAATTATTAGAACTTCCACTTTTAAGCCAATGTGTCTAACATGATGATCTGGATACCAGAACTTTTTCAAGAGACTTTCTAAAACTATTATCTTGTCTAGCTCCATACCAAGTCTAAATAAAATGAGTTTAGAATTTTTGTGGGATATACCTACAATGTGAGAAATTTATGATGCAGAATAATGGTTATTCATATGTGAATCAAGAGAGTGTTTATTAAATTGTTTGAAAGAAAATAATACGATATAATGCCTTTTGTTGTGATATACTTTAATATATATATTTTAACATATTAAATTAAAGAAGTTTGATTCCAAAATTTGGTAATCATTTAGTGTACATGTCTTCCTTCTTGCCATGCTTTAATATTCCAGGCATTGATGGGTCCTGTTCCCATCACCAGGGGAGATGAACCAGTGGGTTAGTATGAAAAGGTGATTTATTCAAGGTTTTTGACAATTCGTGAAGTCTCATAGTACTTGCACTTGATCATTACAAGTTTATTTATATTTTGACATTTTTGAATTTGTTCCGTATTATTCTCTGGCCCGTTATCACAATTGGTGATTGATCTACCAGATATTACAATTTGATATGTTAGACGTTACGATATATATATATATATATATATATATATACCCAAATTAGCCTAATGTATTCTATACATAGATTTGAGGGCTGTCATTAATAAAACAAATTAAATATTTAAAAAAAAAAAATTCAATTGCCAACTTATGAATAATAGCTTAGTTAGAAGCGCAATTTTCCTTTTGCTGTGACATAAATAAACTGAGGATTGTGAGTGAAATTCTTTATAGAATTGGGAGGAGCAGTTTGCATAATTTTACTGAAGGTAGATACACTACGCTGCTGGAATATCTGAGCGAGATCTTTCTTCACAAATGCAACTTTTGTAATTTCATTTGAATGATCCACGTCTTTCTGAATACACACTGTTTTGATGGTTCTTAGATGTTTTTTAAACAATTCTAATGTCTCTTTTGAAGACGACTTTTTTGAAGTTAATCTTTCCATATAGAGAGTTTCTAAAACGTCCAGCTGCTGCATGATGGAATTGAGAAAAGCATTGGTGGTGGTTCATTTGTGTGGTCAATATTGCTACTGTTTTCCGTCGTAACTAAGCTTAATGATAGAATTACAGTTGGAGAGTTTCTGGTATTAACCATATTAATTGAATACTATAATAATAATGATAAAAACCTTATGAATACTGAAAAAGTGAATAAAATGTAATGAAAAGTTGCACACTGAGCTCTTTAAATGTCAATGGATATCATCCTGTATAGATTATTGGTGGTCGAGATACATATCCCTGAAAATCGGGTTTTGTTAGTCACGTCACGTATAAAATACACCCGCCAGCTACTGATTCGAAAATAACAGTTAAGCGATATTTGCGGGGTGTAACATTGCAATGTTTCTGCAATAAAGATACCACCTCTTCCTAAATCAAGGTAATTCTCGGTCATGTATCCCACCCCATTCGTACTTATTAACAATTTACAACAAAGTTGAAAAGTGTTTATGACTTAGTTCATTCTGTCTGTCTGTCCGTTTGCACGATAACTGCCGTAAAAATGATTTAATCAAAATGAAATTTTAGTATGTTGTTCAGACTATCTGTAGGACCTATGGGAATATAAATGAATAATATCACCCAATTAGTATTGGATTGAAATCCGGCTGAAAAAATGAAATACATTGAGCCCTATGGAACCTAATTTTTCAAACATTTTTAAAGCAGATTTAAAATTCACAAATTGCTTCGAAAATTTTAGATAATGTTTAAATTGTTCTATAAAATATATAAAAAAAATTCAGTGAAATATATTCAGTAGTTTTTTAAATAATAATTAAAATATTAATAACACATCTTATATGAAGCGATCACGTGACCATGATATGAAAAGATCAGGTGACCCACTTCAAAATATGGCATACATGTTGTCTCAAAATCGTAATTTTTAAAGTTCTTTTTAATTCATATTGAGTCTTGTATTAGTCCTAAAACCACTTTATTTTTGCTTAAATTCTGTGCATCTACATACTGAAACAACGCAATTACAATATATTTCAGTTTAAAGGCTCATCCAAATTTGATTATTTGTACAACGAAGCCTATCTTTCACCTATGAAAAATGTAAACAGCAAAATATGTAGAATGAGTTGTATTAGAATTTCTGTATTTCTTTAACACAAAATCATTTAGTTCATGGAGTCTGCATAGCTGATATGAATAAAATATTCATTGATTTTACAATGAGAAGGATGATTTTTTTCGATGAAGTTTAATGCATAGAGTTTAATTACTTGTAGCTCCATGGTCTTAATTTTTAAATAAAATAAATTATTATAATATTGTGATGAATGACATGAATGGGAAATTATATATGAATGAAATGCTGCTTTTATAGAGAGCCAGGCGTGTTATTTTTTCTATGACGTCATTTGAATGAATTTCAGTTGTTTTCGATGTTTTCAAATGTAATAAATTATCGTAACATTATGATACTTCTAAAAATATTACCAAGGAATGTATCATATTTTAGAGATGTTTAAACCAGGCAATTTATACTTCAATGCCATCATTTAAATGAAGTTCATTTTTTTCGATGAAGGTTTAAGATTTCAAATATAATAAATTAATGTAGTATTGTGATAAGTTTTAAAATATTACCGAGGAATGTATTGAATTTTAGACATATTCAAATAAAATTGCATTGAAATTGGAAAGTGTTTCATAATCAATGCTTTAAGCATGATTGATCTTTCTTGTTTTTTAAAATGACGTACTTTTTAAAGATATTTCTGATTTATGAAAAACATCGAAGCTCGCCAATTTGTCGATGTTTAACAGTATTTGTCGCCAAGTATAATTTATTCCTTTCTTAAGATCACAAAGAATACGTCATTCTGCGTACATCGTATTTACCCTTAGAAAGCTATTTTACTTTAATGATACATTTAATGCAGAGATCTCAACATTTTATAGGAAACATGAAAATATGTTGTATATTTTATAACTTCCAATAGAATTAACTGGAGTGTAGCTCAACTCGAATTTATCATGACAGGATTTATTTTTAGCAACACTTCTTCTTTAACACTTAACAACATAGTTGAAAAGTGATTATGACTTTTTTCATTCTGTCTGTCTGTCTGTCAGTCTCTCCCTTAGCACGTTAACTGCCGTAAAAGTGACTTTATCAAAATGAAATTTTAGTATGTTTTTCAGACGGTCTGTGGGACCTATGGGAATATAAAGGAATAATATCACCCAATTAGTTTTGGATTGAACCCGGGATGAAAAAATGAAATACATTGCACCCCATGGAACCTAATTTTTCAAACATTTTTTAAGCGAATTTAAAATTCGCAGATTGCTTAGAAAGTTTTAGGAAATATGCAAATTATCCCATAAAATATAGGAAAAAAATTTCATTAAAATATGTTAGGTATTTTTTTAAATAAAAATGATTTAATATAGGGAGAAAAACAAATTCAATTAAATTCTGACTTTTGCTATATCTTCCAGTAAGGAAAAAGATATATATTATATAATAAATATCTTTCCAAGAATTTCATTGTTAACACTTTACAACATAGTTGAAAGTGTTTATGACTTTGCTCATTCTGTCTGTCTGTCTGTCCTTTAGCACGATACCTGCCGTAAAAATGGCTTTATCAAAATAAAATTTTAGTATGTTTTTCAGACGGTCTGTGGGATCTATGAGAATATAAATGAATAATATCACCCAATTAGTTTTTTATTGAATCCGGATTGAAAAAATGAAATACATTAAACCCTATGGGACCTGATGTTTCAAACATTTTTTAAGCGAATTTAGAATTAACAAATTGCTTCGAAAATTTCAGGAAATATTCAAGTTATACCATAAAATATATAAAAAATTTCAGTAGAATATGTTAGGTAGTTTCTTAAATACAAATTATTTAATATAGGGAGAAAAACAAATTCAATTAAATTCTGATTTTCCTTATAACCTCCAGAAAGAAAAAAGTTCTATATTGTATAATAAATATCTTTCCAAGAGTTTAATTATTCTATGTGCGAGAAAGGTTTCACAATTTAAAATAAATATGGTTAATAACAATTTTTCAAATTTTTAACTAAAATAAATTATTATAGTAATGTGATGAATGACACGATTGGAAAAATGCTTATGAATGAAATGCTGTTGTTATATAGAGGCGATTTATATTTCGATGACATCATTTGAATAAAGTTCATTTGTTTCCGATGAAGCTTTCAAGTATAATAAATTATTGTAGTATTACATAATTTTAAAAATATTACCGAGGAATGCATCGCATTTTAGAGATTTTTAAACCAAGCAATTTATATTTCAATGCCGTCATTTGAATGAAGTTCAATTTCTTCAACGAAGTTTTCAAATATAATAAATTAATTAGTATTGTGATAATTTTAAAAATATTACCGAGGAATGTATCGCATTTTAGAGATGTTTATATAAAATTACATTGAAGTTGGAAAGTGTTTCATAATCAATGCTTTAAGCATGATTGATCTTTCTTGCTCTAAATTTAACAAGATAAATATTGAAAAATGTGTATTGTGGGTACAATTGATTATAATTAAAGGGCTTGAAGATTTTTTTGATTGACACCATACATGACAGGTAACTTACGAGTGGAAATAATGATGACACGAACAAAAAAAGGCGGTTCTCGGTTATATTTTACAACAGTGATTGAAACTTCTAAGTCTGGTGATCATTAAGCCAAAAATAAATCATTTTATGCATGATTATGTCATATTTTGTCCTATGTTACCATGTTAAAAGAATATGATATTTCGAACAAATTTTGAAGTCTTCTCTCGAGTTTTAAGAAATTCTATCTAGTTCCAGATTATTTAATAACAAAGCTGGATATAAAGTTTTGTAAGAGTCCATTAATATTTATGGACGCTATCGTGGTCAACCACAGAGAGACAAAAGACGAACATCGCTCTAAAAATAGTCAAAACGTATTCAGGAGATCTTTAAACATATATTGGAATCAACATCTCGAATTCGAAAATTTCGTGAAAACAATATACTTTCTCTATGGTATATTACATAATAATATAATGTATTTAAAGTAATTTTTTTTTCGTAGTACGTGAAAGTGTAAAATATTACCTGACATGAACAAAGTTCATTAACACTATAAAATATGGAAAATATGTGTTTTTATTTCTTTATAAAACAAAATGGAACCTTAAAAAATGTTTTTACTAATTATACAATATTGTGTGAAGTTGTTAGATATTTTTTCTTTTCTAATAAATCGAAAAATTTTATTACATAATAATATCACCAACAACAAACTTTACCGATAAATGCTGAGATTTCATAAAAAAATACTCTTCAGAACACATTATTTGTTGAAGAGAGCAATAATAATAACGCTTGATACAAAATGTGTTTGCTTCGCTTCATCTTTACATGGTAAGAGTTATCAATCTTGTCAAAAACCATTTCATACGCTGACCGAGCTTTATCGGCTGTTTCTTAGTATTAGGACGGAAAAATATCAGTATAATTTGTAAAAGGAACATATAACTCACTCGTGTGTCAGATAAAAATGTACAGAAGTTATTGAGAAAAAAAAGAAAATTGAGTATCTCTGTTTTACTCTTTATAATTTACTTCTTTAATTTTGCATGAATTTGATAGTACGAAAATATTAGTTGTAACTGTAAAGTGTGTATAAAAGGTAAGCATTTTGCTTTAATAATATGCATCTTTATATATAAGGAGCAGTGTTATACACTATGAGAATGAACTGTTGAAAAGGGAAGATATTAAATCGGGTTCGAGGGGGATATACGAGTATTATTAAGATATAAATATTCTCATTGAAGCGTACTTTATTTTTTCAGGTCTACTACTCGCATGTCCCGAACGGACGAGACAGGCACAGCAGAACAAACTAGATTTCAACTACAGGACCTCAGTAAAAATGGATCCTTAAAGAGTAGTCCAAAGGACATGAAATCTACTACAGACAATAAGTTAATACTAGAAGCCAATCAATAAATGTAACAATCTCTAACGGTCGCATGGAGGAAATTATTATTTGCTCCGTTTCAGATCATGTAAAGACGACGGCATTGAGTGAAAAGCTTCTTAACCTGCTTCCGAATCCACCGAAACACCTGAAGCCTTTAAAGCAGATAAAAGGTCGTAATGGTCTTCCGCACTGGTTAGTAGAGGTGGATAGGGACACTAAAGCACTTCTGTTACGACATTCTAGAATATGTATAGATTTCAGTTCATGCAGAATTGCACCATTCATTTCAATTACACCTTGCTTTCAGTGCCAGGAATATGGGCATAAGTAAGTACTGTGGAGTGTCTGTACAGGTAGTTATGATGCTCAGAGTTGAAAGGAACAGAATCTTAAATGTAGTATCTGCATTAAAGCTCGTTTAGAACATGCTCATAGGGCAATTAGTAAATTTTGTCCTTACTTCCAAAATGAATGCAAAAGGGTAAAGCTAAAATCTGAAGAGTATTTATTTTTTGTCTTGAGTCTGTTTTTTTTTTTTGTTTGTTTGTTTTGTCTTGAGTTAAATTACAAGAATCTTATTTCATAAGAATCTATCTTCATAAACATTAAAATAAGAAATGCCTCTTTCTCAATTGGTAAGCAATATACTCCACCATCAGCGTCCCTTGTAGAAGATCTTTCAGAGTGGAAACATCAACCTAACATCAACTTATCAAACATTCTCTTCTCCAGAGACTTAAATGCACATGGAGGAGATTGGAGATACTCATTCAATGCTGCAATAGGTCTTCTATAACAGAATTTTGTAGCTCAACATCGGCTAATACTCCTCGCAATGATCCATCCAGTACTCCAACGTTTGAAACTTCGAGAGGGAAGGGATGGCTTGACATCTCTCTATGCTCACTTAATGTATATAACAGAGTACAATCCTGGAAAGTCGACGAAACTCTCAGCTTGAGTGATCACAGGTATGTGATAATCACACTGACGGAAGACGTTGAGGTAAAATCGAAAAGACGTTATAAAACAAAATTTTCTAAACACACCGCTCTTAGAAGGCAGCTGTTACCACGGAAGATTCCCTTGAGCCGCCAATTGCAAAAAAGCAACTACAGTCGATACCATAGAAAAATTTGCAGAGGAATTGACTGATCGTATTCAAGCAGCATGTGACAAGGCATATAAGAAAAAAATATATCCCATAAACCAAAACTCAAGTGGTGGTCTACTCTGCTCACTTGTAAACGAAATCGTTTGAAAGCTTTCTACAATAGACAAAAATACTATCCAACTGTATTTAACATTCAACAATACAAAAGGGAGAGAGCTGCGTATAAAAAATCCATACTGCAAGCAAAATCCATCCGAGGCATGGAAAGCATTTTGCACAAGAACCAGTAAGAAGAATGGGATAGCTTTTGAAATGGCCTACAACAAATCATTCACAATAAAGTTGCCTATGAGCAGTTGCCGCAAGCAATACATTTGGATCGAGAGAATGTGTTACAACATCTTGTAGATTCTCTTTTCATTACGAAAAATCCTCCCCAGACAAATAGCACATTTTCTCGTATGATAGAAGAAAGCACTTCTGACAATTTCTCATACTATCTATCAGTAGCGGAAGTGAAAAGCGCACTTTATTCACTTAACTCTAACAAGCCCCCTGGAATAGACAATATCGATATACGAATTCTGAATGAAGTGTTTAAAGTCATGCCAATAACGATAACAACATTGATGCAAAAATGATATGGGATATTTCCCAAAAGTTTGTAAAATTGGAGAAGTTATTTTCTTTCTGAAGCCTATTAAGGATCTTATCCAGAAGCATTCATATCGGCCGGTATGTCTTCTACCAACTTTGTCAAAAGTATTAGATAAAATAATTCATAGGAGAATGGACTTATGAGCAAACATCAACATGACTTCCGAGAGGGTCACTCTACTGAAACAACACTGGCATACGTCCTGTCATGCATAGAAGACAATATATCCGAAAAAAACTACATTGCCTTAGTATCATTTAGTATTCAAAGTGCATTTGATAACATGAACTGGTCCATCTTAATAAAACAAATACAAAAGATAAATTGTCCATATTATTTACAGAACATTATAAGTAATTATCTGAAAGATAGGGCAATTAGACTTAATTCAGGAACAACTTGGAAATATATTCAAGTCTAAGGGGGATGTCCACAAGGTTTTTGATTAGGACCCTTAATTTGGTCAATAATTGCTGATATAATTCTTAATAAATTCAGTATTCCACGAACACAGCTTTTGGCGTACTCAGATGACTTTATGCTGATATCAGGAGGCAGTTCACATAGACTTCTGGAAGATACAATTAATGCCGGCATAGAAACATTTTCAGATCTTTGTGAGGCGCTCCAACTATCAATTTCATCGACAAAAACTTCAGCTTTAGTGATAGGAAAACCATCTCAATTATAAAAAGGAAGCCTATTTTCAAGATTAAAGGTGTTAGCATACTAAGACCAAACCAAATCAAGTATCTCAGAATTATAATTGATACACATCTATCGTGGATTACATACATAGAAAACCTACGAACAAAGATTGGCTGCCAAATTCATAATGTCAGAAAACTAGCACTTTCTAGGTGGGGCATAAATTCTAAGATCTTAGAAACATGGTATCTATCAGTAACAGAAAGGATCCTGTGCTATGCTGCTAGTAGTTGGGCCCTAAACTTGGACATCCGTGCAAAGAGAAAACTAGAATCAGTTCAAAGGATAGCTCTTCTTCAGATTTTACGGGCTTATGGCACAACATCTGCAGTACTGCTACAAGTGCTTACAGGTATTCTCCCAATAACATTGACAGCGCAAAAAGAAGCCATCAAAGCGCAAGTTACACGCCTGAAACAAACAGTGCAGTGAAATAACCTTTATTATGATCACAATGATTACGAACAAAAAAAGGTTACCAGGTTAGCGGGCCCAGCAGTAGGTAACATTCGCTTACACTTTGCTAAGTCATCACAAAAAAATATCTAATTACATAAATATTTATACGAATGGCTTTAGAACTGATTCTGGAACAGCATCAACCTACTGTGTTTTTTACGATGGCATGTGTGTTCACAAGTGGTCAACTTGTCTGCACTATGAAAATAGCGTCTTCCAGGCAGAGCTGCTCGCCATAAAGGACGCTGTATTTTGAGATACCAAAAATGTGCATAAGAATTTCATAATTTACTCTGACAGTCTATAGAGCATCGAAACTCTTAAACATTATCAAACGAAGAATCCTATAACTCATCAAAATATAACTATCATAACCAACAGCATCCATCAAAAAAAATGTTATAGGATGGGTTAAATGTCACTCGGGTGTTCTGGGAAATGAAGTTGCAGACTGTTTAGCTTTTGCGGCAACGTCAGATATATCTGTTCAGAGTAAAAACTTACCATATCCCTGTTCATCGCTAAGGTCACATCTAAATATTAATACCATAAAAGAGTGGCAGCAGCTGTGGGATAAAAGTGAAAAAGGAAGAGAAACATTCAACTGTCTTCCCAGAGTATCTCAAGAGCAACTGATTTGCAGCAGAGAATTGGTGCAGTTTTTCTAGGTGCATGGCTGTTTCCCAGGATATCTTTAAAAATCCAAAAGAAAGACACCGAAAAGTGTATTTGTGGTGAAATAGGATCTCAGAAACATTTTGTATTTTATTGCGAATTTACAAAGAACTATCACCTTAAAAGGCCCAGTAGACAACATATGCCAATATTTGCCAAAAACCTTCCAGAAAATAAACTCTATAATTCAATTCCTAGAGGAAATCGAACATATCCTGTGAATTATTACTGGTAACCTCTACGCATTCGCTCACTGTTTATTGCATATTTATTTGTAGTACTTGTAAATTTTGTTATAAAAACTGCCATCAAATTAATTTTAAATCCAGATTTGTTTTAATCATTACAAATATCATTGTATGTATCAATATAGTATTGGAAGCCATGGTAATCTGTGAGATTTGTATGTATATGTTGTATATATAGTTTTGTATGTGTGTTTGCATAAGTAATTTTGCATACATATATTTTGTATATATATATATGTATATATCTCTGAAAATTATTCGTGGCATTTTGTTTATGTAATAACTAATTTTAGAAATATTTTTATATATATAGTTGCTCCCATTTGAAATAGTTCTGCACATAAGTGTTTATGGATGTGAAAAATTTGTGAAATACTATATCTGTATCTAGTATAGACAAACACATTGTATATAATTGTTTATCATTTTTATCTTGGCATTAAGTTTGATTTCTGGTTTTGGCAGATATTCCTCCACCATAGGCTGTAATTACTGTAAATCTTCAGGTCGATGCCTATAGGTGGTTAATCTGTTAATCTGATAGTTTACCGGATCGGAAATGAAATGTAAAGGCGTTACAGGGCGCTTACTCGTTGGGAAGCGGCCGCTCCACAAACTTAAAAGCATCATTCTGGTTGAAGAAGAAAAATACGTATGCAAATTTCATCTGGGGATGAAGAAGAACCCTTATCCAAATTATCGTAACACCGAATGTCCGAATGTCAGTTTGCAGCAGTTATTTGCAGCTCCAACTTTTGAGACGACATGCCTGGTCTGTTCAATAGTGTTCGGCAATCCCTCCATCGCCTCTGTGAAACATGCATTCATGTTGGCGGTCGCTGCTTTGAGCCAGTGCTGTATTGTTTATTAAATGTCATTTTATAACTTCTAAGTCGTCATTCTTGTATTTTCGCCTGACCTCATCGGTTTCACCATTAAGCGCCCACAGATGCCTTTACGTTTCATATCCGACTTGGCAAACTATGACGAAAAATGCTTGATTTAGTGTGTACTACCACCTCGTAAAATCTGGCGCATCTTTTTGAATCTCTTTTATGCAATATGAAGCTGGCAAAATGAAACAAAAAAATTACAATTTGCATAGTACCAAGTACAACTGGTATAGTACCGAGGACATTTGGTGCAGTACCTATTAGCGTAGTACGAATAGTGTCCGAGAGAAAATAACTTTAAAAGTGGCCTTTTTAAGATTTTCGCCTGGGCCTTGTTTTCTTCATTGTTTACAGACAGAAAATCTACTGAACGGATTTCAATGAATGATTACTCATTTTGTGTGTTCAGGTGAGAGGTATACATTTTATACAGATTAATTTGGATTTTAAAAATTGGAGAAAACATGAATTTTCAGCAAGTTTCATTATTGTTTATACATTACAATGTATACTACAGAACCAAATTTAATCAAGGAAGGATTCTTTTCCATATTTTTATAGTAGATACATAGTTTTCTTGTATAGTTTTCACACATAGTTACATAATTTTGTTTACATAGAAGGTTCATAGCTTTCTCAAAATCAAAATTAACGTGCACTCCAACATTTATAATTTTACAGCAGTTTCTTAAAATATTACAGACAACTCCAGATTAAAAAAATGTCCTCAACTCATCATTAATGTAAATTTGTAAACGAGTGCACCCTTGAAATGTTTTGATCATCCTCTTTCCTAGCTGACCCTTTCCTTATATTCTCTACCTATTCAAACCAAGCTTACAGGATGGATGAATGGTGTTGTCCATTTGCACAAGTGTATAATGGATGTTAATGTCCTGGTGTGTGATAGAGATTTGGAGTACGGTATTATCTGTGTATCTGTGTTATTTAATTAGCAGGCACATATTTATTGGAAGTATAAATATTGCAGCAAATTGGTTCCAAAATATATGACCAATATATGAATTTCTTTAATTGTGCTGATATTGCTGAAATATTAATATTTCAGTTTTGTGATTGGGGGATACGTATCACGTCAGTTGTGCTGATATATATGGACTCTATTTTCACTGTTATTTATACGAATAAAAGTTATTTATGTTGTGATTTTATATAACTGCACTGTTTTATCTCCCAAACAACGCCCAGTATATATTCTAGTATTTCATATTTTTAACTGTCAATTTTCAACCACATTCTTTATAATTATAAATTTCCCTGCAATACATGGTAATGTATAGAGAAGGTCTTGGAATCGTGCCGAAAATCGCAACTCGAGTTTTCGACGGATCAACACATTTTCTGACCTCTAGAACACACACACAAAAAAAACCTATTTTAGCGCGACGTCTATGCGTGTGTCTATTTGTCTGTGTATGCAGATTTTGTATCCACTCTAACTGAAAAACTAATTGGCCAAATGTCACAAAATTTGGTAGATAAATCCCTTTTACGTTATCCTGGTGCTGATTAAATTTAGATACCACGTGGAAAAATAGTCTAACTTTTTGCGAAATAACATCAAAAATCGTTAAATCTAAAAATAAAAGACTACGAATGCTCAAATACATCAATTAAATGTTTATTTTATACGTCATTTTTGACGACGAAAAATATTAGACCAACCCTACTACTTTAAGACTAGCCGTTCTCGAGATATTTTAGTATTTCGCATTTTCGCAACGACACCTTTGAAAATAAGCCCAGTAACCAAATGAAAACGGAAATTGAATAAAAATTGCACATTTAGGCTGTCATTATGGCAATTAAACTCAATTTAGAGAATTATTGAAAAAATAAAGAGAACTCGAATATGAGTCTGCAGTGAAAATCATGTTTTGCCCACATCAGATTATTCTTTTCCCAGACCGTATATTAAAATAACATATTTACACGTCTTGTTACTCCTTTTATCTCTTCTATAAAAGATGGAAGTCTCGCCTTAATAAATTTTATCTATTTAAATTATTCTGAAACAAATTCCTGTAAAAGAAATGAAATCATTTTTCGTACATTCCGTTTATCAGTCCTCGTGAAATGTGAGATTCCTATTTTTCTATTTAAGGGGATTTTTATAAGAGGATTATCAGATCCCTAATACTTTCAAAAAATGTTTTTCTATGAAAGAAAAATTCGAAACTCTTCTTCCTGAAAAAATAAAAAGCTGCTTAAAAAACCCATAAAATAACTTCTGATAACGCGGATTTATAAAATCAATGGCTGATACATAAGGAAGTTATCTTCTTTCAAAAATGTATTTTAAACACCTCTTCTTTTCTTTTAAAAGGAAGTATTGTTTTTGTGTCAAGAAATGTTTAGGGAAATTAAATGTGTAGAAGTTGCACGGGTGTTAATTATGAACGAATATTTTTCTAGCATTTTGTCCGTCTGAATAAAGTATTTAATCAATTTCTTCTTAATACTATTTAAACAATTGTCATTACATTTGGCGCACAGTTAGTGTAGTAAGGGGGTGATATATTTCTACTCTCTGATACAATGTGTGTGTTATTTATTCCCCCTTGGTGAAGGGGCGCCTACGCACCACGTCCACAAGACCCCTGGTCCCATAGCGAAGGGGGGGGGGAATTTACAGCTTCACTTTTATAGAGGCTCCCCGAATGGCGGAAATCTGATACAATATATTATTATAGTATAGAGAAAGTAGTTTTTTCGATTTCAAAATTTTCGAAAATTTTCGATTTCAAAATTTTGAAAGCAATACGTGCTTTAGGACCTTCAGAACACGTTTTGACTATTTTGGGAGGTATGTCCGTCTGCGCGTATGTATATCTGTATGTCTGCGATCGATGTCTTGTGTACACTGTAGCTACTACAGTATTATAGAACTTTCACAAAGTTGTATATATGGCTTTGATATCGAAAAATAAACTAGATAGAATTTTTCTATATATCGAGCTAAAACTTTGAAATTTACTTGAAATTTTGTACTTTTCTAACATGGTAGCGTAGGACAAAATTTGAAATAATTATGCATAATAGGGGATATTTATAGTTGAGTGATCACGAGCCTTAATTTTTAAATTGTTGTAAAAATTAGCAAACAACTTGCATTCTTGGAAATGGGGGTAAATTATTCCTTCGAGTTAAATTTGAAGTATGGTATCAGTCGAAATATTTTTAAAGTCCTTTAAAGTGAAGGGTAATACGCTATAATTGTATTCATTTCAACAAACGGTATCGAATTTTCAAAAAAAATCTTATAAAATTTGAAAAGAAACACAAACTACTTAAAAATGAATTATTGTATTGAAAAATCGGGTTGAGGGCACTCCAGATTATGTTTTCACTCTATTAGAATCTATTTCCTAATTTGTACCAATATATAATCATCACATATGCTCCAACAGTAATGCACATAATTCCCCATAAGTAATGCACATAATTCCCCATAAGTAATTCACATAATTCCCCATTTGAACAACAACAAACAGGAATTGAAATATAGATTTCGTTTCCAACCACGATGTTTGAAAGGGAAGGGGACTATGTGTTCAACAGGCGACTTCCTTTATGTAAGGAATGTAAGGAACTTATTACTAAATACATATGGGAAATTATTTACAAAATGAAGTTGCAATGCTCTACATGGATCTTATGAATATTAAATTGACAGCTAGAAATATTTAGTAGCAAATATTTTGCCATACTTCATAATTTATTTACTGTCAGTACTGATGGACAAAAAAAGCCCTTTACCGTCCCATGTTAGAATATAATTTTCTTACTTTTCAGAGTTTTATGAGTACATTAACGTACTTTTTGAAGGATAGAATAATTATAAATTCTTCTGCGGTACAATGCTCATAGTATGAAGTAGAATCTGTCGATATACCTTTCCGATGTGGCACATTTATATTATTTGTCGTTTCCAGTAACTATGTCATTCCTGGATCTATTACCATATTGTCGTACATTCAGTCTATCATTTCAAGGTACACGGCTGTGACTTCACACTGTGACGTACATACAAATGATCAACATATAGAACTTAAATGATGACTGATATGGATTCCGCATCAAATCCTGAAGAAGATGGGGTTCACTAGGGATTTCCATTGCCGATTTTCTTCTCCACTTCCAGTTCAAAAAATGTAATTTTACTTTATTTCTCAGAATGGGTTATAGATGAATCACAGAGCTTGGATGATAGCTTATGTTAATGTAGTAATAAATTCCAGAGGAAGCAGGGTGATTCACTAAAATTTGCACTGATGATATCTTTCCCACTTCCGATTCAAAAAATTACTTAAAGTATATATTTCTCAGGATCTGCTATGGACAAAGCTCAGATGAAAATTGATAAGGATTCAGCATCAAGTCTGGAGACGAAAGAGGAGGTGACTAAGAACTTTTCCAAATCTTTCTATGTATCCGGTTCAAAAATATTCTTAAAACATCCATTTCTTAAGATTGGTATTAGATAAAACTTAGATGAAGACATATAAGGATTCTGCAATAAAATTCCGGAGGAGGTAAGCTCACTAAAGATCCCCACTTCCGGTTGAAGAATTTTTTTGAAACATCATATATCTGAGGATTGTGTATAGTTAGAACTTAGATGATGATCGATATGTATTCAGCGTCGAATTCAATATGTTTTCATCTTTTATTCGTTTTTAGGGGTCGATTTTTCCACTAATTTATATCACTGTGCAAAATAAGTATACAAAGGAGAATGAAAATGCTAAGCAGTTCACTCAATGTATTATTCAAACTATTTGAAACCATATGAAGACCCTTCTACAGGATGCTCTTTTAAGATATTCATTACGAAGGCATTCGCTGAAGTTGATCTCCAGGCCATAAGCCCAGCATCCCATCAAGCTGAATGATTGGGGCTCCAATTATCTTTGTCTAACATTTCTCTAGCCTTTGATCAACATTTCTGTAACCATATGAACAATTTGAACCGTATTGTCTACTTTTAGATAATGGTTATACTCACATATTTATGGACATTTTATATTTATATGCAAATCTTCAATGTAAGGGTGTGACTCTTCTGGCCTGCCTCAGTGAGATCAAATGAGTTGAGCTTCTATCCAAAAAAGCTGAATGAAAAAAAAGTACATAAAAGGTAACATGAAACTTTATCGATTCTTACGAACAGTCGTCAGTGGCAACTCGTGCGTTTATTTCAAGGACAAAGACATAACAAATTTAGATGTTCAGAAGCAAACAAAATTTATGGCTATTTATCTTGCCGATAAAAAAAGTATAAATGAAAATAGTATAATTAGTTAAAGATTGTATTTTATTCAGATTATTTTACTTTTTTTGTGGTCTTCCAAGAATAGATGTACGATTCGTTATTACGACAGTCGAGTGATTAAATATATAAACATCATGTACAACAAAAGATGGAATATTTATAACACAAAGAAATTTATATATATATATATATATAACTTGCAAATATCAAACTTGCTTACGTGTTGTTGTTGTTGTTGTTGAGACCCAGACCGTCCGACCTACCAGAAAGGTGTAAGGTAACTGACTTGCTTACGTGTATAATTACTATAATAAGATATTCTATTTCAGTGTCAACTGGAGGGTCCAAGGTGAGACAAAAATCCATTTGACCAACGAAAGCGCTTTCATGTTTCTAATCTCTTACAAGTTCATTTTTATAGATTCAATCAATAAAAAAAGAAAGTTAATAACTTTCAATTATTTTTATTTTTTCAGTTTAAACTAAAATGTAAAATCCCAAAACTTACTAACTGGCATTGTTCTTTCGTTTGTTTAGATACAAAGTACTATCATGATGACAAAAGCTCAAATTTCTCATTACCAGGTCCCAAAAACAAAAATTTTGGATTGTAAGCAAAGTTATACTCTGCTCACATCAAATATTTTTTCACATATATGAAAGAATTTTTATAAGAGGATTACCTAATCTTATTTCTAAAACTTTAAGAAATATTGCCATAAGAAATATTTTTGAGCTACTGGTACTACAGCTCTGAAACAAAATCAATAACTTCCGCTTGCGGAAGTACTAGATCAAACAATGCGAAGCGCAAACAGAATTTTAGTTATCCAATAAAATGGTGTAAAAATTTTATATCTGAAAGAAATATTCTAAAATATTCTTAAGTAATCACATTAAAGTGAACGTAAAATAATTTTCTAGATATTTGGGTAATTAGGCTTTACTCAAGAACCTATATTTTAATAATAAGGAAGTATTAAAATGAGAATCAATAAAATTTTTCTTTCTGTATGTCTATAAATTAATGGAATATTTGTAAAAATATTATAAGGTATACGGAGGTGTTTCCAAATGAGTGCGTAAATAACTATATCTTGAATGATTTATCGTAGACACTTTGCCTCAATTTAAGAAATACTTAAATAAAAAATACTTTTATCATACTCAAAATTTAATCATGTACCACCTATCAGAATAAAATTGCAAGTCGTATTTTTTATAAAGGCCTCCTAGAAAACAATTTCAAATTACAAACACATTATCTTAAACCCATACAGCAAACCCATTCCACTGTCATACGATCAAAATTAAATGCGATGTCTTTCATTAAAGTTTTCCATCGGATAATTGGTGACTGTATAAATTGCTAATGATAGGTACTTATGTACTTTTTTGAATAAACATTTTATCTAATAAAATTCAATTTATGTACGACCCCTGAAACCTGTGTTTTTGCCGCTTTATTTAGTCGGAACAAGCACTGAGCAATCCACTATGTAGTACTATGACTTAACTGACTAATATATGACTTAACTTTTTGTCGTCTGCATAACCGCATCATATCCTTCGGCGGCGAGCGTAGAAAAAAGAACACTATTATTCTCAATTTTAATGTTAGAAAATAAATAGTATTCACCCTTTATATTGCATAGCTGCACTATTTATTTATTTTTTATTGCTGAAAAATACCAATGATTCTTTGGCTTTAATTTTATTATTAACTAGCAGCATACCCGTTCTTCGTACAGAATATATAATATAAAGAACCATATAATTCGCATTCATGTGCAAATTCTGTTAAAATATTAAATTTATTGCTCCTAAAGAGAAGTCCAAGAATATCTGTTCTCACTATGCAAAATTATCTTCAGGGGCAGATCTGAAGAATAAAACATCCTGGCCCCTCTTGTAAACAAATTTACAAAAAAAAAGGAATTGAATCAATACATGCAACCCCGTACTACTTATACTGTCGCAGATTAGAAAATATGCCAGTGTGTTAGTAGAAGATTACCCGTATTACAATATGAGTCTCAAAAATATTTGCCAAAATAAGAGCGATGACGTACTAAATTGAAAATATCAATAATCCTCGTAATCTTTATACCAGAAGGTCGTAATTGATTCCAATATATGCCAGTATATATCAAAATATATGTCAATATACCTGTACCACTTATATTCTCGTAGATTAGAAGATATATCAGTGCATTTGTAGAAGATTACTCGTACAAAGTACTATATATGAGTTTCAACAATTTTCGTCATAAATAAACAATGGCATAATAACTTGAAAATATTAATAATCCCTGAATCAACTGTCTCCGAAAATATCAATGATAATAATGTTTAAACCTGAAAACTGTAATTGATATTATCCAGTCAAAAATGCAATGTCAATGAAATTTATTTTATATACATATCTTTATTATTCAAATCTGAAAAGATTTAATAAAAATCGTATGCCACAAAATATATTGGATCGGTTGCTAAGCGACATGATATCATTTGCTACAAATAAATTAATGGAAATCATATCGTCTGAATCCTTGCGAAGTTTGGCCACATTTTCGTCAATTTAGCGATAACTTAAAAAATCGTCAAATTTATCGCCAAGTGGGACTATAGAACTGACAGTCCCATTTTGCGACAAATTGACGAAACATCATCGCAATACTATCCCCTAACAAAACACAATTAATTTCATATATTAAGCGCAATTTTATCAATTCCATGATATTTTTGTGGATTTACAAATATTTTTATCAATTTAGTGATATTAAAAAAATTTGTTAAATATGTTACTAAGTGGAATGGATGGACTGACCGACAAATGCTACCGAAACATCATTTCAGTACTATATTCTAAAAAAACAAATTTAATTTCATTGATTTGCGTCGTTTTTATCAGTTTGGAGATATTTCCGCTAATTTAGTAAAGTTTAAGAAAAGTTACCAAGTTAGCGATATTCCGCCAAATTCGTAGCTCTGAATTTGCAGATCTGAGGAATAAAATATCCTGATCCGTTTGTATATACAAAATGAAAACTCTAAAATTGTATAAGATACACCCGTTCTACTCTTTTTCTGTTTCAACAATCGGCTAAATGAATTTATTGGGTAAACACAATATATGAGTTTATTAGCTAAACACAATATATGAACTTGAAACCTTTTTGCTAAAAAAAATGCAAGTGATGTACGCAATCCGCAATTTATATAATTAAAAGAACAACCAACCCGTTCATTTATAAAATATATTTTTACATCCATTTATTTATTAATCAAAGAGAAAAAATAATAATAAATGTTAACAACACATTTAATTTCATTCCGTTGCCGAGCAACATGATATAAGATAGAACCTTCCTCATAAAATACGAAATTAAATAGCCATTTTGATTTCTTTATACTTTTCATCGTTGAGTAAAAGCTGAGTAAAAGCTTGTGAAAGATATCACATGGGGGTAGATTTTTCCATTTAAATTCATGTTTTAAACAATTCATGTTTTCCGATAGTGACTAATTAATGCAAAAATCCTCCACAAAACTCGGAAATAAAGTTTTATTTCATTTTGACGTTTTAAACATACGATTTTCATCATTTACGTTTGGATAAACCACGGAGTTGGGGAGTAGAACTCTTAGGAAAATGTTCAGTTTTTCATTAATATATCAACAACCCCTAGAGTTAGAAACTCGAAACTTGGACTAAATTTATGAGGGATAATTTCAAGGCTATCTACAAAATTTCATTAAATTCGATTTAGCGGTTTTCCCGTGATGATGAGACAAACGAAAATTTGGTTTTTTACTAATATCTCGAGAACCACTACTCGTAGAAACTCAAAACACAGACTAAATTTTAAGAGGTGCAATTTCTAGGCTACTCACAAATTTTCATCAAATTCGGTTCAGCCGTTCCCCCGTGATGATGGGACTAACAGACAGACAGACAGACAGACAGACATATTTTCAATTTTATTTATATAGATTTCCATACATACAAATTATAATGTGTAGGAAAATATTATTACAGGATGGAAATTCGAATTCGAGTTTTCGACGGAAACGGAAATTCGAAGGAAATTTGGTACAAAAATTACAATCAGTGAATGATGGAAGCCAATTGTTTTTAAATGCAATCAAATGTTCACACCCTCCCTAAATTTTCGAGTGACATTTTCAAAGAATCATCAATAAATTAAAACCTTTAATGCAGTTACGCAAATAGATATTCCTTATGTAATATTTCCATAGAAAACGATTAACATAAACTTTAGAATGCTAGCACGAACCGTTCTCGAGATATTGCACATTTTGAAATAAATTTATCAAAATATTTCATAAATAAAAATAAATATGAATTGTTGAGAAACATGTTCACTTTTCATATGTAATATCATGAAATAAATTCGGTGATATCATTCTCGTGGATCTAGATCGTTCCATTCATGACAAAAGATTCTTTGAGTAATACTTTTTTTTTGAACCCCAATAATCATTTATCTGCTATGAGAATAACTTATTTCTCCGGCCATAACACTAGGGGATTTTGGCGACGAATTTAGCGGAATGTCGCCAACTTGGCGACTTTTCAAATGTTGCCAAATTAATGAAAATCTCACCAAATATCAAATGGATAAAAATGACGCTAAATCAATTAAAATTACGACTAGTTGACGACAATTCCGTATCTTGGAAAGAATATAATTATCTACTATAAGAATAACCTATTTCTTTTTTTACTGTAAAAGTAGTAAATTCATTGCATTATATAAGGAAAGTCATGTGCTGCCCACATCAGATTTTTTATATAGGGAAATAGAAAAACTAATTACATTTAAAATGATATTTGAAGGACTGTTTGATGCTACCGTTTAAATTATAATTTTTTCTTTAAATCTTCAAATTTGTGAGAGTTGTATAGCGTATATACGCTACTACGTTCCTAAATTTTGAACTCATAATTTTTTAACCAGAATATATAAAAATGCAGCGATTCCAAGAAGTAAATTTTTAGTCTGTCATGCAGAGAAAATTTACAAACAACATTGGAAAAAATAATAAATTAATAATACATTTTTCTCTTCTCAGATTCAATATTTCCCATAATAATGCATTCATTTGAAAAGTAAAAAAAAAAAACATTAAATATACAATTATTTGAAATTGCATAGAATTCCGAAATTTCAAGGCTTTCCATTTTCGTTTGTAGAGTTTTATAATTTTAAACAATATTGAAAAAACAGAACAAATCACTTAATTGTATGAAATTCTATTCTTCAGAGGAAACCCATACATGGCTTTAATACTATTTCATTAAATTTGGTTTGACCGTGCTTAAACTAGTAACTTTCTCTGTTTTCGAGTACAAAACATTTAAAACCAACAATGACTCATTTGGACATTCCAGGTAAAGTTTTATGGACGCCTTTGAATCCTACTCCTTTTAAACAAGGCCGACAAGTCCTTCTGCAATTACAACACTATTATTAATTATATTATTAATTACACTAGATTATTAATTACAAACAGTTCTACATAATTTCATTTTTTTTTATGGAATGCACATGCATATAGAATTTCATGTCTATACGTACTCTCTCTCCTAAAATATGGAATTTCGAATTATTCGTGTTTTAATTATATGTTTCTAATTTTCTACAGAATGATAGAATATTTTGAAATTAATGTGATTAAAACACGGATTATTCAAAATTAGAGTTTTTGCAAAAAAGGGAGAACGAAATTCTATAAGTAGATACATTCTGTAAAAAATCAAAAATAGGTAGAACATTTTATAATTAACGTAATTAGAGCACGAATGAGAGACAGCGTGTGAGTGTCAGAAATATAGTGCAATTAAAATATAATGTTGTAACCGCAGAAAGGGATTGACCTTGTTTCAAAGGAGTAGGATTCAAGGGCGAACACAATGCATTTTCCTGGATTGGCCAAACTAATGATGGGACGTGATTACGTACTAGATTGATACCTACATTTGTGAACTTGACCGTCCACGGGAGAGCAACTGTCCAATTTTTTCCAAGGAGCAAATTCTAGGGTGAGACGTACAGTATCAGCTAGCTTGGTACCTACATTTGTGATCTTTAACGTGTACGGAAGAACAAGTGCCCCTTTGGCCCCCATATAGACGCTCAAGACAAAGAAGCTCATACGACTTATTTCAATGGGGCACTTGTTCCAATGGGGCATTTGTTGGATGCCAATGCCTGCAAAGGGGGATCGAACTGTTTGGGATAGGGTATGTCAAATACCTGTCTTCGTGAGAGGTTCTTCGTTTTGGGAGTGACGCTGTCCCAACCGTAAGCAAGAGGTTAAGGACATTAACTTTGAGGGATTGCAACGTCCCCTACAAGGCAGTTTAAAAAGTTAGGTTAGTGAAATCAGCAACAAAGCAAAATAGATCAGAAAAAGTTGTCGATGGGTACAGTCCGATGGAGCCGAAATGGTTTAACGAAAATAATATGTTGTAAAATAAAACTTAAATGTAACTTTTGCAATACTAAAAGAAAATATCCATTCAAAATCTGATTATATACACTTATATTGCTTACAAAGAGCTACAAATTCATGCTCATTGTTCATAGCTATCGCTTTTAGTTTTTAAGATATAAGCATTACAACTTAAAAAGGATAAAATTTTCATACTTCTTGAACTTGGCAAGACTATTACTCGAAAACTATATAAGAGCCATTTTAAAAAATAAATATAAATTTGGAAAATATATTTCCTCATACATGCTTTTATAGTTCACTGTTTATATCTATCTGTTATAGTTTCGAAAATACTTCGAATGAAAGAATGAAAAATTGAAAAACATATTCGTTATAACAGATTATTTTTAAAGTGTTTTTTCAGAAGCGTAGAGCTCGATATCAAGTCCAATCATACATTTATAGGGCGTTCAAAGAGATACAAATTCTTGCTAATTGTTTATAGTTACAATGTTTAGTTTTTAAGACATAATCTAGAAAAACGTGAAATTTCTATAGTACTTTAAATTGACATGCCGATTACTTCAATACTATAAAAGTTTTTTTTTTTTTTTTTTTTTTTTAATAAATATAGATTTTTCCTCTTACTTATTTTTATCGCTTACAATTTATATTTATAGTTCAGGGGATATTTCGAGTGAAAATATAAAAAAAAATAAAAGAAAATTATTAGCACTGATACTTTTAAGTCATTTTCGAAGTATAAAGCTTTGTCATACATTTACAGGACTTTTTAAGAAATACAAATTCCTGCTAATTGTTCATAGTTGTCTCTTTTAGTTGAGGTATAAGCATTACAAACTTAACAAGACATCTTGATAAGATCATTCTGATAAATAGGCAAGACAATTTCTAAAAAATTATAAGAAAGTTTTTAATAATAAAAATAGATTTTATTACCAAATTTTGTAGTAGAGATGTTTGACCCTCCTCACTATTTTATGGTATCCTCTATATTTTATAGTTTTTTATACATTTCGAATAAGAGAAAAATAAATAACAAACACAAACTCGGAGAGCTACTTTTAAAGTTTCAAACTATATTAAAACAAGTAGCTGTTTGACAAATGTTTGACAAATTTAGCGTTTCACAAGTTTCTTAGACACGTAGCGCAAAATCTATAGCATACAAAACTTTGAAATTTGATACATTTGTAGAGAAATATTAGAGGAACACACCGACATAAACCGTTTATCGATTTAATATTTAGTTTAGGAAATATTTAATTTCAAAGTCAAAGGAAGAGTTTTTGAGCCGAAAGTTTACATCCTGGACAGACTAACAATGGCAAGAACGCGAATATTTGGTGGTATAGTTGAATTTTTGCAGGAAGGAGCCTCATTTTTAACACTTTACAACATAGTTGAAAGCGTTTATGAGTTTGATCATGTCTGTCTGTCTGTCTGTCTGTCCGTTAGCATGAAAACTGCCGTAAAAATGGCTTTATCAAAATGAAATTTTAGTATAATTTTCAGACGGTCTGTGGAACGTATGGGAATATAAATGAATAATATCACCCAATTAGTTTTTATTGAACCCGGGTTGAAAAAATGAAATACATTGAACCCTATGGGACCTAATTTTTCATACATTTTTTAATCGAATTTAAAATTCACAAATTGCTTCGAAAATTTTAGAAAATATTCAAATTATCCCATAAAATATATAAAAAAAAAATCAGTAAAATATGTTAGGTAGTTTTTTAAATAAAATTATTTAATATAGGGAGAAAAACAAATTCAATTAAATTCTGACTCTCGTTATATCCTACAGGAAGGAAAAAGTGATATATTATATAATGAATACCTTTCCAAGTATTTAACTACTTTACATATGAGAAAGGTTTCACATTTTAAAATAAATATGGTAGATAACAATTTTTCAAATTTTTAAACAAAATAAATTATTATAGTATTGTGATGAATGAAACGATTAGAAAAATGTTTATGAATGAAATACTGCTTTTATATAGAGGCGATTTATATTTCGATGACGTCATTTGTATAAAGTTCATTTGTTTTCGTTGAAGTTTTCATACATAATAAATTATTGTGGTGTTATGATAATTTTAAAAATATTACCAAGGAATGTATCACATTTTAAAGATTTTTAAACCAGGCAATTTATATTTCAATTCTGTCATTTGAATGAAGTTCATTCTTCGATGAAGTTTTCAAATATAATAAATTAATGTAGTATTGTGATAATTTTAAAAATATTAGCGATGAATGTATTGCATTTTAGAGATGTTTGTATAAAATTGTATTGAAGTTGGAAAGCGTTTCATAATCAATGCTTTATGCATGATTGATTTTTCTTGTTTAAATTTCGATTTAGTTAATCAGTTATTAAATTTTTCATGTACATTTTCATGCAACATTGTCTTCTTTACAAGCGAATATTTGAAATTGTTGTTGTCATGAAGATTACAATTTAATTGTTATATTTTACAACAATTATATATTTCATTGTTGTAAATATCTCTATACTGAAAGCATAACATGATATTTTGTCACTGTATTACGAACAAACGGAAAAACATACAGATATGAAATTTTGGCGTTTGTTCGTAACACAATAAACAATCGTTCTTAAAAGCAGGGGGCACGACATAGATTGCGATGCAGGCCCAGCGAGCGCCAGAAAATAGGAGACGAAGCATCCCAACTCACAAAAATAATTTTGGGGTTGACAAACAAAGGGAGCTGAAACTTAATGAAATTGTTCTCAAAACGTGTTAAGATGAGCGTCAGCAAATAAGAGGCCGCAGTAGCCATGTATGCCTGCGGCGAGCTCCGACCAATGAGAGGCAGGAATGGAGGGTCGAATCTTGCAGTTTTACGAGCTTCAACGAGCGCAGGACACATAGGCAGTCGTATACGCTACCGGGTGTGAAAAAGCTCGCAAAGCGAGCTCCAGGGCTGAAGAATGCCAGTTAACGAGGGACAGTCCCCAACAGGTGTATTACACCTGCATAGCAGACGGCCCTAAAGCTTAGAGAGCGTTAGCGAGTAAGACGTGAAGTTGCTGGCGCGCGTAACGAACAAGGGGTGAAAGCGTCAGCGAGTCCGGGACACGTAGGAGGTAGGATTGTTTGAGAGACTGGAGATAGAAATTATAAGTACTTAAAATTGGGTATAAAATATATACTTTACTTTAATTGTTGAAGAAATGAACAATATTGTTGTATTACCTTAATTTTCAAAATTTTTTGATTTCTTAAATTTTATTCCAAGTTAAGTACTATATAATTCAAAATCGATTTAGGCAATCAATTAATTTTAAGATATTTATATTTTTTATTACAAAAATACGAATTTCTTTTTTCTCTTTTGCAATTTTACACTTTAGTAATTTTTACAAAAATTTGTATATTTAATTAATCAAAAAGCCTTAGTTAATATTTTTAAATGACCAATTAAAACGGTTAAAACTTTTGGAATAACCAGTCAAAATTTTTAATAGATTCCCAAGTCTAAATTAAAATTAATTTAAAATTCATAATGCTAACCGAATAAAACCTCCCCCCAAAACTCTAAATATGCATTCAACGAAATTTCTGTATTTTAACAAACATATTTATATTTTGTAAATTAAAAAATATTCTTCGCAGAAAAGAACAAATGAACAATATTTCTAACATGTATTTATTTTCTTAACTCCGAGGCATTACCTTTCTCATTTTTAACACTTTACAACAAAGTTGAAAAGTGTTTAGGACTTTGTTTATTCTGTCTGTCTGTCTGTCCGTTAGCACGATAACTGTCGTAAAAATGACGTAATCAAAATGAAATTTTAGTATGTTGTGCAGACGGTCTGTAGGACATATGGGAATATAAATGAATAATATCATCCAATTAGTTTGGAATGAACCCGGGTTGAAAAAATGAAATTGAGCCCTATGGAACCTAATGTTTCAAACATTTTTTAAGCGGATTTAAATTCACAAATTGCTTTGAACATTTTAGGTAATATTCAAATTGTTCCATAAAATATATTAAAAAAAATTCAGCGAAATATATTCAGTAGTTTTTTAAATAAAAATTAAAATATTAATAACACCTCTTATGAAGCGATATGAAGTGATCACGTGACCACGTTACGAAAAGATCACGTGATCCACTTCAAAATGATATATGGTATCTATCTTGTCTCAAAATCGTGATTTTCAAAGTTCTTCTTAATTCATATTGAGTGTTGTGTCCATCCTAAAACCACTTTAATTTTGCTTAAATTCTGAGCATCTACATACTGAAACAACGCAATTGTAATATATTTGAGTTTAAATGCTCATCCAAATATGATTATTTCTCCAACGAAGCCTATTTTTCCCCTATGTAAAATGTAAACAGAAAATATGTAGAATGAGTTGTATTAGAATTGCTGTGTTTCTTTAACACAAAATTATTTAGCTCATGGAGTCTGCATAGCTGATATGAATGAAATATTCATTGATTTTACAAAGTGAAGGACGATTTTTTTCGATGAGGTTTTAAGCATAGAGTTTAATTACTTGTAGCTCCATGGTCTTGATTTTAAAATAAAATAAACTATTATAGTATTCTGATGAATGAAATGAATTGGAAATTGATGAATGAAATGCTGCTTTTATAGAGAGAGCAAGGCGTGTTATTTTTTCTATGACATCATTTCAATGAATTTCAGTTGTTTTCGATGTTTTCAAATATAATAAATTATCGTAGCATTATGATAATTCTAAAATTATTACCGAGGAATGTATCCCATTTTAGGTATGTTTAAACCAGGCAATTTATATTTCAATGCCGTCATTTGAATGAAGTTTACTTTTTTCTATGAAGGTTTAAGTTTTCAAATATAATAAATTAATGTAGTATTGTGATAAGTTTTAAAATATTACCGAGGAATGTGTTGCATTTTAGACATGTTTAAATAAAATTGCATTGAAGTTGGAAAGTGTTTCATAATCAATGCTTCAAGCATGATTGATCTTTCTTGTTTGCCTCTAAATAAATTGTTCTGTCATCGCTGCCTTAGTCCAGAAACCGAACCGGAAAATCTATTTTGAATTAAAACAAGATGGATGCCATATATCATTTTGAAGTGGGTCATGTGATCGTTTCATATCATGGTCACGTGATCGCTTCATATAAGAGGTGTAATTATTATTTTAATTTTTATTTAAAAAACTACTGAATATATTTCGCTGAATTTTTTTTTATATATTTTATGGAACGATTTGAATATTACCTAAAATTTTCAAAGCAATTTGTGAATTTTAAATCCGCTTAAAAAATGTTTGAAAAATTAGGTCCCATGGGGCTCAATGTATTTCATTTTTTCGACCCGGGTTCAATCCAAAACTAATTGGGTGATATTATTCATTTATATTCCCATAGGTTCTACAGACCGTCTGAACAACATACTAAAATTTCATTTTGATTAAGTCATTTTTGCGGCAGTTATCGTGCTAACGGACAGACAGACAGACAGACAGACAGGCAGAATGAACAAAGTCATAAACACTTTTCAACTTTGTTGTAAAGTGTTAAAAATGAGCCGATCAGTTAAGCAAAATGAGCGGAAAGTTACCCACAATTCAATTTTAAAACCATATAATATTACCAAGAAATTCAGAAAATAAAAAAAATTCAGTTGAGTGACACTGATACAAGGGTCACACTGAAATTTTTGAGATAGGAGCAGACGATATGGGCTAGAAATAAATTATTGGTCGAATATTTAAATTTGAAAACTTTTATGTCCGCAGACGATAATTTGTGAAAACAATTACAATTTGGCTATCGTAGAATACATTTTGAATGAAAAAGAAATGACTCCAGAGCATTATCGAGCTATGATTTTAAGATAGGACTAAATCAAGAAGAATGCCTTCAACGTCTACAAGTAGCATAGGAGAATGATGCTGTATATCTCCTGCCACTGTATTAAGATGGTTTACAGAGTTTAGAAGAGGTTGAAATTATCTCCTGGATGCAAAACACACAGGAAGAACTATGACAGCTGTAGTCCCAGAAAATGTGTCGGCCATTCGAAAAATGTTAATCAATGATAATCGCTATACCTACCAAATGATATAGAAGGAACTTAACATTGGATCCGTAGACATACATAAAATTATTCATGAAGAACTGCAAATGAAAAAATTAGTTTTTCGTTGGGTCCCCCATAATTTAACAGAACAGCAAAAAGCGAAGCGTTGCAGAATCATTAAAGAAACCCTAAAATTACTTAAAGATGGTGGATACCGCATTATTTCTAAAATCATAACCGGTGATGAACCGTTCATACCATTTTTGACGTTCCAACACGTCAAGAAAGTAAAGTATGGGTCTTTGGAGATGACCCGAAACCAACAATGGTGAAAAGACAACGAGCAATGAAAAAAGTATTGTATGCCAATTTTCTTCATCAATGTATGTAAAAGTAATGTTCTTCAGAAGTAAATGTCCGGTCAAAGCCATAAGGTTAGAGTGACAGAAGACAGTTACAGCTAACTGGAACACTATTAAATGTCTTCCAGAAATACTTCAGGAAGTGAATATTAGGGGACTTATGTTTCACCTTGACAATGCATCTTCGCATTCAGAAAGAATGACAGTCGAATTTTTTGAACAAAAAAATATAAAAGCGATAGAACATCAGCCCTATTCTCCTGATTTTGCTATGTTAAAGACTCAGACTTTCCTAATCGTCCGAAGAATTGAGCAGCTGTTTGGACGGCCGTGATCTTGTTCTGTGTGACTTTGGAATATTTTTTAATCTAAAAAAAAATAAATAAAAATTACGTCGTGGTCGGCGTTTTCATTCCGAAGGTGAGATTATTGAGGCTATAAAAGCATAGTTTTATTGATTTCAAGAAATGGATGGCTTGAAGAATTTAATCTTTGGAAAATTCGCCTACAAAAGTGCATTGATGTTAGAGGGGAGTACTTCGAACTCTCCAAAAAGTTTCAAAATTTATCTTTTACTACTCTGTATCTCAAAAGTTTGTGTACATATATATATATATATACTATATACGCTTGATATATATATATATATATATATATATATATATATATATATATATATATATATATATATATATATATATATATATATATATATATATATATATATTACACTTGAAACATTTTTTAAATAGAGCATGTTAAAAAAAATGAGTTGATGAAGTAAATAAGGAGTTCAGTTTGAAAGATAAAAAACCATTTAATGTATCTATTGTTCACAAAATTAATTCTTCAAATTATAAAAATTAATATAATTATGAATAAGTGATTATAAGTAATTAAAAATAGGTAGTAATTAAAAAAGAAGTTATAATTTGGACTATGAGGCCATCTTGTAAATCATGGACATATGACGTCATCTTGTGAACATTGGACCGCTGACGTCATTTTATTTTAGATCATAGATAAGATGAGAATTGGTAAGTTCTCATTTTAGTTTTGTAATTAGTGTGTATATCGTTCATTTCTAGTTTGCATGCCGGCTGATGAAGACCTCATACTGTAAGTTATTTTCATGTTTTTGCTAACTATGCTTGTATATTCCGCTCAATAAATATCTACTAAAGTTATAAAATATACAAAAGTTTTCTAAGTATTTAATGTTAATGTGATTTAAAATTAGGAACTTTAACTAAGTTTGGTATATATTTTCACTTTATGATTTCGAAGATGAATAAAATAATGTAGAAATTCTCTCATGTAGATAACAACTGCATTTAGCACAATCTATAGTACGGTTCATTGAAAATTACGAGTACTAACCACTTCATATCTTATGTAATTTTTTTGCAAACGACACTCGATTTAGGTCAGGTGATTATACTTATACGGTCGCAGATAAGACATTTCAACTTTGGAGGTTGAGTGTATAGTTTCGGTTCGTTCATCGCTGCCACGAATTTAAATTATTTTAAGAGCTTAGTGTTTAAAGATAAATCTTATACTGTGAATGTGGTAGTTTGAATGTTACTATCCACAAATAATGTCTAATATCCAAAGTATGAAATCACTCGGAGAGTTAATTTCCAGTGGGAATAGTGTGGAGTTTTCGGTTTCTGCCCTTGATGAAACAAGATCTGTGAATATTGTCTCAGATGTGATTAATTCACCATCACAAAAGTTTTAGGTGGATTGATTAGACACATGTCTTCCATGGCCCCAGCAGAAACACCCAGCAATGCCAATTCACAAGTTCTCACCGAGGTCGGAAACTCAACTCAAGATCTGCTTTTTTGTGCTCTAACACACAGCGGAGTGTTATCCTCCAGTACGGAATCTGTTTCGACTGAATCTACTTCAGATGCTGTGCAGGGTGCGCTCTGTCGTTGGCATTTAGGCTCTGATGTCTATGCATATTTCAAACTTCGCCATGGGAAGTTAAAAGTGTATATATGGAAATATCTCTCCAACGAGCGAAATGATCTACAGTCTACACGCGGAGGCGTTATATTGTCACCTGCTACTAGGAGTCAATTTTCTCAAAAATTGAGGTCGTTCAATATTCTATATGCAGATACCTCTTTCGTCATTCGCAATGAATTGTTCTATTTCAATGTCAATGGAAAACTGCAATTACAGAAAATAATTCAATTATGTGATTCAAAATTTTGTCTGACACAGTGCCATATTACCTTAGATAAAAATCAGATAACATGTTTAATGAATTGTGTTAACAACATTAGTATGAAATTTCGAGAAAGTATATTTATAGAGTGGCTTCCTGCTCAAATATTAAAACGAAGGACACTATAAATTTCTACCATCAGTTATTTGTTACAAAAATTTTGCATTTGAACAATTAATCTCTTGTATCCGTGACAGCATGATTGTGTCATGTAATAAAACTTTTCAAATGTGTTGGCTGTGTTGCTCAAATTGAAGATCAAAGTTACCACGAATGTCTTTATAGCACTCCATTAGAAATGTACGACAGAGTGACTAAACAAGTACTTCTAAATCTTCACATTAATAACATTGCAAAGAAAGTTTTGTTGAGTGATGAAGAAGTCTTTTACTGGTATGATCGAAATTTTTTCAAGTCATTCAAATCAGAGGACTATGAATACGCGATACGGAAATTATTTTAACCTATTTGTTTAAATGTACTGCAAATAATGGTTAATGCGTATTTTGTAAACAATAGATTCATTAAATGGTTTTTCAACTTTCAACCTGAACTCCTTATTTACTTCATCAACTCATTTTTTTAACATGCTCTATTTAAAAATGTTACAAATCTCGCTTTTTAAAATAAAATATATAAAATAAAATTAAAAAATAGATTTATTCGAATCATATCAAATGTCTACAGTGTGAGTTTCGCAATGGAAGATAATACTTTGCAGAGTTTAAATCATAAAATTTATGTTTAATCTTAAAATTCTGAAATACCCTTATGCGTTAAAAATAAATGTTAAATTATGTTCCATTCTCTAAAAGTACTAAAATTCATAAATATTGTGGTGTTTCAATCTCTAAGAATTGATGAAAATTCGACTCTGGTTTCTTAAAAATCTACAAAGTTTGGATTTATTCTGTAATAAGTGTAAAATTTGTCGTAGATCTCAATTTCGTTCTATCATTTTCCATGTGCTGATAAATATGTACATTCAATGTGCCCCTTCATTAAAAACAGAGTTGTTTTATGGTACACCTACAGCCGCGAAATCATGACATTTCTAGGTGTACGTCAAAAATGTCTTGTATTAAGATATCAAATCTCATTACATGTTACATTTAAAGTGTTAATATTGCATGTTACATTTAAAGTGTTCGTATTTTAATGTTATTACAATGTAGTGTACTTGACTCAGAGGGTCACTCTTTCATTTAAATTTAATGATAACAGTCGCATATCCTTAAAAAACATTAAGTGATATTCTTTTCTCCTTCATGTCAGTTTTAAAAAATATATATATTTAAAGCCCTGAGAGGTGTGTGCAACATTAAACACATGTCTCTTATTCAATAGCTATCCTCTAAATATTGTTAAATTTCGCTCAAATATTATAATTTTAAACGATAAAGGAATCTTAGAGCTTATATAACATTAAAAGCATATCTCTAGTTCCCCAAACATTCGCTAAAATACTGAAGTTTTAAGGTCTTATATCCATTGGAATATCGAAAAATGCATCCCTGACCACACTAAATTAATAAAATTTAAATGTCTTCAATCCCTTTTGAATATCGTGCAATTTGATAAATTTTTCATTTAAATATAGATTCGGCTTTAAACAATGACAATGCATTTTCTCTACCAGCGTGAACTTCCCGTTACTATCTGATATGCTAATAAACTCGATAGGCTATGTGGCCGATTTGGAATGTTTGAAAGTCCTTGACTTGCATAGTGTGTGAAGAGAGTGAGACAGTTTTTTATTTTATACGATATATTCATATGTATATTCTTCTTCCAGAGCAGATATTTTCAAAATAAGATCCACACATTTCAGTGGTGTCTATGGAAATGTGAGGTTTCAATCATGCATTTGTAATTGATGGATTTCCACTTGAATGAAATTAGATCTAAAAGACATGTCTGAAGTTTTTTTAAAACTATAATTTAAATTTTAGAAGTGCCATGGAATATTCGCTTGCACCAAGTTTAAAAAAGCACATGTTCTTGCTTATTTAACATTTTTGTTGGGTAAAAAAAAATAATTTTAACTTGATAATTGTTAAAACTCTGTAAACGACGAGGTCTTGTTTTCGCTGTAGTCTTCATTGCAGGTCTTGTAATATAAGCATTTTCCTATTTTAAAACATCCGTCAAGTATCAAGTTCTTTACAATGAACAGATTGGGAGGGCCAAATCAGTGGTTACCTTGCAGGGGTATCGATATTTCCTATTTTCAAACATCTACCTTGTATTTCATTCTTTGGTAAGAATAGACTGCATGGGGTAAGGCAGTGGTTAGCTTAAAGGGCTTTCAGTATATTGCATTTTCCAATTTTAAAAAAATCTGTGAAGTATTGCATTCTTTGGTTAGGGCCAATTGTGTGAACCAAAGCAGTGGTTAGTTCAAAGGGGTTTCAGTACTTTACATTTTCCCATTTTAAAATATTCATCGAGTTCTTTGCTATAAACAGAATGAGTGGGCCAAAGCAGTGGTTAGCTGAAAAGGGCTTTCGATACTTGATTTCTTAAAAATATCTACCCTGTATAGTATTCTTTGGTAAGAATGGATTGCATGGGGCAAAGCAGTGGTTAGTTCAAAGGGCTTTCAATACTTTATATTTTTTTAAAATGTCTCCCAAGTATTGCATTGCTTGGTAAGAATAGATTGCGTGGGGAAAAGCAATGGTTAGCTAGTAGGGCTTTTATTACTTTACAATTTAAAACATCAACCCTATATTGCATTGCTTGGTAAGAATAGATTGAGTGGGGAAAAGCAGTGGTTAGCTAGCAGGTGTCTCGAAAGTTCATATTTTAAAATATCTACTCTGTATTTCATTCTTTGGTATGAATAGATTGTGTGCGTCAAGGCAGTAATTAGCTCAAGGAGCATTATAACATTAATAAGTAAGTAAAGAATAACTACGTTGTGGCATCTTCACGCTAACCTGGGAATTATGACGTCATCATAGATAAGATCTCAATTTTAACACTTTACAACAAAGTTGAAAAGTTTTTATGACTTTGTTCATTCTGTCTGTGTGTCTGTCTGTCCGTTACTACGATAACTGCCGTAAAAATGGCTTAATTAAAATGATATTTTAGTATGTTGTTCAGACGGTCTGTAGGACCTATGGGAATATAAATGAATAACATCACCCATGTAGTTTTGGATTGAACCCGGGTTGAGAAAATGAAATACATTGAGCCCTATGGGACCTAATTTTTCAAACATTTTTTAAGCGGATTTAAAATTCACAAATTGCTTCCAAAATTTTAGGTAATATTCAAATTCTTCCATAAAATATATAAAAAAGAAATTCAGCGAAATATATTCAGTAGTTTTTTAAATAAAAATTAAAATATTAATAGCACCTCTTATGATGCGATATGATGCGATCACCTGACCATGATATGAAAAGTTCTTGTTATTTCCTATTGAGTGTTGTATTAGTCCTAAAGCCACTTTATTTTTGCTTAAATTCTGTTTATCTACATTCTGAAATAACGCAATTACAATATATTTGAGTTTAAATGCTCATCCAAATTTGATTATTTCTACAACGAAATCTATTTTTCACCTATGTAAATTGTGAACAGCAAAATATATAGAATGAGTTGTATTAGAATTGCTGTATTTCTTTAACACAAAATCATTTAGTTCATGGAGTCTGCTTAGCTGATATGAATGACATATTCATTGATTTTACAAAGAGAAGGACGATTTTTTTCGATGGAGTTTTACGCATAGAGTTTAATTACTTGTAGCTCCATGGTCTTAATTATTAAATAAAATAAATTATTATAGTATTGTGATGAATGACATTAATGGGAAATTATTTATGAATGAAATGCTGCTTTTATAGAGAGAAACAGGCGTGTTATTTTTTCTATGACGACATTTGAATGAATTTCAGTTGTTTCCGATGAAGTTTTCAAATATAATAAATTATCGTAGTATTATGATAATTATAAAATTGTTACCAAGGAATGTATTATATTTTAGAGATATTTAAACCAGGCAAGCTATATTTCAATGCCGTCATTTGAATGAAGTTCATTTTTTTCAATGATGGTTTAAGTTTTCAAATATGATAAATTAATGTAGTATTGTGATAAGTTTTACCGAGTAAGTACCGAGTAAGTTTTACCGAGTAAGATAAGTATTACCGAGGAATGTATTGCATTTTAGACATGTTTAAATTAAATTGCATTGAAGTTGGACAGCGTTTCATAATCAATGCTTTATGCATGATTGATCTTTCTTGTTAATATTGTAATGTGTGCGTATATCATTAATTTCTAGTTTTGACACCTGAGAGTAAAGACGTCGCTCTGCGTGTTCTAGTTGTTTTAACTATTTACCGTGCTAATATAAAAATATACAAAATATTTCTAAGTCATTCAAACTTAAAAATTTAACTAAGCTTGGTTTCATCGAAATATTTGCAACGCTGAAAAACATCCTTGTTAGTTCAAAACAGTCGAATCCTATTTAGAAAATTCTACAAACAGGTTTCCCATAATGTACATCCGTAAAATCTATTTTAAAAAACTAACGAAACGTATTCGCGAGGCGTAGCGTTAAAATTCATCACTGTAAGATCCTACTCAAAATGGTCGAATCGTAATCTCGAGATAAAATCCACTTAACACAATTTTTGTGTTCGCTGAAAATTAATAAGCATAATTTACTATTAGATTCATTATTTTTAACATACAACACTTAAAATCATTTCGCTAACAGTCGAATCGTATTCTGTAGATGTCAAAATTCACCACAATAAAATCCCACTCAAAATGGTCGAATCGTGTTCCCGAGATAAAATCCATTTAACACAATTTTGGTATTCACTGAAAATTCATAACCATAATTTACTATTAGATTCATTTTTAAACACACACACACTTGAAATCATTTCGTTAACAGTCGAACCGTATTCTGTAGATGTTAAAAATCATAGTGTTAAATTTCACCATAGCAAGATCATACTAAAAATGGTCGAATCGTATTCCCGAGATAGAATCCACTTAACACAATTTTGTATTCACTGAAAATTCATAATCGTAATTTACTATTAGATTCATTTTTCAAAACACACACAATACTTAAAATCATTTCGTTAACAGTTGAATCGTATTCTGTAGATGTTAGAAATCTAGTGTTAAAATTCACTTAAAAAAATTTTTGTGTTCACTGAAAATTCATAAAAATAATTTTTCTATTAGATTCAATTAGACACATAGCACTTAAAATCACTTCGTTTTAAGTTATTATATAAATCATTGGATCCTCCTTATACCAAGGTCAAGTATCTGCAAAATACATTGAAGTTGTTGCCACGGACATTTAACGCTATCTAGTAGACAAATTAAAACGTTCCATGTGAAAACACGCGTAAAAGGGTTCAGTATTTATTTCTTTTTCTTAATTTGCCTCTTTTCAATCAAAATATATTCAAAAGACTTGAATCACGCTAATCAGCATTACAGCTAAATAATAAGTTTTCAAAAACCCCTCAGCACTAAACAGCTTTTTTTTTTTTTTTTTTTTTTTTTTGTCCGAATTAAGACTACAATTTCGGAAACTCTTTGGGTGAAATAGTTGACCACACAAGATCAATCTTGAACAATTTCTTGGAAGGTAAAAAACCTGTATAACATGTTTGAAGAAGGATAATATATTTTATTTTAAAGGAACTTTGTGCGCTATTAGATTAAATTGAACAAAATATTTTCCACTTCTAAATCCCCTTTCAGGTTTTGTTCAAACCCTAGCTAATTTTTTTAATGTCTCTTTGGTAACTGGGGCAAAATTTGCTGATATTACTTTCCTTATGTAGATAATGTATAAGGAAAGTATTGTGACGGGGTCGAAAATTCTAATTCGAGTTTTCGACGGGAACGCACGTTTCAAGCACCCCTGATCACGAGTCAAACATTTTTAAGTGATGTCTGTGTGTGTGTGTGTCTGTGAATCTGTGGAGACGATAACTGATAAACGAATGGACCGATTCGAACGAAATTTGGTACAAAAATCACAACTCGTATACACTGAAAGCCTATTGTTTTTATACGCAATTGAATGTTCAGAACCCCCTAAATTTTCGAGTGAAATTTTGAAAAAATCATCAAAAAAGTTAAACCTTTTATAAAATTGCGCAAATAGACATTTCTTATGTAATTTTTTCTAAGAAAACAATTAACATAAACACACATTTTTCAAATAAATTTATCAAAATGTCCCATAACTTAATAAAATATTAACTGTTGAGAAACATGTTCACTTTTCATATGTAATATCTTGTGAAAATTTTGATGACATCATTTTCGTGAATCTAGCTCTCTCTTTCATTCAAATAAATGGTGCTAAATAAATTAAAATTAATGGTGCTAAATAAATTAAAATTAATGGTGCTAAATTAACGAAAAACTCGCCAAATGGATAAAAATGACGCTAAATCAATGACGACTCAATGATTGTGACGACATGGAAAATGACGACTCATTGTCGAAAATTCAATATCTTGGAAAGAATATAAATAACTACTATAAAAATAATCTATTTCTTTTACTGTAAAATAGTAAATTCTATGCATTATATAAGGAAAGTCATGTGCTACCCACTTCTGATATTTTACTCTTTAGTTAAGGTGAAACCCTTCATTTCCAAACAAGAAAGATCAATCATGCTTAAAGCATTGACTATGAAACACTTTCCAACTTCAATGCAATTTTATTTAAACATGTCTAAAATGCAATACATTCCTCGGTAATATTTTAAAACTTATCACAAAACTACATTAATTTATTATATTTGAAAACTTAAACCTTCATCGAAAAAAATGAACTTCATTCAGATGACGGCATTGAAATATAAATTGCCTGGTTTAAACGTCTGTAAAATGTTATACATTCCTCGGTAATAATTTTAGAATTATCATAATACTACGATAATTTATTATATTTGAAAACTTCATCGAAGACAACTGAAATTCATTCAAATGACGTCATAGAAAAAATAACACGCCTGGCTCTCTCTATAAAAGCAGCATTTCATTCATAAATAATTTCCCATTCATGTCATTCATCACAATACTATAATAATTTATTTTATTAAAAATTAGGACAATGGAGCTACAAGAAATTAAACTCTATTCGTAAAACTTTATCGAAAAAAATCGTCCGTCTCTTTGTAAAATCAATGAATATTTCATTCATATCAGCTATGCAGACTCCATGGGCTAAATGATTTTGTGTTAAAGAAATACAGCAATTCTAATACAACTCATTCAACATATTTTGCTGTTTACATTTTACATAAGTGAAAATTTGGCTTCGTTGTAGAAATAATCAAATTTGGATGAGCATTTAAACTCAAATATATTGTAATTGCGCTGTTTCAGTATGTAAATGCACAGAATTTAAGCAAAAATAAAGTGGTTTTAGGACGGATACATCACTCAATATGAATTAAAAAGAACTTTAAAAATCACGATTTTGAGCCAAGATGGATGCCATATATCATTTTGAAGTAGGTCACGTGATCTTTTCATATCATGGTCACGTGATCGCTTCATATAAGAGGTGTTATTAATATTTTAATTTTTATTTAAAAAACTACTGAATATATTTCACGGAATTTTTTTCTATATATATATTATGGAACAATTTGAATATTAACTAAAATTTTCGAAGCAATTTGTGAATTTTAAATCCGCTTAAAAATGTTTGAAAAATTAGGTCCCATGGGGCTCAATGTATTTCATTTTTTCAACCCGGGTTCAATCCAAAACTTATAGGGTGATATTATTCATTTATATTCCCATAGGTCCTACAGACCGTCTGAACAACATAATAAAATTTCATTTTGATTAAGTCATTTTTACGGCAGTTATCGGGCTAAAACGCAGACAGACAGAATGAACAAAGTCATAAACACTTTTCAACTTTGTTGTAAAGTATTAAAAACCTCGGTTAAAAGTTGTACTTGACAAAAGAAAATTAAATTCAAAGCTTGTTAATACTTTATTTGAAATAATACAGAAATATTTAGCAATCGTGCAGTGTAATGAACAAATTTAGTAATGAACAAATTATTTTTTAAATTGTCATTATTTAAAAGTCAAAAAAGTTATTTCAACTTCAGATTATATAAAAGCAAACATATATTCTCAAATTTTAACACAGAATATAAACAAAAATTTTTTTTAAACTTTTACTACCGAAAAGTATTTTTTTTTTAAATTTAATTTTCAAACAATAAACAAAAGACTTTTTATTTAAAATAAAATTTAAATACAAAAATTTTTTAAATTTCAATCTTTTTAAAATGTCTTCTGTTTTATTTTTCATATCCGCATAGCATTCTAGAAATTTAAGTTTATTATGCATTTAAACGCGTTCTTCCATAATTTGCTATTATTTACTTGTTTCGAAAAGTTCTCTCCAAATTATGCACTTTCCGACTACACGAAAAAGATAGTGCCAAAAATAGAAAGCATTTTTTTAAAGTGCACCACTAAGTGTCTGTATAATGCACAAGTACCAAATACAGAGATAATGTTTCAAACATCAGTAAAAATAATCCTCAAGTATTATCATCGCCAGTTTCGTCCGTCATCCGACTACCAATTGATAGCAAACTAATGTTTTCGTATACTGGTTCTAATGATATCAGTATGAAATCTCAGCCTACCATCTTTACATCAATTTTCTAATTCAGCCCATACACTCGGTGCTAAAAGAGACAAACTCTCATGGTTAAACCAGTGAAGCGATATGCTGGTGAATCCTCTGTCATAATAAAAGTCATTTTTGATTATTGTTTTTTCACTAACAAACCGACTTGCTAAATATACATATTTACCTTCTCTTTGCACACACGGATTCCGTTCAATTTCTTTTAAACTACTACAAATAATGGCAATGTTCGACAAATTTTTCACACTCCAATTTGCTAACAGAAGATTATTGTAGACAAACAAGTCGCAGTAAGGCATGAAGCAGACGGTCTTTCTTGTTAATACCCTCATCCCTTTCTCATTCGTGGCTATAACGTTCAAATCTAGTTTCTTTAGCAAATATATTTCTTCAATGGAAAATACGGGATCATAAATATAGACTTGAGAGTCGTGCATCAACTTTTTCAAGATTAGGAGAAGTCCGAGCTGATAGCGAGAATTCTCACAACGGGAAAATCTCCCCAAACCATAACACACGATATCTGTTTTCTGCTCTTTAATTTTACAAGAATAATCAGCATTCTCATTTGAAGAATCAGCGTCAAGAAAATGTAGGAGCTCCCATTCGCGGAAAACGTCGCGCAAGTTTTCCTTTAGTTGTGTAAATAATTCACTGCATTTCAGATCCTCTTGCATGTTCTTTAAGTCTACAATGAAATTTTTGAATGAACCGATTGATCGAGTCGATTTTAGAATGTGTGTTCGATATCTTTTGGGACAATCAGTTGCTGAGGAGATGGAACGACAGAGAAATCGATCACTACTGCATCGAGGTTCTCCTAAATCAGTCCGCAAACTGGGCACCAAAAGAGATAGAGTCCCATATTTAAACCAGAGCACAGACATACCCTTAAAAACATCAGGGTAATCATCTTTAATTTCGATCTCCTTAGCAAACTTATTTGCTAAATACACATATTTTGCATTTTCTTGCAGATGTAAGGGTGCATTCATTATTTCGCATGTTTTAAAGCCATTGCCGATAACTGATATGTTGGACACATTTTCTATATTGCAATTTTCCTGTAGTACGTGGTTGTAGAGAAACAAATCGCATTCAAGCATAACGTAGATAGTTTTTCTGTTCAATCCTTTCACTGCTTTTTTATTTATGGTTAGGACGGGCAGTCCAAGTTTTTTTAATAAATATATATCTTCAATTGAGAAACGGGTATCATAAATATAGACATGAGCGCACTGCAATAACTCCTTCAACATAAGGAGAAACACAAGTCGACAACGATTAATCGAGCAGAAGGAAAACCGTCCTAGTCCATGGCATACAATCTGGATTTCTTGTTCTTTAATGTTTAAATTTGATGAATCAGCTTGAAGGATGTGTTCCAAACCCCATTCACGAAGAACGCAATGTAAGGCTTCTGTCACTTGAATAAAAAATCTACTGCTTTTAATTCTTTCTTCCATCTGATATGGATCTTTAATTTGCATTTTTTTTAATAAGGTTGTTACCGTAAACACCCTATCTGATTCATCAGCAAATATTTCTTTGTCTTTTCCCATCCTCATCGATCTGTTCCTCTTCAAGTTAGCCGATATATCTAGAAAATAAAGCAAGAATTAAAAAATTATTAAAAATATGTTTCTTAAATTTTCATGTGTAAAACTCAGAAATCAAAGTGTGTATCTGAAAACTCTTATGTGTATCTAGTCGAGTACGTATCCCAAAATGTAAGTAAAACAATAGGGTCACAAGCGACACTCCTCCAGCCATTTTCATAAAGTCCTCAGATCAAGTGATTAGCATAGAACTCTCCACAGATACTTGACCTCCAGAGACTCTCTGCTACATAAACTACGTAATGTTCCTGTAAATATAGTTAGTATATTCTGGTAAATAAATTATATTTTATGATTGTCGCTGTGATGAATACGATACAACATCGCACCTTATCCTTATCTATGGTTCTTCGCCATAGAGTGATGAACCTGAAACGTGAGATGCTTCCATTTACGCCAGAGACAGGAATACTTGAAATTAAGTGAGTATTTGCTTCAATTTCCTCATGCAATTATGTCTACAACTGAGATGACCGAAACTCGTTTGACAATCGTCAACGATGCAAAAGGATTCTTCAGCTCAAAATGAAGATTTTAATTCAGCTGAATTTTCACAAGTGGATTTTAAAGAACTACCGTTCTAGAAAGCAAACTGAGATTTATGGCTTTTGCACCTGGACTCTCAATTCCTCATTTCCCGAATCGGTAATGAAAAAACGAAATTTTATTGCGTAATTGCAGCATAGATACATACAGCTAAAGTTACATACCTTAAGAAAGGTATGAATCTTTAGTATCCCAGTGGATACTGCTTCACTTTTCTCTGTTTTTTCAAACTTAGAAAAACTTAATTTCAGTTGTACTTATTCTAAGTGCAAATAAAACGAAGTTTTAACTAAATGTGTAAAATAAATAAAATATAAGTATCCGTTTGGATACTAAAGATGCTTAACCTTTCTTAAGGCATAAATATTGTTTACGCTTATGGTTTTTCAAAAAATGAGATATAATATGAATTATTAAAATTTAGTACTACCTTATACTATAAAATAGTATAAGTTAGTACTAAGTGTTAACCAATGAATTTTCTAAATACCTGAAAAATAGTCAACTATTGTATATTTGTACGTGATCCGTAAAAGTTTCTGAGTTCTGATATACTGTACAAAGATTATCTATGGCGATAATCTGCTGCCACTCTGCATTCAGAACTAAAAAATATGTTCTTAATATTGTCCATGTGTGTAAATCTAATTAATAATTGATAATGCTGACTTTGCTATACTTTTAAAAGTTGGCGAGTGTTTACCATTTATTAGAAAATTTAATGTTCTTCCTTTAAAAATATCCCTAGTTCTCCTTTCCACCTCGAGGTGGCACTGATGCTACGGTATGCACATATCACATAAATCTCTACTGCTGTGCTATCTCTTAGAAAATTTTTTTAGATCATTTAAAAAATCTAAAGCATCATCTTTAAAATTTACGCTAGTATCTCCTTTACATAGCTGGGTGTCGTTGATCTGCATTATACATACAGTTTCATTACATATTTTTCACCCCTTTAAAAATTATTTACTTAGAAATTTTAAGGAAATCCTTTTAAATATCCGTTGTACCCCATTTCGCTGTTATTTGGCGGTGATGAATTCGTCTCATACCACCTTATTAGGCGCTTCTGACTCTTTAAAAGTTTCTAAACATCTCATTTACCTAAAAAATTCAGAGCTCCATCCTTAAAAATTTACCTATTTATGCATTTAATTATTATGTGTCGGTAGTGCATACTACGCATGCCACCTCAATCTGCATATTCATCCGCTTTAAGTGTTGATATATTGTGCTTAGTTAGAAAAAATTTAAGGTGCTATTTTAAAAAAGCTATCTTAGCGTACCCTATTTCATTACTATGTATCGGTTATGTGTATCACACATGTCGTCTTAGCAGGCATTTACACCCCTTAAAAAGTTTTTAAATATAGCATTTATCTAAAAATCTGAAGTCCCATCCTTGAAATATTACCCTCATTCCTATTTTCCCCTATAGCTATCTGTGATGGTGTGATTCTATTTTGACTTAATATGAGGTTTCTAACCATTCAGAAGTTTTTAAACATCCTCATTTACTCGGAAAAACCTAAATTCCATCTTTAAAAACTTGTTTAGTTCTGCTTTCGTAACTATATGCTGATGATGTGTATCACACATGCAGTCTCAATCTGCGTATTCATCCGCTTTAAGTGTTGATATATTGCACTTAGTTAGAAAAAATTTAAAGTTCGATCTTTAAAATAATATCCCAATTCCCCATTTTACCACTAGGTGTTAGTAATGATTACACTCTGTTCCCTTCAGTATATGTTTCTACTACCTTAAAAGTTAGTAGAAATCTCTATTTAGCTGAAAAATTCTCAAAGTTATCTTAAAAAATTTTTGTATGTTCTTCAGTATGCTTTTCTATCCCTTTAAAATTTAGTAGAAATCCCTATTTGACTAAAGAATATAAAGTTATGTACTTTAAAATTTGTTGTATGCCCTTCAGTATGCTTTTCCATCGCTTTAAAAACCAGTAGAAATCCCTATTTAACTAAAAAATCGAATTATGTACTTAAAAATTATGCGTAGCTCACCATTATACTGTTATATCGAGTATGTGAATCACACATAACCCATTAAAAGTTTCCGAACATGTACATTTACTTCGAAATTTGAAGTTCAGTCTTTAAAAAATACTGAGTTTTCCTTTCGCTGTTATGTATCGGCGTTGTATTCATTCCAAACCATCTCACTAGGCGTTTCCACTTCTTCAAAATCTGGTAAAAATCGTCATTTATTTAAAACTTCTAAAGTCAATACTTCAAAAATCTACCTTAGTTCATAATTTCACCGCTAGGTACCATGGATGAGTACACACCCCATTCTCCCTCATTAGATGTTTTCATCCCTTATAAATGTTTCTTGATATCTCATTTAGTTCCAAAATCTAAAGTCCCATCTTTAAAAATTGATCTAATACCCCTTTCCTTATGGTATATGACGGTCATGTGCATTATACATATCCCCTCGGTAAGCGCTAGCACTCTCTAAGATTTAGTAGATTCCCCGCTTAACTGGAAAAACTTAAAGTCCCATCCCAACTTAAAGTCAAGCTGCTTTGATATCACTTTTCCATCACTGTGATCGGGCATGTGTATCGCACATGGCTCATTAAAAGTTTCCAAACACCTACATTTACTTAAAATATTGAAGTTCTGTCTTTAAAAAATAGTGAAATTTTCCTTTCGCTGTCCTATATTATTTGTTCGTATCATAGATACAACCTTATAATATGTTTATATCTCTTTAAGTGCTCCTAAATACCCCATTCACTTAAAAATTCGAAGTCTTCTCCTAAAAATACTACCTCAGATCTGCATTCCGCCGGTGGATATATACATTGTATATAACCCTCTCACTTAGGTATTTCTCCCTTTTTAGCAGTTAGTAGAAATCACATTTACCTAAAAATTCAAGTTCTAACCTTAAAAATCAAGTTCTAGCCTTAAAAACTCTGCTAGTTCTCCATTTCGCGGCTATGTATCGATCATTCATACGTTAAATAACCCTAAACACCATTTATCGAAAGAATTTCGAAGTTTCGTCTTTAAAAACTATCTTACCATTTATTCCTATCGCTTTGCATTGGGCGTGTGCATCACACATATCACCTCATCAGGTGTTTCTGTCTCCCTTAGAAAGTTATACGAGCTAAATTTTACTTGATGCATAATGTCTTGTGTTAAATTTCACCAAGTACAAAACCACGTTTAGCAGTTTTAGAAACACTACAAATTGTATCTATCAGTTTTTTTTTTTTTAGATAAGGACTTGTATTTATTAAATTTCACTTAGAACTAGTTTAAATAAGAAAATATATGTTATTCGCCGTAAGGAGATTAACGCGCATGTTGTTATTTTAAACGTAGAAAATCACATGACAATATTTTTTCAGTTCTATATCCCTTGAATCTAGACTCACTCGCATTCCCGGTGAAGCAATTCGTCAGCTGGCACTATGACACGTGTGAACGCTCACTCTATTCGTATTCTCTTAGCGCTGGGGATGCTTTAAATATATCCCTCCGTCCGCACAAAGGATTGGGTGGGAAGCGTAGGTACTTATATTATTTTTACAAGTCTAAGAGGGCTCTATATACTGATATTTTGGAAAATGCTGGGGTTTAGAGAAATAAGACATAATATGTGTATAAACTGAGACAGTAGCCCTTTTTTAAATACTTAATTTTAAAATAAGTATATCCTCTGGGGCTATTCCAGATTTTAAGACTAGAATGGATGTGGAATTCGTAACATTACTCACTTACTTGTTTTGTTGATAAACAGCCTGCCGGCCCCCACGCTCATTGGGTATACACATCCCCTCAAATTCTCGAGATTCCCGAAATTCAGCTAGTTCAAAAATACACATTTTGGCTGTTTTTTTGCAAAAACACACATTTCTTGTGAAAAAATTACAAAAGTGTGAAAACATATGCGGGCTTCCCCACCCTCATAGGGTATACACACCTCCTCATATAGAGTCAGTTCATCGAATATAGAAAGTTCAAAACATTAATTCATCGAATATAGATGTTCAAAACTTTAATTCATCGAATATAGATGTTCAAAACTTTAATTCATCGAATATAGATGTTCAAAACTTTAATTCATCGAATATAGATAGTTCAAAACACGTTTTTGTCAGATTTTTATAAGTAAAAAACACGTTTTTGTGAAAAAAACGTTAAATATTTGCACAAGTGTGTAAACACATGTCAATTTCCATAGAGATATTAGCACATGTGTAGTTTTTGAAAAGTAAAATCTTACATTTGCGAAAAATTTTAAGAAAAAAACTTACATTTACAAAATTTTGTTATTATAAAGCACGTTTTTGTGAAAAAACGCTTAAAAAATGGCACTTATGAAAACCCATGTTAATTCCCACAGAGAAATTAGCACATGGGTGGTTTTTGAAAAGTAAAAAAAAACTTACATTTGTTAAAAATTATAAGGAAAAACTTACATTTGCAATAATGTGTTACTAAAAAACACGCTTTTGTGAGAATACGCTAAAAAATGGCACAAGTGTGAAAACCCATGTTAATTCCCATAGAGAAATTAGCACATGTGTGATTTTTGAAAAGTTAAAAACTCACATTTGCGAAAAATTATAAGTAAAAAACATGCATTTTCGGAATTTGTTACTAAAAATCACATTTTTGTGAAAAAACGTTAAAAACTGGCACAAGTGCGAAAACACATGTTAATTCTCATAGAGAAATTAATACATGTATGATTTTTGAAAAGTAAAAAACTTACATTTGCGAAATTTTACAACTTCGAAAACTTACAGTTGTATTTTAAGGAATACTCAAGTATCTCCCTCATCGCGATGGTTCGGAATTCTCCCAGTTAACTTCGCAGTTCGTAACCGTATTTAAAAAAACTAAGGAGTTACTTTGGATAAGCAAGAACTATTTTTTCCTTCTTGGCGGAGGGATATTCAAGGAAAGATGACCATGGTAGACCCTTGGCGCAAGGAAATTCAATATTACAAACATAATTTAATTAATTAAATTTTAATTAATCTAATTTAATTATTAACACCACGATGTGGCGCTGCGGTATGCTTATACCGTAGAAATCGGCGGTATGCATATACCGTAGAAAAAGTTAGCGTAGGTACTGCAACCTGAATGTTAAACGCATTCCCTAGTAACACCTTTCAATATTTGAAAAAAAATACCGTTAAGGGAGAAAATTGCTAAGTATCGTCCACAATAGTTTCGCTTTTCACCGCTAGGGGGCGCTGGTGGTTCTGCACAGCCTCTGTCGGTGAAGCCGAGGTGTTGCCACCCCCTTTTAAGGGACATAAGTTTCTATGTATCTTGGGGGCATAAGTTTCTATGCCCCCACGCTACCATAGCAACCCCCATGTTAAACAAAAAATATTTCCAAGTTCCATCTTGAATCCGCTTTCCAACGCTAGGGGGCGCTGAAAGTTCCATTTCGCCTCTTTCGCAGAAACCGAGGTGTTGCCACACCCTAAAAAGTTTCTATTCCACCCCTCCTTTGTCTCATTAAAAACAATTCATTAGGCGGAAATAATACCCTCGTTTAAGACTACACTACCGCTGCCACCGTGAAAAAGTTTTTAACACTCAACACCCCCTCAATTTTTCCAATCTATCCTGTTACCCCTCGTTCAGGATTACGAAATCCAAGACGGGATATAATATATATATATATATATATATATATATATACATATATATTATATATATATATATATATTATATATATATATATATATATACATATATATATATAAATTAAAATAACAAGAACTAAAGTGCAAGAGTGTGAATCAGTAACCACAGTATCAAACCGCGAGCAAGATAAAGCGTGTTGTGAAAAGCAAAAAGCAACGAGGAAGGGCCGAAAAAGTAGAGCACGGAGAGGCCAGGACAAGGAAAACATATTAAAGAATAGTATATCTGCCAGGAACGTCTTCAGGGGCACATTCTAGACAGATATACTAAAATCCGTTGTTTCTATGATTGCATAAAAACACGTGGTTAAAATATTATGCAATCTGTGCCCAACAACGGAATAACAGAAAAAAAAAAAAAAAATAGGATAAAATTCAATAATAGAATATAAAATACCCCATAAACATGAAATATAAAATACCACATAGACATGAACATGAAAAATATAGCGCACAAATATACGAATTTGCAAAAAAGAGCAACTCACATGTCGAAAGGTCGTCACCGTGAAAAATCTTCAAATGAGTCCACCACATGCTACAATTTGAACGCTTACCTCGCTTACTACCACGTGGGAATAATCCAGACCAGAGGAAGTGGAAGTGGCAGTACATACTTTCGGAGAGATAAACCCAAGAGTTTAGAAACTGACCGAGATGTGACCACGATTATCGAAAACTTTGAATGAATGGATATCACTGTTTTTTGGAGCCGTAGCCTGTTTTTTGTTTTATTAGCTTTTTAGATATCCGCCTTAACGGTTTTAAGAGTGTTTTAAACTTTTTTTCTTTACCCGCCGAGGCGGGTTTTTTTTAAATTTTTTTGTTTTTAGTGTAATCGAAATTACTGTTTTTTAATATTTTTACATTTTTATTTTTGCCCGCCGGGGCGGTGTTTATTTTATGGTGTTTCCACGACTTTAGAATACTGTACTTATACTGCGATCTACAAATAAGGGGGGGAAATTGTACATAAAGCAAACATTTTTGAGACGATTAATGTGTGTTAGTGTACACTTATTACTATCCAGGCGTTTAATGCGGAGCAAATAGCTAGTGATTAGATTTCTTAATATATATATATATATATATATATATATACATATATATACATATATAAATATACATATATATATACATACATATATATATATATATATGCATATATATATATACATATATATATATTTATATATATATATATATATATATATATATATATGTATATTTATATATATATATATATATATATATATATATATGTATATATATATATATATATATCATATTAGAAATCTTGCACCAACAGTGCAAAGTTACTTGAAATGCCTTTGTACATTTCAAATGCGAAGCTATGGCTTGAGCGGTAGAGAATCAAATCCGCGAATGGGTGGGTTCTGGTTCGAATCCAAACGAATCTTAAATGGTACAAGTGCTGCCATCTAGAGCTGACATATTTAAATAAAATTTTTATTTAATAATCTGCAGAATTTTTTGTTTTACATTATTTCAAGTTCTATATATAAAATAAGCTTTAATCAGTAAATTATTTTTAAGTTTGAATGTTTATAAAAATTTATATCGAAGTTACTTTAAGAAATATCTTTAAATATACTTTGTGCCAGCTATAGATGGAATATGCATTGTGCTTCTAGAAATAGTAAATATAACATGTGCCTATAAAATTAAACAAAATCATCGAACAACCTTAAAGTAGTTATCTTTCGACATGTAATTTTGAACATTTTAATATACTACGTACTTCTCATCACCTACGGAGGAGGAGCAGCTGTTGCCATCTCTCAAAAAGTTTCTTTCCCTCCCCCCACGCCACCGTGGCAACTCAAACAAAAAATATTTCTACGTTCCATCTTCAATAGTTCGCCTTTCCACCGATAGGAGGCGCTGGGGTACTGCTCTCCACCTACGGAGGAGGAGCAGCTGTTGCCATCTCTCAAAAAGTTTCTTTCCTCCCCACGTCACCATGGCAACCCAAACAAAAAATTATTTTTAAGTTCCATCTTCAATAGTTCCCTTTCATATTGTTAGGGGGCGCTGGGGATACTGCTCCTCTCCTACGGACGAGGAGCAGCTGTTGCCATCTCTAAAAAGTTTCTATTTCCGTGTCTTGGGCACAGAAGTCATAGAGTTACCATGACAACCCAAACAAAAGTATTACTAAGTTCCATCCTCAATAGTTCCCCTTTCCACCGCTAGCGGTACTGCTCCTCACCTACGCAAGAGAAGAAACTGTTGCCATCTCTAAAAAGTTTCACCAATACTTAAAAAGCTCATTCGAAAAAATTAATTTCTCCCTAAACCCCTCGCACAAGACTACAAAATCGTTGCCACCCCGAAAAAATGTTTCCAAAAAAATTAACGTCCCCACATTTTCCATTTCTCCCTTTTAACCCCCGTTCAGGATTATGAAATTTCCTCTCGGAGGCGAATTTGCTCCTCGCTCCTGACTCTTCCTCTGGCGCAGAACACCCACTACCCCACTACTGGCGTTGCAAGAAGAGCGGAACAGATGGAGCTATGCGCCTCTGAAAAGGGGCGCCGAAATTGGGTAGAATATTTAAAAAAATTCACATTCAAAGGGAAATGCATGCAAAATTTTAATGAGATTTAATTCTAATGGTGAGGATTTGTCAACAGAATATTTCGGGACACCTATCTATTTCCCATTGAACTTTTTCATTAACAGTCCATGCGACCTGGACCTCTATGGCATCAATTCTTTTATTTCTCTCACTCCCCACCTGTCTGCGACCTTTTGAGTTACAGAAGGACAAAATCAATAGTGTTAATGGGGGTTTTCTTTTTTAATATTGAAGACTGAAAATATATTTCTTTTTGTTTCGTTATTTATTCCAATTTTTTTTTCAATTTATACGTGAGAAGCTAAATTGTCGCTATTGGTGGGAAATATAGTACTTGTATATATATATATATATATATATATATACATATATACTAGCCGCCTTTGGCGAACAGCCTATTCGCTACCATTGAAAATTCTGACCGTTGGAAACTCGCTGGTGCGACCTACCAGAAAGGTGTAAGGTAACTGTTTGGACGGCCAGGAAGTGCTACCCAAATTAGACCGGAACCCAGTGAGAGGAGCCATCCACAGGGACCGTACCCTCCTTCCCCTACCACAAACCTCTCGGAAGAACTTACGGTCCCACATGTTTAACGTGATCGTACTCCGCATGAAAACGGCGGCAGTTCTGACAGTGGCGGGAATCGAACGAGGGCCTACCGAGTGCAATTCCCGCGCGCTAACCACTGGGCTACCGCGCCCTCCGCGACAATATCCATTACTTTCTTTTTATTCACCCAATTTAGACCGGAACTCTGTGGGAGAGGCATCCACAGGGACCGTACCCTCCTTCCCCTACCACCAACCTTTCGGAAGGACTTACGGTCCCACATGTTTAATGTGATCGTACTCTGCCTAAACACGGTGGCAGTTTAGGCAGTGGAGGGAATCGAACCCGGACCTACCGAGTGCAATTCCCGTGTGCTACCGCGGCCTCCGCGACAATCTCCATAACTTTCTTTTTATTCACCCAATTTAGATCGCTTCATATAAGAGGTGTAATTATTATTTTAATTTTTATTTAAAAAACTACTGAATATATTTTGTTGAAATTTTACTTATATATTGTATTAAATAATTCGAATATTACCTAAAATTTTCGAAACAATTTGTGAATTTTAAATTCGTTTAAAAAATGTTTGAAAAATTGGATCCCATAGGGTTCAATGTATTTCATTTTTTCAACCCGGGTTCAATGCGAAACTAATTGGGTGATATTATTCATTTATATTCCCATAAGTCCTGCAGACCGTCTGAACAACATACTAAAATTTCATTTTGATTAAGTCATTTTTACGGCAGTTATCGTGCTAAAAGACAGACAGACAGGCAGAATGAACAAAGTCATAAACTCTTTTCAACTTTGTTGTAAAGTGTTAAAAAAAGTAACCGATTTCTTTAAAGAATAGTAACGCAATTGTTTGTACACTGGTACGTGCAAATTTTTAATTTTTTTTATGTACTTCGTTAAATATAATTTTTAATAGTAGTATAGTACGTACAAAATTTATTTTGGCTTTAATTTGTTTAAATACGTTTATAATGCACAATTTTCCTTATAACGTAGAGTATCTAACAGAGCTATAAGAGAAATGTCATGGATTTAACATTTTTTAAATCACTCCCATTTAACAGGATTTTCTCTTAACCGGCTAATTAATTTAATATCTATACAGTTAAACCTATCTAAGTTGGACACTCATGGTTCCCCCTAAAAGCGTCCAACTTAGACAGGTGTCCAACATAGACAGTGTGATGAACTTTCATTTTTCCCCTTCTATAAAGCACATCAAAAGACTTCATTTTTAATATATAGAAAATACTAATAAGCCAATGGTTTTAATTATATATTGTAATTACTGTTACAAAATACTTATGTATGTGCGTACATACTTAAAATGTGAAGCAAGAAATCTGAATACATACACCTAATTTTATACGTAATATGTAACGACTACTCACATATTGTCGGATTGATGCAGTAATCCATTTCTATTGTTCAGAAAAGTAGTCTGTAAGAGGAGTTTGTTGTTTTCTGATTCCAGATGCACATTGTCTATTTTACTGTGCAGATTAAACACGGCCTCAATGAATTCTGGCGTATTTTGCATAAAAGCATACTGTTCCAATTTCTTGACATACTGCATTGCATTTTCGTGTGTAGGAAGTTATTCTACATATGTTTTTTCCTCTTCCTCTGAAGAAAAACTGTTGTAATCACTCTTGCTCGATGTAGCAACACATGGAGATTCAATATCATGGGTTTCAAGAATATCGTCAAATGCAACATTTTAACAAGCATCGGATAACTCTTTTCTGCACGCTTCAGGATGGCACTTTAATTTTTCCTCCAGTGACTCCAATTCGAAACAGACTGTCACTTGATCCGCAGAAGAGCTGAGATCACATAAAAATCCTGCATGCTTGCTTGAAACACTTAACAATCGTGTTTTCAAATACATTTTTCTATGCTTCATAAATCCATCGGACTGTGTCTAAGACTGTCACTTCTTTGACAAATTTTGCCACATTCTCACAATTTTCTGCAGCCTGGATAAGTTTCCACAGTTCAGTTCCCATGCATGTATGATATCAGATCTCTTATTGTTTATATTGGAAACAGTAGATTTTGATATGCCGAACTCCTCTGCCAACTTTCTGCAACTGTCACCTCTCTAGGCGATCAAGAATTATTATTTTTCTTTTCAATAGTTAGCTCAACTAATTTACGTTTGGTTATTATTAAAAAGTAATGTGCACGTCACTAAAATCACAGTCACATTTCCAGAATGCACTAAGAATTAAATGTGACTTTTGAGGGTAGAGAAACCTTTTTATTCAGAAGATGGAGAAATCTAATTGGACAATGCAAAGATGGGATAGGGAAGCTACAAATGTCCATTTTTCAAGTGTGTTATTGTGTGTGTGTAAACAAACTGATAACAAAAAGGTTGTGATACATTATTAAGGGCTGTGGAATGGTGGTGGGGGGGAATGTCCCCTTAGCAACAATAAGAAAGAAATGCAGGCAGAAAAAAGCTTCTTGGAAGTGATAACAACAGCAAAGGAATACTTTTGGGGATCATCAGCAAAAGATAATCCCTGGGGATAGATAAGGAAGGTCAAAAGTGGTGGATTACTTCCTTTATGCAAACGCCAATTTTAAGGAACTTGTCCAACTTCCAAGATAGACAGTATCATACACATGTTAAAACATAGGAATTCGTTCCGTTCCACCGAATTGTGTCCAAGATAGACAGGTGTCCAACTTTACAGGTTTTACTGTATATATATATATATATATATATCCCCGTACTACTTATATGGTCGCAGATTAGAAAATATTCCAGTGTGTTAGAGGAAGATTACCTGTATTACAATAAGAATCTCAAAAATATTTGGGAAAAAAAAAAAAAAAAGATGACTTAGTAAATTGAAAATATTAATAATCCCCGTACTCTTTATACCAGAAGATCGGTCGTAGATTGATCCCAATATATGCCGATATATATCAAAATATATGCCAATATGCCTGTACTACTTATATTCTCGTAGATTAGAAGATATATCCGTGCATTTGTAGAAGATTACTCGTATAACGTACAATATATGTGTTTAAACAATTTTTGTCATAATTAAACAATAGCATAATAATTTAAAAATATTAATAATCCCTAAAAATATCAATAATAATACTGTTTAAACCTGAAGACCGCAATTGATTTCATCCAGTCAAAAATGCAATGTCAGTGAAATTTATTTTTTATACGTATCTTTATCATTCAAATCGGAAAAGATTTAATAAAAATCGTATGCTGCATAACACATTGGATTAACATCCATTGCTAAACGACATGATATCCTTTGTTTCAAATAAATTGATGGAAATCATAGCGTCTGAATACTGCTATCTCCATGGAAGGATTGGCGACATTTTCGTGAATTTAGTGATAATTTAAAAAATCGCTAAATTTATCGCCAAATAGGAATATAGAACTGTTAGTCCCTTTTGCGACAAATTGACAACATATCATCACAATACTGTCCCCTAGCAAAACACAATTAATTTGATTAAGGGTAATTTTATCAATTTCATGATATTTTTATGGATTTAAAAACCTTTTTTAACAATTTGGTGGTATTTTAAAAATTCGCTAAATGTGTTACTAAGTAGGATGGATGGACTGACCGACAAATACTAACGAAACGTCATTTCAGCATCCTCTTCTGAAAAAACAAATTTCATTTCATTGATTTGCGACGTTTTTATCAATTTGGCGACTTTTCCGTCATTGGTAAAGTTTAAGAAAATTTGCCAAGTTAGCGATATTCTACCAAATTCGTACCTCTGAATTTGCATATCTGAGGAATAAAGCATCTTGATCCCGTTTGTATATAGTCTGAATGAGAACACTAAAATTGTATTAGAAGATATACCCGTTGTACTCTTTTCTGTTTCAACAATTGGATAAATGAATTTATTGAGTAAACATAATATATGAGTTTATTAGCTATACACAATATAAAAGCTTAAAACTCTTTGCACAAAATAAATGAAAGTGATGTACGCAGTTCGCAATTAATATAATTAAAAGAAAAGTCAAACCGGTCTGTGAGACCAGAAATAGATCTCACACTTTGGTGAGACAATTTTATGTACAATATTTATTGTGTCTGAAACGGCAAACAATACTTCCAGTCTGGGTGACGCCAGGTTTTACAGCATGTGAACCCAGAGATCAGATAAAACCATAAACCAGGAGTGTCAAGACAGAGGGGGCCGAGCGGGCCTTTACGAGGATGTGAAGTAGCGACATTGGATAAAAGGTTAACCAATGGTGAAGGTGCTTGTTGCGTCACATGAATGCTGCAAATCAGAGAATAGGAGGAGTAACACAGACGAGGAAAAAGAGTTACAGCCTAGGTCTTAAGAATGACAATTGTTCATATATAGATATGCGGGCGACATTATGACATAACGAAAATACTGGAAGAATACGAGTTGGACATTATGGCTAGAACGATGATGGTACTCAGTTAAAGATACTTACGTATAACTTGGCGAATACAGATATGATTATGAGAATAACATAAGTGGAGTGCTTGAGTCAGCAGCACAATATGATCGACGAATTTACCAGTCGATGCATTACACTACGAGTTAATGCGAGTAATACGGACGTCATCAAGTACGTACTGCTAACGAAGTTAAAGACAGACTTGAAGGTATGTGCACATTGAAAAATTAGGTCAAATACATATTTTAGGGAATTTAAGTGGGCTCACATGGTCCCTTTGCCGAAATAATTAATTAGAATAATAATTGTTGTAATTAAATAATCAAGTATTTTATGTTGTTAATAAATGTTTATTGTTAAAGTTAAAATGGTGTGATCCATTTAGTTTTATAATAATTTATCATTTCTTTACAGAACTCGTGCGAAGGTAATAATTGGAGGGTTAATAACGGCACAAATGCAATGTACTGCAATAATATTAATAAGTCCACTAATACTGGCAATTTACGATCATGTATATTATTATTATAATTAACAAAAGTATTATAATAAATAATAGTAGTTCTTTCAATATATTTTGTTGTGCCACACGTTATTTTCTAAAATATATTTTTATATCCATTATACTTAATAATAGTAGTCCTTTCAATATCTTTTGCTGTGCCGCACGTTTTTTTCAAAAATATATTTTTATATCCATTAATTTATTATTCAAATCGAAAAAATAATAATTAAAATTAACAGACAGATTTTATTACTTTCCTTATATACATAATGTATAAGGAAAGTATTGTGACGGGGTCGAAAATTCGAATTCGAGTTTTCGACGGGAGAGCACGTTTCTAGCATCCCTGATCACGAATCAAACATTTTTGAAGTGATGTCTGTGTGTGTGTGTGTGTGTGTGTGTGTGTGTAAAAGTATGTGTGTGTGTGTCAGTGGGTCTGTGGAGACGATAACTGACGAACGAATGGACCGATTCGAATCAAATTTGGTACAAAAATCACAATCCGTAAACACTGGAAGCCTATTGTTTTTATACGCAATCGAATGTTCAGAACCCCCCCCAAAATTTTCGAATGAAATTTTGAAAAAATCGTCAAAAAATCAAAAACACTAATAAAGTTACGCAAATTGGCATTTCTTATGTAATTTTTCATTAGAAAACGATTGACATAAATTTTAGAACGCTAACATGAACTGTTCTCGAGATATTGCACATTTTAAAAAAAAAATATCAAAAAGTCATTAAAACATCAAAAGTCATCACATCAAAAGTATTTGAACGCCAATAATCATTTATCTGCTTTAAGAATAACTTATTTCTTCGTCCATAACGCTTAGCGAGATTTTGGCGACAAAATTGGCGGAATGTCGCCAACTTGGCGATTTTTTGAAATGTTGCCAAATTAACGAAAATCTCGCCAAATGGATAATGGAAAAATAAACCATGGAGATTTTCCATTTAAATTCATGTTTCAAACAATTCACTAATTAGAATAAAAAAACTCCCACCAAACTCAGAGTTAAAGTTTTTATTCACTTTCAAACGATTTTCAAACTTTTCGTTTGAATAAACCACTGAGTTCGAGAGTAGAACTCCTAAGAAAAAGTTTCGTTTTCCATTAATATCTTAGAAACTTGGACTAGATTTATGAGGGACTATTTCAAGGCTATCCACAAAATTTCATTAAATTCGGTTCAGCGGTACTCTCGTGATGATGAGACAAACAAAAGTTTCGTTTTTTACTAATATTTCGAGAACCACTGCTGAGGCTCCAAACATGATCTAAATTTTAAGTCGAGTATTTCCAGACTATTCACAAAATTTTATCAGATTCGGTTCAGCCGTTCTACCGTGACGATGGAATAAACAGACAGACAGATTTTCAATTTTATTTATATAGATATATTCGCTATTTTATCTCATGCGAATTAAAAAATATTAAAATATGTGTAACAATTATTGACTTTTCGTCTGTTCCTCCTGACATCATCTTTATTTAATTCCTATTAACTCCCATCCCCTCCTTTTTTTGAGTTCTTCGTGTGATATTATTTCATTTTAATCTTTTAATCATGTTGTAATTAGTTGATGAGGATGATATCATATGGAGTTGTAGTCCTATTTCGATATAAAATTATTACTTTTGAATCACCTAAGCTAGGGACCCCAATATCCTTAGTTTCGTCAAATTTCCGTAATTATAATAATTTGGACTTCAATAAGTTAGTTGCACTTGAAAGACTCTGGAGTACGACTTTAGTACATAAAACATGATGTAAGTAAAAATATGTATATTGGTAGATCTGTTTCTAGATCAAAAAGCCTATTACTTAAATTATGATGAGGAGAATGTAAGGTTCTTTTTTTTAGAGTTAAGATTGCTCATTTAATAGATTGCTAACGTATGATCAAGAAGTCGGTGATCCAAATACTTCTTTAGGCAAGGCATACTTTTTTCTCGAGAACTAAACAAGAGTGTAATGCCAAAATACTTCTTGAAAACACTGGGAGTTTGATGATACATCCTTTGATTTTTAATTTGTGAACAATCGAGATATTTATATGAAGTTAATTCTAACCAGAATCGGCATCTATGGAATTTATCCGGAGGGGGGAGGGAGGTAAGCTCAAGGATAAGATTAACAACATCGACTTATTAAGTACTATTTATTCGAGACGACTATTGCAACTAACTCGTTGTGTTGGATCGTCGACGGCTGGACACGATTTTACGGAGCGCCTAAAACTGTGTCCAACCGTCCCATAAAAGGGCTTAATTGGCCGAGCCCTGGTATAATTTTAGGAGCTGTATCTCCTGGGTGATATGCATGATAATAAAATACTATGTGTTCCCTAAGGCAAGATGGGTGCTGCTCAATATAGATTAGACTTTTCCATACAGTTCTCCTAGGAGAACAGGTGAATTCAGATTGGTTTCCAAGTGGGAGTGGCCAAATGAAATTGATTTCAAAAGTGTTTCAAAGATAAAGTGAGTTTATCAAGGATTTCCGTATTACATTATGCCAATATGTTCATGTTATTTTTAATTTAAGTTATAATTTTATTTTAAATTAATTTTAATTCAGGATAGTGGTCGGCCTGGGGCATTTTCTGAAAATCCACTGGTGTGGGTCATACATTTTTTAATTTTGCAGCTCTTGATTAGGTATTAAAGAGATGTTATTATAAAATTTAGTTGCTAATTTTTGGATTTCTTTTCTAATGGATTTCACTCCAAAGTCCTGGTAGATGACATCATTTCTCAGGTGTCTGGGAGCTTTCCTGGTTCGTTTTTTTTTTTTTTTTTTTTTTTTTTTTTTTTTTTTTTTTGTGTGTGTGTTCGGTTTTGAGTAGTTTGCAATTTCTTCATATTGGTCTTGGAGGAAAAAAAACCCAGACAACGGCTCCGTATAACAGGACTGGTCTTAGCACAGTTTTATAGAGGGTGATTTTGTTTGTGTAGTTTACGTGTGGGGAGTGTAGGATTGTATATAATTTAGATCTGGCGATGTGACATTTTTTAACTGCATTTAGGATGTGGTGTTTAAGTGTTAGCTTTTAACATGTATTTACGTAAGGAATGTTAGTGGCATTTATCTTGATGGGGGGGGGGGGGCTTTTTCTTCCTTTTAGTGAACAGGATGCTGCTTGTTTTCTTAGCATTTATTTTAATTTTCCAATTCTGGAACCAAAAGGAGAGTGTGTCTGTATGTGTTTCTGAAGGCGATGGCGCACGAAATTGGTAGTAGAGGAGCTCTAGCTAGACCCGTTCTGTGACAAACACGAGAAAAACTATTGAAAAACGTTGATTGGAAGCTATTTAAATATTTATCTAATAGTAACTGTGTGCATGCAATATAGAATAAAATAAAACAGTATATGCATAGTAATGTGAAGTTTACTAAAATAAATTCCGTACATATGAAAAGAAATAGCAAATTTTTGGATGAGAGGGGAAGCTATTAAAATTTTAACGTAAGAGAAATTTATACAAGGATTAGTCATAGCTATGTTGAAAGATAATTGAATAATCAAAGGTTATATATAAAAAGATAGTGAATGATCAGAGAAGAGCCACTAGTTGTTAGGTGCGTTATGGGAAGCGGTTTGAGAAGGATATAAATATATATTTCTAATCTAAATCGGACAAATCAGTCGTCATTTAAATATTGACTGTATTCCGAGATTTACAAGCATGAAAAAATAAGTAAAAATTAGATTAAATACTATTTCCAGGCAATGTAAAGCATAGTTTTTGTCTAGTTCAAAATTTTACATGTTTTAGAAAAGATATATCGTCCGGATTTGAGAGAAAGTCAGGAAACTTTCAAAATCATCTGGAGAAAACAGTAATATATTAAAATTTGAAAACACATATTTTATCAAACCATTGCAATAATAAATATTAGTCACGTCAAATGTAGTTTGTTATAGAGGAGGTTGTATATAGAGGAGCCTTAGGTCAAGCTAAGGCTCCTCTATATACGAGATTGAAGCCCCCCATAGTTGGATGTGCAATCCATTAGCATTAGCTCTATTCGCATTTTCACTTTAGGAAATATAATTGAAATAATTATGGGTGGTTGTTCTGCACCGAACTGCTCTAATAATTCTAGAAAGGGTTTTAGGCTATTTCGCTTTCCTAACAAAGAAAGAAGAAAATAATGGCTAATAAATAATTGGATACCCGGTACTGGAACATACTTGAGCGAACTAAGTTCTACATAATTCTAATTGAAACTTCTTTTTTTTATATAAAGTATTTATTTTAAACACTTATTTTATAATTTCTGTATCTGTAGTATGGCACCCTATGGGCCTTAATATGTTTGATAAGTCAGCCTGTAGTGAAGCTCTGGCTCTAGTTAGAGCTCCTCTACTACAGCCTGACTTATCAAGCATATTGAAGCCCACCCTAGCTGGAAGCGCAATCAATTAGCATTAGCTCTATTCGCATTTTCAATTTAGGAAGTAATATTAAAATAATTATGTATGGTTGTTCTGTGCCGAACTGCTCTAGTCATTCTAGAAAGGGTTTTAGGCTATTTCGCTTTCCTAGAAACGAAGAAAAAAAAAACAATAGCTAATAAATAGTTGACGCGATAATTGGATACCCGGTACTGGAGCATACTTGTGCTAGATAAGTTCTACAATATTGTAATTGAAACTTTTTTTATATACAGTATTTATTTTAAACACTTATTTTATAATTTCTGTATCTGAAGTGTGGCACCCTATGGGCTTCAATATGTTTGATAAGTCAGCCTGTAGTGAAGCTCTGGCTCTAGCTAGAGCTCCTCTACTACAGGCTGACTTATCAAGCATATTGAAGCCCACCCTAGCTGGAAGCGCAATCCATTAGCATTAGCTCTATTCGCATTCTCACTTTAGGAAGTAATATTAAAATAATTATGTGTGGTTGTTCTGTGCCGAACTGCTCTAGTCATTCTAGAAAGGGTTTTAGGCTATTTCGCTTTCCTAGAAACGAAGAAAAAAGAAAACAATGGCTAATAAATAGTCAACGCGATAATTGGATACCGGGTACTGGAGCATACTTGTGCTAGATAAGTTCTACAATATTGTAATTGAAACTTTTTTTATATAAAGTATTTATTTTAAACACTTATTTTATAATTTCTGTATCTGAAGTGTGGCACCCTATGGGCTTCAATATGTTTGATAAGTCAGCCTGTAGTGAAGCTCTAGCTCTAGCTAGAGCTCCTCTACTACAGGCTGACTTATCAAGCATATTGAAGCCCACCCTAGCTGGAAGCGCAATCCATTAGCATTAGCTCTATTCGCATTTTCACTTTAGGAAGTAATATTAAAATAATTATGTGTGGTTGTTCTGTGCCGAACTGCTCTAGTCATTCTAGAAAGGGTTTTAGGCTATTTCGCTTTCCTAGAAACGAAGAAAAAAGACAACAATAGCTAATAAATAGTCGACGCGATAATTGGATACCCGGTACTGGAGCATACTTGTGCTAGATAAGTTCTACAATATTGTAATTTAAACTTTTTTTATATAAAGTATTTATTTTAAACACTTATTTTATAATTTCTGTATCTGAAGTGTGGCACCCTATGGGCTTCAATATGTTTGATAAGTCAGCCTGTAGTGAAGCTCTAGCTCTAGCTAGAGCTCCTCTGCTACAGGCTGACTTATCAAGCATATTGAAGCCCACCCTAACTGGAAGCGCAATCCATTAGCATTAGCTCTATTCGCATTTTCACTTTAGGAAGTAATATTAAAATAATTATGTGTGGTTGTTCTGTGCCGAACTGCTCTAGTCATTCGAGAAAGGGTTTTAGGCTATTTCGCTTTCCTGGAAACGAAGAAAAAAGACAACAATAGCTAATAAATAGTCGACGCGATAATTGGATACCCGGTACTGGAGCATACTTGTGCTAGATAAGTTCTACAATATTGTAATTGAAACTTTTTTTATATAAAGTATTTATTTTAAACACTTATTTTATAATTTCTGTATCTGAAATGTGGCACCCTATGGGCTTCAATATGTTTGATAAGTCAGCCTGTAGTGAAGCTCTAGCTCTAGCTAGAGCTCCTCTGCTACAGGCTGACTTATCAAGCATATTGAAGCCCACCCTAACTGGAAGCGCAATCCATTAGCATTAGCTCTATTCGCATTTTCACTTTAGGAAGTAATATTAAAATAATTATGTGTGGTTGTTCTGTGCCGAACTGCTCTAGTCATTCGAGAAAGGGTTTTAGGCTATTTCGCTTTCCTAGAAACGAAGAAAAAAGACAACAATAGCTAATAAATAGTCGACGCGATAATTGGATACCCGGTACTGGAGCATACTTGTGCTAGATAAGTTCTACAATATTGTAATTGAAACTTTTTTTATATAAAGTATTTATTTTAAACACTTATTTTATAATTTCTGTATCTGAAGTGTGGCACCCTATGGGCTTCAATATGTTTGATAAGTCAGCCTGTAGTGAAGCTCTAGCTCTAGCTAGAGCTCCTCTGCTACAGGCTGACTTATCAAGCATATTGAAGCCCACCCTAACTGGAAGCGCAATCCATTAGCATTAGCTCTATTCGCATTTTCACTTTAGGAAGTAATATTAAAATAATTATGTGTGGTTGTTCTGTGCCGAACTGCTCTAGTCATTCGAGAAAGGGTTTTAGGCTATTTCGCTTTCCTAGAAACGAAGAAAAAAGACAACAATAGCTAATAAATAGTCGACGCGATAATTGGATACCCGGTACTGGAGCATACTTGTGCTAGATAAGTTCTACAATATTGTAATTGAAACTTTTTTTATATAAAGTATTTATTTTAAACACTTATTTTATAATTTCTGTATCTGAAGTGTGGCACCCTATGGGCTTCAATATGTTTGATAAGTCAGCCTGTAGTGAAGCTCTAGCTCTAGCTAGAGCTCCTCTGCTACAGGCTGACTTATCAAGCATATTGAAGCCCACCCTAACTGGAAGCGCAATCCATTAGCATTAGCTCTATTCGCATTTTCACTTTAGGAAGTAATATTAAAATAATTATGTGTGGTTGTTCTGTGCCGAACTGCTCTAGTCATTCGAGAAAGGGTTTTAGGCTATTTCGCTTTCCTAGAAACGAAGAAAAAAGACAACAATAGCTAATAAATAGTCGACGCGATAATTGGATACCCGGTACTGGAGCATACTTGTGCTAGATAAGTTCTACAATATTGTAATTGAAACTTTTTTTATATAATGTATTTATTTTAAACACTTATTTTATAATTTCTGTATCTGTAGTATGGCACCCTATGGGCTTCAATATGTTTGATAAGTCAGCCTGTAGTGAAGCTCTAGCTCTAGCTAGAGCTCCTCTACTACAGGCTGACTTATCAAGCATACTGAAGCCCACCATAGCTGGAAGCGCAATCCATTACCATTAGCTCTATTCGCATTTTCACTTTAGGAAGTAATATTAAAATAATTATGTGTGGTTGTTCTGTGCCGAACTGCTCTAGTCATTCTAGAAAGGGTTTTAGGCTATTTCGCTTTCCTAGAAACGAAGAAAAAAGAAAACAATGGCTAATAAATAGTCAACGCGATAATTGGATACCGGGTACTGGAGCATACTTGTGCTAGATAAGTTCTACAATATTGTAATTGAAACTTTTTTTATATAAAGTATTTATTTTAAACACTTATTTTATAATTTCTGTAACTGTAATATGGAGTATAAATAATTTTTAGTTTTTATAGTCTTATCTTAGAAAACTTGGTTTGTAAATGTAAGCATCACCTTGAATGTATTATACTGTCTTCAAAACCTAGGAGTAAATGGCTTCAAATCATACATATATATATTGAAGATTTATTCCTGTTACACCAATATCTTTCAAGTTTTATACATTTTGCTGTATTTTTAGATCATAATGAATCACAGAATTGTTTAATTTTACTATCAACAAACTGTCGCCAAGTGGAAAACTTGCCATGTTATAGTAATTATGCAAACATAAGCTAAAATGGTAAATAAATCGAAATACGTTTATCAGAAAAGATACTTAATGATCAACTATTATCTTTTCGAAAAACTGCTAAAAATTATGTTCGAATGACACGAAATTACTTTTAAACGGCACGGATTATTTTATCCCAAGTCGATATTGGGCGCCAATCATTTGATGTAAACATTGGCGTTCTGTTTTTCCCTTTATAGGATCTTTTCAAAAGGTACTTAACTTCTTTTGTATTAGGCATAAATATACCGTTTGCAATATAGATTTATAAAATGTATTACTATTGCTAATATTGTAAGTGTTATTGCTAATATTGTAAGTGTTATTGCTAATATTATTGCTAATATTGTAAGTGTTATGACTGTACATACACAAGTTTATAACAAAATTGAACCTCTTTAACTTTTCAAGTCAAAGGTGTTGGATAAAATAACCCTACTTCCTTTCCTTTTGCTACTTTTACAATGACAGTGAACCTCCAATACTCCTCCCCCTCCCCTTCACAAAATTATCAATGTTGTTTTAATTTCCAACAGAACTACCATATTTTAGCAGAAACAGGGGAAATTGGAAATCCTTCGCTTGGATGTGGTTACAATTTTGAAATATTAAATGTATTGTACTGTTTTCAATAAAAATGTGTGTTGTACTGTAGCATATCATTTGTTGGGTGGGACTACAGAAAAGTATTTTTACATTCTCTGGTAACAGATATCTCATAAATAGGAAGAAAAAATTAATTGAACTTTTCATGACTTATCAGATTACGTTTATCGGTTCTAATGCTTATTGGATGTATAGTTTTGGCAATATTATCTACTAGGATGTTTCTGTGTGGTGAGAGAATTTTCATGAATGAATCGAGAAAACTGGTTAAAAATTTTAATATATATATATTTATATATATATATATATATATATATATATATATATATATATATATATACACACATATATATATATATATATATATATATAGCTTCAAATTAAATATATACATAATTTAAAGCTATTTTCTTCTAGGTTTGGAAGAGAGTATAATGCATTCAAAGTGATGCTTAGATTACAAACCAAGTGTACTAAGATAAGACTATAGCAACTAAAAATCATTAGTAATCCATACTACAGTTACAGAAATTATAAAATAAGTGTTTAAAATAAATAAGTTATATAAAAAAAGAAGTTACAATTAGAATATTGTCGAACTTACCTCGCATAAGTATGCCCAGTACCGGGTATCCAATTATCGCTCCGACAATTTATTAGCCATCGTTTTATTCTCTCTTCGTTTCTAGAAAAACGAAATAGCTTAAAACCCTTTCTAGAGTGATTAGAGCAGTTCAGTGCAGAACAACCACCCATAATTATTTCAATAATACTTCCTAAAGTGAAAATACGAATAGAGCTAATGCTAATGGATTGCGCTTTCAGCTAGGGTGGGTTTCAATATACTTGATGAGTCAGCTCGTATATAGAGGAGCCTTAGGTCTAGCTAAGGCTCCTCTATGAAATCAAAAAATCGTCCTTCACTTTGTAAAATCAATGAATATTTAATTCATATCAGCTATGCAGACTCCATGAAATAAATGATTTTGTGTTAAAGAAATACAGCAATTCTAATACAACTCATTCTACATATTTTGCAGTTTACATTTTACATAGGTGAGAAATAGGCTTCGTTGTAGAAATAATCAAATTTGGATGAGCATTTAAATTCAAATATATTGTAATTGCGTTGTTTCAGTATGTAGATGAAAAATAATTTAAGCAAAAATAAAGTGGTTTTAGGACGGATACAACACTCAATATGAATTAAAAAGAACTTTAAAAATCACGATTTTGAGACAAGATGGATGCCATATATCATTTTGAAGTGAGTCACGTGATCTCTTCATATAAGAGGTGACATTAATATTTTAATTTTTATTTAAAAACTAATGAATCTATTTCGGTGAATTTTTTTTTATATATTTTATGGAACACTTTGAATGTTACCTAAAATTTTCGAAGCAATTTGTAAATTTTAAATTCGCTTAAAATATGTTTGAAAAATTAGGTCCCATAGGGTTCAATGTATTTTATTTTTTCAACCAGGGTTCAATTCAAAACTAATTGGGTGATACTATTCATTTATATTCCCATAGGTCCTACAGACCGTCTGAACAACATACTGAAATTTCATTTTGATTAAGTCATTTTTACGGCAGTTATCGTGCTAACGCACAGACAGACAGAATAAACAAAGTCATAAACACTTTTCAACTTTATTGTAAAGAGTTAAAAAAAGGTTCAATAAAATATATTCAGTAGTTTTTTAAATAACAATTAAAATAATAATTAAAATATTTATATGAATAGATAACATGACTATTATATGAAGAGATCACGTGACCCACGTCAAAATAAAATATGGCATTCATCTTGAGACGAAATCGTGATTTTTAACACTTTACAACAAAGTTGAAATGTGTTTATGACTTTGTTCATTCTGTCTGTCTGTCTGTCTACCGTTAGCACCATAACTGCCGTAAAAATGACTTAAACAAAATGAAATTTTGTATGTTGTTCAGACGGTCTGTAGAACCTATGGGAATATAAATGAATATTATCACCCAATTAGTTTTGGATTGAACCCGGGTTGAGAAAATGAAATACTTTGAGCTCTATTGGACCTAATTTTTCAAACATTTTTTAAGCGGATTTAATATTCACAAATTGCTTCGAAAATTTTAGGTAACATTCAAATTGTTCCATAAAATATATAAAAAAAAATTCAGCGAAATATATTCAGTAGTTTCTTAAATAAAAATTAAAATAATAATTACACATCTTATATGAAGATAGCACGTGACCATGATATGAAAAGATCACATGACCCACTTCAAAATGATATATATCATCCATCTTGACTCAAAATCGTGATTTTTTTTTTCTTTTTAATTCATATTGAGTGTTGTATCCGTCCTAAAACGACTTTATTTTTGCTTAAATTCTGTGCATCTACATACTGAAACAATGCAATTGCAATATATTTGAGATTAAATGATCATCAAAATTTGATTATTTCTACAACGAAGCCTATTTTTAACTTATGAAAAATGTAAACACCAAAATATGTAGAATGAGTTGTATTAAAATTTCTGTATTTCTTTAACACAAAATTATTTGGCCCATGGAATCTGCATAGCTGATATGAATGAAATACTCATTGATTTTACAAAGAGAAGGGCGATTTTTTTCGATGAAGTTTTAAGCATAGAGTTTAATTACTTATAGCTCCATGGTCTTAATTTTTAAATAAAATAAATCATTATAGTATTGTGATGAATGAAATGAATGGGAAAATGTTATGAATGAAATGCTGTTTTTATAGAGAGATCCAGGCGTGTTATTTTTTCTATGACGTCATTTAAATGAATTTCAGTTGTTTTCGATGAAGTTTTCAAATATAATAAATTATCGTAGTACTATGATAGTTTTAAAAATATTACTGAAGAATGAATCGCATTTTAGAGATGTTTAATCCAGGCAATTTATATTTCATTGCCGTCATTTGAATGAAGTTCATTTTTTTCAATGAAGGTTTAAGTTTTCAAATATAATAAACTAATGTAACTTGTGATAAGTAACTTGTGATAAGTTTAAAAATATTGCATTTTAGACTTGTTTAAATAAAATTGCATTGAAGTTGGAAAGTGTTTCATAATCAATGCTTTAAGCATGATTGATCTTTCTTGTTAAAATTATTTTTAATTTATATTTAGTGTCGTATCCGTCCTAAAACCGCTTTCTTTTTGCTTAATTTATTTGCATCTGCATTCTGAAACAGCTCAATTACAATATGTTTGAGTTTAAATGATCACCAAACTTTGATTATTTCTACAACGAAACATTATTTTTACTTATGTAGAATGTAAACTGATTAGGCTGATAAGATAAGTTGTATAAGAATTGCTGAATTTCTTTAACGCAAAATTATTTTGCTCAGGAGTCTGCAATATAGATGATATGAATGAAACATTCATTGATTTTACATAGAGAAGTAGACGATTTAATGGCAGACTTCTTCGACAAAGTTTTGTGCATAGAGTAAAATTACTTTGGCCTCCTTGGTTTTAAGGTTTTAAGTACAATAAGTTATTGTAATACTGTGATGAATGAAATAATTTCACTGATTTTACATAGAGAGCCAGGCGATTTATATTTCGATTACATCATTTGAATCAAGATCGTTTTTTTTTATGAAGTTTTAAATTTTCAAATATAATTAATTATTGCAGTATTGTGATATATTACCGCTGAATATATCGCATTTTAGAGATGTTTAAATCAAATTAAAGTCGGAAAGTGTTTCATATTCAATGATTTTTGCTTGATTGATCATTCTTGTAATTTCTTATTACTTTTCGGTGTTGAGCAAGCCTGTGAGAAATAAACCATGGTGATAGTTTCTATTTAAATTCATATATCAAATCTGCGATTTTTAAAAGTGACTAATACGTTCAATAAACTCCCACAAAATTCAGAGATTTAATTGACTTTCACATTAAAACCAACTATTTCCAGCCTTTTTCGATGGGAATCATCGAGTTACAGGGTAGAACTCCTAGAAAAAAGTTTCGTTTTCCATCAATATCTCAACAACCCCTGGTTTTAGAAACTCGAAACTTAGACTAAATTTAAGGGGGCTATTTTAAAGCTACTCACCAAATTTCGTTAGATTCGGTTCAGCCGTTCTCCTGTGATGATGAGACAAACGAAAGTGTAATTTCTCACTAATATCTTGAGAACCACTCACTGGTCGTAGAAACTCGAAACATAGTCTAAATTCTAAATGGAGCTATTTCAAGACTACCCACCCAATTGCATCAAATTCGGTTCAGTCGTTCTCTCGTGATGTTGGATCATACATACATACATACATACGTTTCTTCTTTATATATATCGATAATGTGCACTATATTTTAATTTTCAACAAAAGAAGTAAAAAAAAATGTTAAACGTCCAAAGGGTTTATATTCATCGTCCCGTTTCTATTAAGATAGCTAGTATTTTAAAAATAAAAACTATAATACTGTTCTTGAGAAATATAATCTCTTAAAATAAAGCTGCAAAACTTAATGTCGTAAGAAAATAATTGAGCTTTTCTATCACTTATCAATTATTAATGTTATGTCAATTAGCTAATACTTTAAAATAATATGCCACTCATGGCATTTTTGAAAGAACGCTTAACGTTTCTTTGAGACAGAGGCACATTTGTATGTAATGAAAAATTAACCTAAATGTCAAATATATTGGCGAATAGAAGGTAGATTGGGAAGTTGCAAGTAAATTATTCTAAATAGAAATTAAAAATGTTCGTTCCGATAATTAGAAAAGTATGTCAATGTTTGTTAACCATCTTCGTGAGAAAAATTTTCAGGTCGTTAATTTTTTGAGGTGTTCATTCAATGTTGTCTTCATTACCAATAAAAAAAAATTCTTATTATGGGACCTACTTATCCACCATTTTAAATAGCAGTATACATGATCTTCATTTTACTACCCTAAATATTGAGTTTTGTATAGCGAGAATGGAGAACTTCCTTTTTGGAGTTTTAATTTAATTATTTTAATAGAATATTTTGAATAGCAATGTCATTTAGAGTACTATAGGAATTTGCATCTGATGGTAAATTTTAAGTTTCTTTATAATAAATTTTCAGTACGAAAACGGGTATACTGCTAGTTATGTATAAAATAGATATAGATGAACATGGATCTTCCCAAAGGGAAATTATCGTTACTGTATATTTTTTGACAAAGAAAAATAATTCCAAATAGAACGGCCGAGGAACAAATCTCCTCCAACAGGCGAGGAGAGCTGTGAAGAGAAGAGACTATTGGAGAAATCACGCCGTTTTCTCCTCTAATAACAGGTTAGGACCAAGGTATTTAGAAAGGGTTAGGACCACAAAGTAATTAGGAGGGGAAGAAAGGAGCCAATGACAAAACGAAACAAAATGTCATTTCTCTGCAATTCGGTTCTGCGTGGACCGTGGGGGCTCGAGCCCCGGAGCGGAGCCCCCACGAAGTCGGCGCTAGTGAGGGGTAAAAAGTTTCAAGTATACACCTCACTTAGCGACGATTGTAAACTAAGGTGAATTTTAGGGGGCAATAGTATTATAATTAAGGCGATTCCACTGCTGCTAAAATGCGAACGCAATAACTTTAAACTGCCTACAGGCGGCATGTTAAAAAATAATTAATGGAATATTTCATTTTTGGAACTAAAAAGGTGCTTTACATTGATGAAAATTGGAAATTGACACATAATTGAACGTCAAGTTTCAATCGTGACTTTAAATTTCTTTCTAATTTTTCTTTAGATTTCGGGGGAAGGTGGGGGGGAGGGGCTTCAATCCCTTGAGCTCCTCCCCTGGCAACTTGCCTGACTAGAGCCATGTGTTTATGAGGTGAGAAGCCAGCGAATTATCATTGATGTATAATCATCATTGCTGTAGCTAGGGGGAGTTTATTTGTGTACAAACACCCTTTGAAAAATCTTCGATTCTTAATTAAATAGTTAATTTTAGGTATGATACATACGACAGGAGAAATAAGAAGTATATTTTAATTTCAGCTAACAGTAGTAAAATAAAGCACACCAATCTTAACTTCAACATTAATATTGGAATTTGTTACAAACAAGGATCGCATTTGAGGAAATGTGCCAAACAAATCAAATATTTCTTTTTAACACTTTCCAATATAGTTATAAAGTGTTTATGACTCTGGTCACTATGTCTGTCTGTCTGTCCGTTCGCACGATAACTGCCGTATAAGTGACTTTATCAAAATGAAATTTTGGTATGTTGTTGAGATAGTCTGTGGGACATATGGGAATGAAATTGAATAACATCACCCAATTAGTTTCAGGTTTAACCCTGGTTATAAAAATGAATTACATTGAACCCTATGGGATATAATTTTTCAAACATTTTTTTAGCAAACCAAAATTCACAAGTTGCTTAAAATTTTTTAGAAAATATTTCAATTATCACATTAAATGCTAAAAAAATGTTCAACATATGTTTGGTAGTTTTTTAAATAAAATTTGAAATAAGAATGACACACATGATATATGAAAAGATCACGTGACTTATTGCAAAATAAAATATGACATCAATTTATTTTCCACTATGTAAAGATCATGATATTTAAAGATCGTTGCAATTTATATTTTGTGTTGCATCCGTTATAAAACCGTTTTATTTTCGCGCATTATCTGTGCGTTTAAATTCTGTGCCAACGCAATTACAATATTTTTTATTTTAAATGATTTAATTGATTATTTTTGCAACGAAGCCTGATTTAAAGTATGCAGAATGTAAACAAATCAAGTGATTGTAAGGTAAGTTGTATAAGAAGTTTGGAATTTAAGTGATTTGAATAAAATATCATTGATGGTATATAGAGAAGCAGATGATTCATATTTTGATGACGTCATTTGAATAAAATTCATTTCGGTTTTCGTTGAGGTTTTATATTTTCAAGTATAATAAATTACTGTGGTACTGTGATAATTTGAAAAATATCTACGCTGAATACATCACCTTTTAAAGATGTTTAATTAAAAATGCATTTCAATTTTAAAATGTTTCGTAATCAATGCTTTATGGATGACTGATCTTTATTGTTTTGCAAAGCAATCGGTAAACTTCTGAATTCTTTACTACTACTTTTAACTGTCATAAAATAAAACTTTTCCTATTAATTATCTATTACAAAAATATAGTCTTAGACCATTTTTTAAAATCTTATAATAGAACATGATTACAATATATGGAACAATTTCAGAGAAATTAATTCATCATAATCTGAGCAAATGCGATTTTCTGAAGTAATCACTGCTACAATCAATTTAGGTATTAGGATTACTAGACTATCAATTAGTCCATGATTTTATTTATTATTTTACAAATGGAATTAATACTAGGTCTAGCATTCATGACTGAAAATATTTTACAATAGTAGTGCTATTTCACAGTTGAGATTTCAGTATGATTTGTATATCAAATAATATTATATTGGAAAATCTGTTAATTATTAATAGTAATCATAAGCTTTTTTTTGGACAAACTTCCTGTATTTTTTTCACTCGCATATAAAAAAAAATTCTAGACTGACACGTAGCTAAAGAAAATATTACAATGATAAATAGATATTAGCGATATTATCTAAAAAGCTGAGGATTTTTATATGCAAGTTTAAACCCTGATTGAAATATAATCTCCCTATAATCATTATATCCCATTAATCATCTAACTATCCCTATAATCATCATTCACCTTATTATCATCTAAACACCATTGAACGATAGTGGACATTCTGAAGTAATATACAATAATTTAGGCAATAATGACATATATACTGAAAATGTAATTGGCTAATTTAAAAAAAAATTCGTATAAAATTTATAAATAACAAAATGTCTTAAGTTAATAAATGTACATATTGTAAACTATATTATAACCCGTGGACTGCCATAGAACAGACACATAAAAATAGTTACTTTAGTTGCCTTGCAAACTGAAAATAGTTGCCAGAGAAAAACCTTCTACGTATTAGTTGCACTTTAGTAGCAAAATTAGGTACGCTTTTCGACATAGAATATATCAAACTATACTTATATTCATATTACTTAAAAATAAATAAATAAATTATATGAATTTGGGTACGATTTGTATAATAAATAACATTATAATATCTGTTAATTAGTAACAATAAAAATAAACTTTTTTTCGAACAAATATCCTGCACATATTTTAGTTCGATATCGAAAAGGAATACTAGCCCGGTACTTTGGCTAAATAAAATATGAAAATGCTAAATCGATTTCATAGGTTTTAGCTTAAAAGTTAATGACTTTTATTTGCCAGTAAACCCTGATTGAAATCAAATTTCCCTCTAATAAGCAGGGCCGGCTTAAAGCACCAGCAAAACAAGCACTTGCTTGGGGCGGCACATTTTAAGGGCGGCATTTTAGTCAACAAGATATTACATACAAAAAAATTCTGGGGCGCGTGTAACCGTATTTACAAATCCAGTTGTATGAGCTAAAAAATAAAACAAAACACTGAATAAATGTTAAAAATTTGTGCCCAGATAAAAGAGTGAAAACGGCTATCATTCATTCTCCCCTTGGAAAAAGAGGACCAGAGGGCAAAAATGTGATGGCTTCCAGTATGTCACCCCAATCGTTTATCTTGCAACGCAAGTAACCGCTAATTACTTTAGAGCACCGGGAGTCCAGTACAACTATCAACAGCACGTCTAGGGCGGCATATTAACCATTATCTGTGAACTGAAAAAGCTTTTAAGTGAAACTGGTTTTTGTTAACTATTCCATGAAAAAATCCGATCAGAGAAGGCACATTGCTTGAAACGATGGGGTTCCTTCCTTCGAGGTGTAATACTAGCTCTTTGGTTAATCCCAGAATTGCCGTGCCAGGTTACCCATCCTTGTTAATTATTCTTCTACTCTTCAAATCCGGAAATCATCTTCCCCATCACTCAGACACATAAATAAAGGACTTCTTTCACATCTATGCCAAAACAGGTGTCCACATTGGAAGTAATTAGAACACTGGACAATGACAGGTCTCAAAAGACATCTTTGAAATATCGGTGAACCATTGTAGAATTTATGGTACATACACACCCCAAGCAATCCCATCGGCTATGAAACATGTGTTTATCAATCATTTTGTTCTGCGTGAGATTTGTTCTGGGTTGAATCAGTTTAGTCGTACGTTTCGGTGAGAAAGCAAATGTCATTTTTCTTACAGTTGAACTTGACATTATCTAAAATATTCAGCTCTAATATTTTGTGTAATTATAAAATATAAGGTAAGTAAGACATAATTATTTTATGATTGTTTAAATTTGTTTCTATTAACGTATAACATGGTAGATCCTCATCAAGGGGATCAATATTATTCTAAATTCCAGGTGTAAAATAGGTATAGTCCTTAATTTAAATACCGTAATAGTTTTCATTATAACAATTTATATACAGTATTTAGTTGAGTCACCTTTTAGCTAAAAGGTATTTTAAATGTTTCACACGGATCAGTATAATACTGTTTGTTTGCTCTTAGGGTGTTATACTAAATTTAGCTCCTTGAAAGTTCTTAGAAATTGTTTCCTCGTTTTGCTCAATTTTTAGATTTCTTTTTCTATGTGCGTTTTCCCTACCTAATACTGTATTTATTCTTTCTTAAAATAAAAATATGTGTTGATATTAATTATGCTATTTACGGGAAATTTTTACTTTTTCGAATTATTCAAATTTTTAGTTATCCGGATTTCAGCTAAAGCTTCGTTTAATTTAAAAAGTAACTATTGTGATTTGAATGAGGTAATTTTTTAAACAATGACCATATTCAACAGATTCACATCTTACCGCTTTAAAACCCTTGTTATCTTATAAACTCGAAAACTATAAACGAATTATATCGGATCATAAAAATATCATTATTACATATATTAAATTTTGTGTTTAAGTTATGGAGTAAGATCCTATAGAATATAACATTGTTTGGTATTTGAGTACTTACAATAAAAGTTAATAGGAAATAATTTAGTTTTTAAAATTAATTGGAAATCAATCAAAATTTATTTTCTAAACCAACTGTCTCACATGTAGAGATTTAATCTTTCAAATTTTTTTTTTCCATTTTAAATCATCGACAAAAAAATGATGAACTCTCAAAGAATTTTCATTCTTTCTGGTAAATAAAAAGTAAAAACAAATACTGTAAATTTCTTGAACTTTCTAAATTATTTCAACTGTTGAGTATAATTGAAATTATGTTACTATTTAACTGAAACTTTTAAATTTTGCATTTTAAGCATGCACTTTCCTTATAATTTTTTTTATATATAATTTTAATGCTTGCAATGTGATGCACAGAAATGTTCTCGCAGAATATTTTTTCAAGCATATAACAAGACATATTCGTACAAAATTTTATTTCAATCCGTTGAGTAGTCGTATTGTAATGTTGTGAAAACGACATTTGCTCAAATTGTGAATGACTAGTGTAAAACTACAAAAAAAAAAAAAAAAAAAATTCGTGACGTTATTCACTGGATCGAGTAACAGCCTAACTATGTTCAAAATCTGACTTCATTTGTTCATTAGTTTCTGAGAGCAAGCAGCAGGGTACCTCGATTTAGCAATATACTGACCGAAAGACCGATTAACAACAAAAAACTAAATAGTATTTATTTTGTGTTTTGTAACCAGTCCCTTCAAAAACGTATAGATCTCTGAAAAAGATATGTTCGAATACTTACTTCTATTTAGCGAGGGGAGTAAAATAAATAGGACAAGAAGAATTACAAAAATATCATTTACACATATAATTTCTTTTCCTGCAACACATAGGAAAGGAGAAGTATTGTGATAGGGTAAAAATCGGACACTCGGATTTTGATAAGTTTTTCCAATGTTGAGCGTCCTTGAATACTAATCAGCCATTTTTTTTAATGATGTCTGTCTATCTGCGCAGTTTTTTTTTTTTTTTTTCAGGAATTTTTGTCTGGGGGGGGGGGGGAGAGAAATAGATCCTCAAAGGGAACAAGTTATCTAATATAATTTTAACTAACTACTAATAGTAGTAATTATTATATATACACATATATAGAAGTAATTACTATATATATAGCAAATATACTTATTCAAATATTGCAAGAAAAACTCGCTCCGGCTAAACAGATCCTCAGATAAGATCCTTGAGAAATAGATCCTCAAAGGGAACAAGTTATCTAATATAATTTTAACTAACTACTAATAGTAGTAATTATTATATATACACATATATAGAAGTAATTACTATATATATAGCAAATATACTTATTCAAATATTGCAAGAAAAACTCGCTCCGGCTAAACAAAAAGATGAAAAACTTTTAAAATAATGTACATTGAATTATAGCTACAAAATTTCATTCTGAAAATAATCAATCACAAAATAAAATTATAATAATGATCTAAATGCTGCCCACATAAGAAGTGGAAACTAGGTTAAAATGCGGCAAATTTTTTCACAAAAAGTATTTTGTGAGTTTCTGAATTTATTAGCATTTGGTACAGTGACATAAAATCTCTTCGGGGGTGGATGGGAGAATGTTTCCAGAAGGAACTTCGCCCCCCCCCCCCCCGTCAGATATATTCCTAAAAGAATCACCTTTGTCTTTGGTAATGATATCTCTATAACAAATCAATAAAATAGAATACAATTCGATAATACTAAATCAATCAATAAATATCAGAGACTCATTAATTTAAGGGTAAAAGGGACAGAAGAAAGCCATCAATTTTTGAACATTTAAAATCAAAACTAGGATAAGCATGAAAAGTATAAAGTTTAAAAATGTTAAAAAATTAGATATTTTAATTGAATTTTCATTTAAAAGCGAATATCATCATTTATATAGGACGTTTCGGGATAATTTGCATTTTTTATTTGAAACGTAAAAAAAAAATCATAAAAAAATTAAATATACTCAATCTTATTAAGTTAGTACCCATTTTGAAAATACTTTTAACAGGAAATGAATGAATACCATTGTTTAGAAGTTCTCATTGAGCATTTTACTTTTCCATATGCGGCGGTATATGTATAGAAAAAATTAGTCAAATCAAAATATATTTGGTGTACAAACCAATAACTGTCAGAGGGCCTCTTAATTTTCTCGAAGGCCAAGATCTTCAATTTTCTTATTTCGGTAATTTCGATTTTCTTATTTCGATTTTTGATGATGTAACAAACGTTAATAAATTAAAATGCTCTACTGGACTGCACTGTGTACCAAATTTCAGCTCTTTAGGAAGTAGAAATATATGTTAAAATTCCATCAAAGAAGTTGGAACAGACAGACACACACACACGCATCATTCATGACGAGGTAAATAAAAGTTTTTAATAACAAAATTTATTAATATGTATGGAAAAGCATGTATTAGGCCATAGATTTTTTTTATCTAAAATTTAATGGCATCATTTATATGATGCTAACATATTTCGTTCTTGAGATATTGCACATTTTTTTAATTTAAAACGGTAAGAATCAAAAGATTTAATCCCACGAAAAATCCATTCACTTGAGAAACATTTGGAACAAACTAAAATATGTCGGTTTAGCAGTGTTTCTCTATTCTACTGCATTTATAAAAGTTAACAGTAAAATGAGTGGCAGGGAGGGGCGGCCAAATTGCTTTCTGCTTGGGGCGGCAAAAAACCTAGAGCCGGGCCTGCTAATAAGCTTCCAGTAAAAGAACCCACGGATATATTGGACATTTGCATGAAATATGGAACAACTTTAGGTACTTATTCACGTGTGTAGTGAACCCTGGGCTGGATATACTAAAAAATCATTGAACGATAGTGAACTGAAGCGATATACAAGTTGAAAAAATAAGGCAATAATGTGTATGGGAAAAATATAATAACGTAACACTAAATGCACATGCGGACTTTGATATAAATATTCTGAAAAATGTAACTGTTTGATATTGAGCAAATTGTATATAAAATTTATAAAAAAAAAAATCACCATAATGCACATACTGTGGGCTACACTATAACCGCAAAGACAGAGTATGGCATGGATCTAAAATTTTAGACAGCAGGCAAATGTGTTTTATCAAAACCTATTACTGCATTCAATTTTTCTTTTATGAACTTGAAAAAATTAAGAATGCTTTTAATGAACTTTTTTCTTTCCTTATATACCTAATGTACAAGGAAAGTATTGTGACGGGGTCGAAAATACGAATACAAGTTTTCGACAGAAGAGCACGTTTCAAGCATCCCTGATCGCGAATCGAAAATTTTTGAAGTGATGTCTGTGTATGTGTGTGTCAGTGAGTCTTTGGAGACGATAACTGACGAACAAATGGACCGATTCGAACGAAATTTGGACAAAAATCACAATCCGTAAACACTGGAAGCCAATTGTTTTTATACGCAATCCAATATTCAGAACTCCCCTAAATTTTTGAGTGAAATTTTGAAAAAATCTTCAAAAAATCAAAACCGCTAAAAAAGTTACGCAAATAGACATTTCTTATGTAATATTTCCTAAGAAATAAACTTTAGAATTCTAGCACGAGCCGTTCTCGAGATATTACACATTTTCAAATAAATTTATCAAAATATTTCATAAATAAAAAAAAGTATATTAATTGTTGAGAAACATGTTCACTTTTCATATGTAATACCATGCGATAAATATGGTGACATCTTTCTCGTGGATCTAGCTCGTTCCGTTCATGATTTTGTATTTGAACGCCAATAGTCATTTATCTACTGTAAGAATAACTGATTTCTTCGTCCATAACGCTTGGCGATATTTTGGCGACGGTTTGGGTGGAATGTCGCCAACTTGGCGCAATTTTAAATGTTGCTAAATTAACGACAAACTCGTCAAATGGATAAAAATGACACTAAATCAATGACGACTCATTGATGATGACGACATAGAAAATGACGAGTCATTGACGAAAATTCAATATCTTGGAAGGAATACAAATAACTACTTTAAAAATAATCTATTTTTTTTTACTGTAAAAGTAGTAAATTCATTGCATTATATAAGGAAAGTCATGTTGGATATCTGTGATGAATCGCCGTTTGAGCGATACAAAACAATTTGTGACTCTCACTTTCTCGCCAACCTCCTGCAACCCTTCATCTTCAAAACAGAACTCTGTTTTCCTCTGAAAGACTCGGACGTTAATAGTCGTACTCTTGCAAGAACTGAATGTAAATAATATCTGTATATATTACTGTAAATTAATGCATAATAATAAAATTTAAAACTGTTACAGTAGTAGTCACTCTGCGCAAATCCTGTGTCAATACCAAATTATATAGTTCAAGGATCAAGAGGCGCTACTGAAAAAGATGTAATAAAGGTAAGTGACTTTTATTTCACTACCTTATCTTATCTTACCACTTATATATATATTATAAAATTTATATAAAGAAAAAAAACCAACAGATTATGAGACTGACGTCTCTCGAATAAACATCCTTGAGTATATAATAATTTGTAACAAAATGTCTCTCATAAAAGACAGCACTTATATTGCAAAATTAAATGCAACTAACTATGCCACATGGAAATTTAAAATGGAAATGTATCTCATTAAAGAAGATCTGTATAATATTATACAAGATGAATCGCCTGATCCGATAACGGCGAAGTGGCAAAAATCCGACCAACAGGCACGCGCATTAATAAATTTATGTATTGAGGATAATCAAATTATTCATGTTAAATATGAAACCACTGCTAAAGCTACATGGGAAGCTCTCAGAAAAATTCATGAAAGGTCAAATCTCTCAAGTAAACTCTTTTTACTGAGAAAACTCTACAGCACTAAGCTGGAAGAAGGTGGTAACATGAACACGCACATTGTAAACATGTTAGAGCTAATCGATAAGCTACGAGCTATTGGTGAAAATACAAGTAATTCTCATATATCAGCACTACTACTATGTTCAGTACCAAGAAGTTACGACGGACTTATTACCGCTCTTGAGGCGAGACCGGAAGATGAATTAACTCCGGATTTCATTAGAGGGAAAATTAATAGATGAGTACAATCGAAGAAAAAAAAACTCGATAAATGAACCATCTAAAGCTTACAAAATCTTTAACAGAAATAAAAATCGAGAAAATAAATTTTGTACATATTGTCAAAAACAGAGTCATTTTAAATCCGAATGCTGGCATCTTAAAAATAAGAATTCCAACTTTCAGAAATATCCCTCAAAGAATTATATTAAACCCAAGCAAAAGTCCTCTTTCTTTGTTGAAACGAAAGGCGAATCAGGTGATGACTCACCAGACACATTTCGAAAACAAGCGGGCACTTCGGCTCCATTTCGCCAGCCCCCCCACCTCGGAATTTCAAAATTTCAATGATGCCATTCGTTTGTACTACGTTTGTACCGGATTGTACCGTCAAAATTTTCGTTTGTACCACTTCCGGAACGGGGTTATTCCCATTTCAAAGTGGGGGGGCTGGCGAAACGGCAGCCCCCCACCTCGGAATTTCAAAATTTCAATGATGCCATTCGTTTGTACTACGTTTGTACCGGATTGTACCGTCAAAATTTTCGTTTGTACCACTTCCGGAACGGGGTTATTCTCATTTCAAAGTGGGGGGGGGGCTGGCGAAACGGCAGCCCCCCACCTCGGAATTTCAAAATTTCGTCGATGCCATTCGTTTGTACTACGTTTGTACCGGTTTGTACCGTAAAAATTTTCGTTTGTACCACTTCCGGTACGGCGTAATTTTAATTTTAAAATGGGTGACCTTGAGCTCCGACAAACCCAACCTCGAAATTTCAAAATTTCGTCGATGCCATTCGTTTGTATTACGTTTGTACCGGTTTGTACCGTAAAAATTTTCGTTTGTACCACTTCCGGTACGGCGTAATTTTAATTTAAAAGTGGGTGACCTTGAGCTCCGGCAACCCCCCCACGTCGGAATTTCAAAATTTCGTCGATGCCATTCGTTTGTACTACGTTTGTACTGGTTTGTACCGTAAAAATTTTCGTTTGTACCACTTCCGGTACGGCATAATTTTCATTTAAATGTGGGTGACCTTGAGCTCCGGCAACCCCCCACTTCGAAATTTCAAAATTTCGTCGATGCCATTCGTTTGTATTACGTTTGTACCGGTTTGTACCGTAAAAATTTTCGTTTGTACCACTTCCGGTACGGCGTAATTTTTATTTAAAAGTGAGTGACCTTCAGCTCCAGCAACCCCCCACCTCGAAATTTCAAAATTTCGTCGATGCCGTTCGTTTGTACTACGTTTGTACCGGTTTGTACCGAAAAAATTTTCGTTTGTACCACTTCCGGTACGGCGTAATTTTTATTTAAAAATCGGTCACCTTGAGCTTCGGCAACCCCCCCACCTCGAAATTTCAAAATTTCGTCGATGCCATTCAATTGTACTACATTTGTACTGGTTTGTACCGTAAAAATTTTCGTTTGTACCACTTCCGGTATGGCGTAATTTCTATTTAAAAGTTGGTGACCTTGAGCTCCGGTAACCCCCCACCTCGAAATTTCAAAATTTCGTCGATGCCATTCGTTTGTATAACGTTTGTACTGGTTTGTACCGTAAAAATTTTCGCTTGTACCACTTCCGGTACGGCGTAATTTTTATTTAAAAGTCGGTCACCTTGAGTTTCGGCAAGCCCCCACCTCGAAATTTCAGAATTTAGTTGATGATTCCATTCATTTGTGGGACGTTTGTACCGGATTGTACCAAAAAATGTTCGTTTGTACCACTTCCGGTACGGCGTTATTCTCATTTCAAAGTGAGGGGGGAGAAACATCAGCCCCCACCTAAGAATTTGAAAATTTCGTCAATGCCATTCGTTTGTACTAAGTTTGTACCGGATTGTACTACCGTAAAAATATTCGTTTGTACCACTTCCGGTACGGTGTTGTTCTCATTTCAAAGTGGGCTTGCTTTAGAAACGGCAGCCCCGTTCACCTAGGAATTTCAAAATTTCGTCGATGCCATTGGTTTGTACTACGTTTGTACCAAATGGTACCGTAAAAATTTTCATTTGTACCACTTCCGGTACAGCGTAGTTTTTATATAAATGTGGGTGTCCTTGAGCATCGGCAACCCCCCACCTCGTAATTTTAAAATTTCGTCGATACCATTGGTTTGTACTACGTTTGTACCGGATTGTACCGCAAAAATTTTCGTGTGTACTACTTCCGGTACGGCGTAATATTAATTTCAAAGTGGGGGCTGGAAAAATGGCAGCTTTGACCTCAGAATTTTCATATTTCAGTGACGTCGTTCGCATGTACTTCATTTGCATGGAATGTACCGCTAAAATTTTCATTTATACCGTTTCCTATATATAGTTGTTCCCATTTCAAAGTGGGAGACTCCATTTCGCCCCTTCTCAGTTCCGAATTTCCAATATGCATCAAATAATTAAAGAACATGCTTTTATGACAATAAAATTTATATATGTATTAAAACATACAAATACAAATAAATATATTTTTACAAATCAGCACATTTATTCAGTACATTATTCAAATATTTTGCTTAAGCCGACGCAGTGGTCGAGTGGTCAAGGCGAGTGTTTCCACAGCAATCGCTCGACCGCCGCGTTTTGGGTTCGAGTCCCACGTAAAACATGGATGTTTGTGTTGCGGGCGTAGTGTGTTCCGCCCCCCCTCTGGTGCGCCTGGGGCAACGTCTTAGGACGGCTAAATGGTTCACGTTCTGGCCGCTGACGAAAGGCGAATGACGAAAGTCAAGTGCCTGGCCATTAATATATATATATATATATATATATATATATATATATATATATATATATATATATATATATATATATATATATATATTTTGCTTAACATATATTTATACAAATATTCAACTCAATTTACATTTATATAAATATTTAGTTTAATTTACATTTTCACAAATATTTAACTCAATTGACATTTATATAAATATTTAGCTCAATTTGCACTTATACAAAGTAGCACTTATACATACTAATACGAATATGTAGCACATGTACATTGAAAAATTTGAAGATATATTTCGGTACTTGTGAGTATTTAAAATAGGTTTCAGGAAATAAAGTATTTAAAATATTGATTAATTAAAAAATGTTATGTACCCAACACAATTGAGTATAATATAGTTTTAAAAGTAAAGTAGGAATTAGCTATCATGGATGTGAGAATTTGGTTGCAAATCATTTTAATTGCATTCATTTAATTTTATTTATATAAAAATTAGCGAAATTATTTTGCAGAAGTACTGCTTTTACTGTCCTGCATATTAGTTTCCCTATAGAGTATAGGGAACTTATTTAACTGGGGCAAGTTTTCAACGGAAGAACACGTTTCAAGCATCCTAGAACAAGAACCGAACGTTTATGAAGTCATTTCTGTATGTGTTAGCACGTGTGAATACACGCTAATATACTGTTACGACGTATTCTCTGGAATCGTGGGTGTGCGTCCAGGATACAAGAAAGAATCCAAATTTCTGGATAACTAACACGTTTATAAGCACAACATAAACAGGAATAAGATACAGCAAATGGTTCGATAACTATCTCACAAGATTACTAAACAACTGCTAGGTACAGTAAAATAGCAATTAAATACTCAGTTAATTTCACAAAACAGCGGATGCTATCCTGAAAATAATGACTTATCTCATAATTTCAATGTAGCTCGTATCACGTCAACTGCTCTCCAATTGAGCGATGACTCTTTTTATATATTCTCAGTAGAAACTGCCAGAAGGGGCTCATATCTCGTAGAATACTCGTCATTTTAAGAAGGTTCTCGAACATTCGAAATGTCGCCAATAAAACACCAAATCTGGCAACCATAGCTCGACAGTCCTGAAATGGCATCCCTAGACCCACATCATAGGGATGGCTGCCTGTACGGTGTTTCACTTCTGGTTCTCAAAAGTGCTTCCACTGAAGGCTTCATGATCGGGACAGTACATAGTGTATGTGTGTGCCTGTGAGTCGGCGGAGGTGTTATCTCACACGCGAATGAAGAGTTTTGAATATAATTTGGTACGATTATTGACCTCAGTGTATACTGGATTCCAATTGATTTTAAATGTAATCGAAAGTTTGGAAGACCCCTCCGCCTCCCCCATATTTTGAACGAAAGCTTGAAAAAATCATTAACCAGAACTTTCAATAATGATAAAAAAAAAAAAATCATTTCAGACGTAATTGATAGACAAATGATAGAAACTTTAGAATGTTAGAATGAACCATTCTCGAGATACTACACAAGTTTCGAATAAATTTTTGAAAAAATTATTAAAGCAAATTAAGAATCTGAATGCTGTTAAATGTTTAATTATTTCATACATAATATCCACTTAGAAAACGATTGACATACCACATACGACATTTCGAAATATTGCACATTTTTCATGTAAATTTATTCAAAACATAATGTTAAATTAAACAAGAAAGATCAATCATGCATAAGCATTGATTATGAAACACTTTCCAACTGAAATGTAATTTCATTTAAAAATTTCTGAAATGTGATACATTTAGTGGTGATATCTTTTACATTATCACAGTACTACAGTAATTTATTATACTTTTATGTATTTCATTTTTAATGTATTTCATTTTTTCAACCCGGGTTCAATGCAAAACTAATTGGGTGATTTATTCATTTATATTCCCATAGGTCCACAGACCGTCTGAACAACATACTAAAATTTCATTTTGATAAAGTCATTTTTACTGCAGTTATCGTGCGAACGAACAGACAGAAGGAACAAAGTCATAAACACTTTTCAACTATGCTATAAAGTGTTAATAAGGAAGAATTTCAAAATGTACATTATATAACAAAATTATACAACAAAAATAATAATGGGAATAAATAATATACTATAATTTATGACATAAAAGTCCTATAAAGTTCTTCTGAACAATATTGCCATATACTCTAAATACATAATAGTACAAGAAAGATCAATCATGCATAAGCATTGATTATGAAACACTTTCCAACTGAAATGCAATTTCATTTAAAAATCTCTAAAATGTGATACATTCAGTGGTGATATCCTTTACATTATACAGTACATTACACAGTACTACAGTAATTTATTACACTTAAATATTTAAAACTGTATCGAAATATAAATCATCTGATTCTTTATGCAAAATCAATGAATATTTCATTCATATAACTTGTATTCCAGACTCCAGAGCTAAATAATTTTGTGTGAAAAAAATTCAGCAATTCTTATGTAATTCATCTTACAATCGCTTGAGATATTTGCATTCTGCATATGTTAAAATTAGGCTTCGTTGAAGAAATAATAAAATTTTAGGGATCATTTAAAATCACAACTATTGTAATTGCATAGGCACGGAATTTAGGTACACAGATAATACACAGATAATATATGTGTGTATGTGTATGTACTCAAAGTATTGGAATCGTGCCGAAGATCGGAACTCGAATTTTCAAAGGATCTACACGTTTTGGGACTTCTAGAACACGAAAAAACTATTTTTAGGAAGACGTCTGTGTGTGTAAGGTTGTATCTGTGTATGTTTCTGTGTGGATATTACATCCACTCTAATTGAAAAACTAATAGACCGATTTTCATACAATTTGGTAGGTATGTTTTTTGTGGGAAATCCTGATGTTCATTAGATTATAGTACGATTCGTAATAAAAGAATCTGCCTTCTTTGCGAAATGGCCGCAGAAATTGCCTTTATCCACTCTAGCTAAAAACTAATGGAAAAAATTTAACAAAATTTGGTGCATAATATTTCAATAACCTACAAGTGATTTATATACCAAATTTAACAAAATTTGGTATATAAATCATTTGTAGGTTATTCTACTACGATTCGGGAAAAAGGAACTGGCTAATTTTGCGAAATGGCCCGCAAAAATCGTTATATATAAAAATATAAGACTACGTGTGTTCAATTATATCAATTAAATTCCTATTTTATACGTGATTTTTGACAACAAAAAGAATAAGACTAACCCCATTACTCTAGGACTAGCCGTTCCTGAGATATTCTAGTTTTTTCGCGTTTTCGCTACGCCACCTTTGACAATAAGTCCAGCTATCAAATGAGAACCAAATTTAAGTTTAACGTGTAAATTCAATGTCATTTAAAATACTTATGGTTGTTATTTTATGCAGATAAACTCAAATTATTATTGAATAAATAAAGAGAACGAATATGAGTCTGCAGGGAAAGACATGGGCTGTCCACATCAGAATTTTTAACAATATTACAACAATGATTTATAGAAGTGAACGGGGATTATTTTCAGGCCATTTCGAAAAAAATGTATGATCTATATTTAAAGATCCACCAAATTGCTGTAGAATAAAATGTTCTACAAATTTAAGCTGTGTACCAAATTTTAACTCTCTAGGACGTATGAAAGTGCATTAAAAATGCCATCCAATAAGTATATCATGAAGAGTTATATAAAATTTAAAAAAAATGAAAAATTGTTATCTACAAAATTTATTTTAAAATGTGAAGCCTCTCCCATATGCACTACGTTTAAACAAATGGAAAGATATTTATTATATAATATATCTCTCTTTTCTTTCTGGAAGATATCCCAAAGTCAGAATTTAATTGAATTTGTTTTTTTCCCTATATTAAATAATTTTTAATTAAAAAACTACTTAACATATTTTACTGAATTTTTTTTATATATTCTATGGGATAATGTGAATATTTTCTAAAAATTTCGAAGCAATTCGTGAATTTTAAATTTACTTAAAAAATGTTTGAAAAATTAGGTCCCATAGGGTTCAATGTATTTCATTTTTTCAACCCGGGTTCAATAACAAACTAATTGGGTGATATTATTTATTTATATTCCCATAGGGCCTACAGACCGTCTGAACAACATACTAAAATTTCATTTTGATAAAGTCATTTTTACGGCAGTTATCGTGCTAACGGACAGACAGACAGACAGACAGACAGACAGAATGAACAAAGTCATAAACACTTTTCAACTTTGTTGTAAAGTGTTAAAAAAAGGGAAGAAAGTATCGCCACATATAACACTTAGTAACAGTGTAGTAACACCTTCCACATACAATATTATGCAACATTATTCATATAAATCTAGATCATTCCATTCACTGGAAAAAATACATTTTGACAGTCATAGTAATTTGACGCCTATGAATTCGCCAATAGTAATTTATTTCATGTAATTGATATTAAACAAATGTTGATGTCATTTCATGATATTGTAATTAAGTAAACGTGAATATGAGAAGGTCATTCGTTTGGACTAGTAATTTGCCCAAAGCACCTAATTTCAATTGACGTCGTATTATTTTAATGCCAAAAACATTGTTCTGTGGACCTTGTACACCATTGTTTCGCCGTGAAAGATGTAGAATCATTGCATTATGTAGGAAAAGTCATGTTCTGCCCACATCAGATTTTTTAATCCATTCTGAGCCAGCTGATAATTAATTTGCACAAGCAGCTTGCTAGACAATTCTATGAAACCAAACATTGCAAATTTTTCTTATTATTAGGCCAATTAGCAATTGCACACCAGGGTATCACCGAAAAAAGTTTAAATATGAATTGCAATTAGTACTGCTTACAGAAAATCCGCCAAGAAAGAAGGAAGGCCGCCACTCTGACGTCGCAACCTTTCAGTGGACTAATCCCATATCCTCGAATGAGTATCAATTTAGTACTTGTGAAATTTCAGAAAATGTAACATTGAGTAATTAGATTGCATGCTATTGAAGAATTATCTCATTGTATACAAAAAATATAAAATAATAATATTATAACTTCTATCAGCATAAAGTTGTACAATGTAGCATTAGTAATATACTAACGTAATATTTTGAACTTTTTTTTTTAAATTAAAGTACCTGTACAAGCAAGTATTTCTTTAATTCTCTATACTTTCACTCGAAATGTCTTCGAAACTAAAGATCGATATAAATAGTAGGCGACAAAAGTATGTATTAGAAAATTTAGTTTCTAATAGATTCCTTTTGAAATTTGCCGCAAAAGGCAACACTCCTCTAGCAGGATGACCATACTTATCTCATACCTAATAGAAATATATTTCCTTGAATTCTTTTAAATTAAAAACACTTGTCAGAAACGTAAGGTTTTCCCTCAAAATCTAAACTGCTGATTAATTTTAAATGCAGAAATAATGAAAAAATAGACCAAATTACTAATTAATACTCATAACAAACTAAGATTAATAATTAAAAGCAATTAAAGGAGTTCAAAACATAAAACAATAAGAAGTTATCTTGTTGAACACCAATGTTTGTCACAGAAATGTCAGTTTTATACTGGAACGTGGTGGTGTCCATGTACACAACTAGTTTCAAAAATTATAATATTCCATTAGTAAATAGTCCCCCTTCTCAAATTTAATGTCTTGCATATTTTCTATAAAGCTATAAAAATAATTTTATTACCTATGTAATTGTACAAATAAATATATGATATATGAATATCACTAGAAACATGGTATGATTAATAAAAACAATATGATATTTCTTAATGACAGATTAATTGATTTGCATAATTTTGAATCCAGGTGAATTTGAATTACAAAGTACAAGATCTTATTGGCATTAATAATCACCTAATGACATTTTGCCTTACAGAAAAGACTATGATGGAAAATTAAACTGTAACATTAAGAAGATATATCATGTAAGCTTAAGATGTACAGCATGTAAGCTTAGATGTACGGCATGTAAGCTTAAGAATTGGTACAAACGAAAATTTTTATGGTATAATATCCGGTAATTATCCGGTTCAAACGTAGTCCAAACGCATGGCATCGACGAAATTTTGAAATTCCGAGGTGGGAGGATTACCGATGCTCAAGGCCACTCACTTTTAAATAAAAATTACGCCGTACCGGAATTGATACAAACGAAAACTTTCACGGTACAATCCAGTACAAACATAGTACAAACGAATGGAATCAACGAAATTTTGAAATTTCGAGGTGGGGGTTGCCGATTCTCAAGGTCACAGACTTTTAAATAAAAATTACGCCGTACCGGAAATGGTACAAACGAAAATTTTCACGATACAATCCGGTACAAACGTCCTACAAACGAATGCAATCATGAACTAAATTCTGAAATTTCGAGGTGGGGGGCTTGCCGAAGCTCAAGGTAACCGACTTTTAAATAAAAATTACGCCGTACCGGAAGTGGTACAAACGAAAATTTTTACGGTACAAACGTAGTACAAACGAATGGCATTAACGAAATTCTGAAATTTCGAGGTGGGGGATTGCCGAAGCTCAAGGTGACCGACATTTAATTAAAAATTACGCCGTACCGGAAGTAGTACATACGAAAATTTTTACGGTACAAACCGGTACAAACGTAGTACAAACGAACGGCATCGACGAAATTTTGAAATTTCGAGGTGGGGTGTTGCTGGAGCTGAAGGTCACCCACTTTTAAATAAAAATTACGCCGTACCGGAAGTGGTACAAACGAAAATTTTTACGGTACAAACCGGTACAAACGTAATATAAACGAATGGCATCGACGAAATTTTGAAATTTCGAGGTGGGAAACTAACGGAGCTCAAGGTCATCCACTTTTAAATAAAAATTACGCCGTACCGGAAGTGGTACAAACGAAAATTTTTACGGTACAAACCAGTACAAATGTAGTACAAACGAATGGCATCGACGAAATTTTGAAATTTCGAGGTGGGGGGTTGCCGAATATCAAGGTGACCGATTTTTAAATAAAAATTACGCCGTACCGGAAGTGGTACAAACGAAAATTTTTACGGTACAAACCGGTACAAACGTAGTACAAACGAATCGCATTGACGAAATTTTCAAATTCTTAGGAGGGGGCTGATGTTTCTCTCCTCTCACTTTGAAATGAGAATAACGCCGTACCGGAAGTGGTACAAACGAACATTTTTTGGTACAATCCGGTACAAATGTCCCACAAACGAATGGAATCATCAATTAAATTCTGAAATTTCGAGGTGGGGACTTGCCGAAACTCAAGGTGACCCACTTTTAAATAAAAATTACGCCGTACCGGAAGTGGTACAAACGAAAATTTTTTCGGTACAAACCTGTACAAACATAATACAAACGAATGGCATCGACGAAATTTTGAAATTTCGAAGTGGGGGGTTGCCGGAGCTCAAGGTCACCCACATTTAAATGAAAATTATGCCGTACCGGAAGTGGTACAAACGAAAATTTTTACGGTACAAACCAGTACAAATGTAGTACAAACGAATGGCATCGACGAAATTTTGAAATTTCGAGGTGGGGGGGTTGCCGAAGCTCAAGGTGACCGATTTTTAAATAAAAATTACGCCGTACCGTAAGTGGTACAAACGAAAATTTTTACGGTACAAACCGGTACAAACGTAGTACTAACGAATGGCATCGACGAAATTTTGAAATTTCGAAGTGGGGGGTTGCCGGAGCTCAAGGTCACCCACATTTAAATGAAAATTATGCCGTACCGGAAGTGGTACAAACGAAAATTTTTACGGTACAAACCAGTACAAACGTAGTATAAACGAATGGCATCGACGAAATTTTGAAATTCCGACGTGGGGGGGTTGCCGGAGCTCAAGGTCACCCACTTTTAAATTAAAATTACGCCGTACCGGAAGTGGTACAAACGAAAATTTTTACGGTACAAACCGGTACAAACGTAATACAAACGAATGGCATCGACGAAATTTTGAAATTTCGAGGTTGGGTTTGTCGGAGCTCAAGGTCACCCATTTTAAAATTAAAATTACGCCGTACCGGAAGTGGTACAAACGAAAATTTTTACGGTACAAACCGGTACAAACGTAGTACAAACGAATGGCATCGACGAAATTTTGAAATTCCGAGGTGGGGGGGCTGCCGTTTCGCCAGCCCCCCCACTTTGAAATGAGAATAACCCCGTTCCGGAAGTGGTACAAACGAAAATTTTGACGGTACAATCCGGTACAAACGTAGTACAAACGAATGGCATCATTGAAATTTTGAAATTCCGAGGTGGGGGGGCTGCCGTTTCGCCAGCCCCCCCCCACTTTGAAATGGGAATAACCCCGTTCCGGAAGTGGTACAAACGAAAATTTTGACGGTACAATCCGGTACAAACGTAGTACAAACGAATGGCATCATTGAAATTTTGAAATTCCGAGGTGGGGGGGCTGGCGAAATGGAGCTGGGCACTTCGGCTCTTATTACTGCTCCGATTTGTGAAAACCAAAACAAAAATCGCTCTCTTCAGACGATGCATTCGCAGTAACAAATGTAAACAATCTTTGCAGTACTTGGCTCATAGACTCGGGGGCGTCAGCGCATATGTGTAATGACCCAGATTTCTTCACGGAAATAAACTATGAAGCTCGAAGCACGATTACAGTCGCGAATGGAAATAAGTTACAAGCTAAGGGTTGTGGCGAATGCGTAATTTTAACTAAGAAACCGAACAACTCGGAAAATAAAATAAGACTACAAAATGTTTTGTACGTTCCTGAATTAGAAAGTAATCTAATGTCAGTTAAAATGGCAACTCAAAATGGTTGTACAGTTATATTTGAGGAAAACAAATGCACAATTATGAAAAATGGAAGTGTGTGCTTAGAAGCTAGGGCACACGATAGTTTATACGAAGTCATGGCGGAAAGGGATAATAATAATGAAAATACTTCAACACATTTTGCCTTACAATGCAAAAATAAAAATTGCATAGAAACATGGCACAAAAGACTTGGTCATAGAAATAATGATGCCATAAAACAGTTAATTTCTGAAAAACTAGCTGACGGAATTCAGATTGATAAGTGTCAACATGAGAATACATGTGACAACTGTATCAAAGGAAAAATATCTCAATTACCTTACCCTAAAGAAAGCAAATACAGAGCAACAAAAGCACTTGAATTAGTACATTCAGATATTTGCGGACCAATGCGTACTCCTACGTTCAGCGGGAAATTATATTTTCTTACATTTGTAGATGATTACAGTCGTTTCACTATGATTTATCTCATTTCAAAGAAAAGTGAAGTATATACCAAACTTAAGGAATACATAGCAACGACTAGAAATAAATTTGGAAGAGAAATAAGTACACTAAGATCGGACAATGGAGGAGAATATATTAGTAAGGAAATTGAAGACTGTCTAAAGGATCACGGGATCCATCATCAGGTTACTGTACCTCACTCACCGTCACAAAACGGAATAAGTGAAAGGAAAAACCGTAGTTTAACAGAAATGACTAGATGCATGCTATTGGAAGCAGGATTACCACATAAATATTGGGGTGAAGCAGTTAGCACTGCAAACTATTTACAGAATCGCTTGCCCACAAAACCAAACAAGAAAACACCACACGAAATGTGGACGGGAAGAAAACCCGATCTATCCCATATTAAAATATTTGGCTGTAAAGCATTCGCTTACATAGATAAAACAAAGCGAGGAAAACTCGATGACAAAGCCATCGAAGGAATCTTTGTTGGATATGACAACAGGAGCAAAGGTTACCGAATTAAAGTAGGAGAAAATAACATAATAATCAGTAGAACAGTAAGGTTCATAGAAGAAATAAAAGAAGAAAAGGTAGAAATTCCTATTACAGAAATTCATGAATCTGAAACTAAAGAACCAAGGAGATCAGAAAGAGTAAATAAAGGACAACCTCCAGAAAGATTTGGTTACTATACTGAAGGTACAAAAGTCATTGAACCAAAAGACTTTGAAGAATTGCAAACTTTGGAACCAGAAGAAAGAATGAAATGGATAGAAGCAACTAAAGAAGAAATAAATTCTTTAGAAAATAATGACACATGGGAATTAGTAGATTTACCCAAAGGAAGAAAAACCATAGGATGCAAGTGGACATTTAAAGCGAAGCTGAATGCAGATGGAAAAATTGAAAGATACAAAGCCAGACTAGTTGCAAAAAACTTCAGTCAAAAATTCGGCACAGATTACGACGAAACATTCGCACCAGTCGTAAAGCATACAACGATAAGAACATTCCTAGCAGCAGCAGCACATAAGGACATGAAAGTTCACCACATTGATATAAAAACAGCATTCCTCCATGGTAATTTAGAACAAGAAATTTATATGGATCAACCAGTAGGTTACAACAACTTGCAAGATAATAAAGTATGCAAACTAAGAAAAGCCATATATGGACTAAAACAAGCAGCAAGAGCTTGGAACTTAAAAATTGGAGAGAAACTACAAGAAAACTCATTCAAACAGAGTAAAGCAGATCCTTGTCTTTTCATAAGAAATGATGAACAACCTGTATATATCATCTTATATGTTGATGACATCCTTATATCAAGTAAAAATGAAAAAACAATTCAAGAAATCATCAGAAACTTGAAAAAAGAATTTGAAGTCAAAGACCTAGGAGAGGTTAGCTACTATCTCGGAATAAAAATTGAAAGATCTAATAATGGAGATTTCACACTATCTCAGAAGACCAAAATTGAAGATATTGCAGAAAATTTCTCTCTACAAGACTCAAAACCAACCTACACACCAATGAACACAGACTACTGCAAAATGGATGATGATGATGATGTCTTAGAAGATAATACCAGATACAGAAAAGCAGTAGGGGCATTACTGTACATAGCCACAATTACTAGACCAGATATTGCAAACTCAATCAACTTACTAAGCAGAAGAAATGAAAAACCTAGACAAAAAGATTGGACAGCAATAGAAAAAGTAATAAGATATCTAATAACTACAAAAGATCTGAAACTCCTAATCTCCAAAAACGAAGAACCAGTTCTTAAAGGATACACCGATGCAGACTGGGGAAATGATAAGATATCGAGAAAATCAACAAGTGGATACATATTTCAAATTGGAAATAGTACAATATCGTGGAATTCAAAAAGGCAAAATTGCATTGCTTTATCCTCCACAGAAGCAGAATACGTGGCAGCAGCAAATGCAGCGCAAGAAGCACAATGGTTAATTGGACTAACGGAAGATCTCGGACTAAAGCAAATTTTACCTATAACACTGTATGAAGACAATAAATCCTGCATCATACTATCACAAAACAATAAAAACAGTTCAAGAACAAAACACATTGACATTAAACATCACTACCTAAGGGATCTCCAAGAAAAGAAACAAATAGAGTTAGAGTATTGCAGAAGCAATGAAATGGTGGCAGATATGTTCACAAAACCACTTGGAAGACCACAATTTCAGACACTTAGAAACAAAATTGGTCTCAATACGGCTCACATCAAGTAGGGGTGTTGGATATCTGTGATGAATCGCCGTTTGAGCGATACAAAACAATTTGTGACTCTCACTTTCTCGCCAACCTCCTGCAACCCTTCATCTTCAAAACAGAACTCTGTTTTCCTCTGAAAGACTCGGACGTTAATAGTCGTACTCTTGCAAGAACTGAATGTAAATAATATCTGTATATATTACTGTAAATTAATGCATAATAATAAAATTTAAAACTGTTACAGTAGTAGTCACTCTGCGCAAATCCTGTGTCAATACCAAATTATATAGTTCAAGGATCAAGAGGCGCTACTGAAAAAGATGTAATAAAGGTAAGTGACTTTTATTTCACTACCTTATCTTATCTTACCACTTATATATATATTATAATATTTATATAAAGAAAAAAAACCAACAAGTCATCTATCTGCTGCCGACATCAGAATTTTTTTTTATGAACTTGAAACAATTAAGAATGCTTTTTATTGATACCGGTAATGAGAGATTCGCTTTTAAATGTCATTCAAAAAGCAAATATTCTCTGCAACATTGCTTTGTTACTTTCCTTACATACATAACGTATAAGGAAAGTATTGTGACGGGGTTGAAAATTCGAATTCAAGTTTTCGACGGGAGAGCATGTTTCAAGCATCCCTGATCACGAATCAAACATTTTTGAAGTGATGTCTGTGTGTGTGTGTGCGTGCGCGTGAAAGTATGTGTGTGTGTGTGTGAAAGTATGTGTGTGTGTGTGTGTGAAAGTATGTGTGTGTGAGTGTGAAAGTATGTGTGTGTGTGTGTGTGTGTGTGTGTGTGTGTGTCAGTGAGCCTGTGGCGACGATAACTGACGATAACGAATGGACCGATTCGAACGAAATTTGGTACAAAAATCACAATCCGTAAACACTGGAAGCCTATTGTTTTTATATGCAATCGACTGCTCAGAAGTCCTGTAAATTTTCGAGTGAAATTTTGAATAAAAATCGTCAAAAAATCAAAACCGCTAATTAAGTTACGCAAACAGACATTTCTTATGTAATTTTTTATTAGTAAACGATTGACATGAATTTTAGAACGCTAACACGAACCGTTCTCGAGATATTGTACATTTTATAAAAAAATTATCGAGCCGTTCTCGAGATATTGTACATTTTATAAAAAAAATATCAAAAAGTCATATAAAATAATAAAAAAAAATATTTCCTATTGAGACACATGTTCACTTTTCATATATAATACCATACAATAAATTTGGTGATATTATTCTCGTGGAACTAGCTCGCTCCATTCAGGAGAAAAAATATTTTGAGTAATAATTTTATATTTGAACGTCAATAGTCATTTATCTGCTGTAAGAATAACTAATTTCTCCGTCCATAACGCTTGGCGAGATTTTGGCGACAAATTCAGCGGAATGTCGCCAACTTGGCGACAATTTCAATTGTTGCCAAATTAACAAAAATATCGCCAAATGGATGAAAATGACGCTAAATCAATGAAAATGACGGCTAAATGAAGAAAATTCAATATCTTGGAAAGAATATAAGTATCTATTATAAGAATAACATTATTTTAAACTGTAAAAGTAGTAAATTCATTGCATTATATAAGGAAAGTCGTGTGAGGCTCACATCAGATTTTTTAGGAATAAAATAGACTTTAAATTCAGAATATTAGAATAGGATATTTATTGATGCCCGTAATGACAGATTAGCTTTTAAATGTCATTCAAAAATAAATATTCTCTGCAACATTGCTTTGTTTAGGAATAAATTTTTGTAAGATGAAGGGCATTTTATTTATACACTGCATCTTAATTTCCCACCAGGTGTAGTGGGAAATGAAGAATACAGATCAATTAAGGTTTATTCTACAAGCAATCCGTATTTTAAAGTTTTTATAGGCTTAGTTGATAAAGCGTCCATTAATTTTTATGTTATACAATTATTTGATAAAATACAATATACAAGCAAAAATATAATTTGGAAAGTCAAATATTTACAAAGAAAAAAAAAAGGGTAAATCAAAATAAGCATACCCAATAGAGAAACTAAAAATCAAAACTGGGACAGAATATTTTTTAGTGGTGGTTATCACACGAGTTTACGTGAGAGTGAATATAGTCTCAAGTATTTGAGGACTGCACGGGCTCGGTACTGGCCCGTTGCCTGGATCGGGACTGATTTTTATAGCATTGTTTCGGGCCAGGCTTAGATTTGAATTAAAAAATTGAGTCATTGCGTCGGGTCGGGTCGAAAGTATTTAATATTGATTTTTTTTTTTTTTAATTGAATTTAATGCAGTACATGGAATTTATTGTGTTAATTTCAGCTTTGTAAAGATTAATGCATCAAAAATACGTTTATTTTTTGCGCAAAAATTTTACAAATTCACGTATACATACATTTGAATAAAAATTGCTTTTGGGCAGGGCCGAGCTCGGATTCTACATTTGTAATTTTATTTGAGCTCGGGTCGGGTTCGAGTATTAGAACTGTCTGGCCCAACCTGGTGAATATCTGAAATTTCGATTCGCGGAGATGGATATACACTGAGCCCAAAGAGCTTATGAGTTAGTTCTAAATTGCACCTGGAAGACCAAGTCTGAAATGAAAAGGTCCACTTCCAGTTTGAAATCGCTTTTCTTTTCCCAAAACTTGGGAACAATTTTCACGATTCTCTGGTTCCCTTATCTCTTTATCTCTCCCCATTTGACAACCCTTCCACAAACAAGTTCTCCTCCACAGGTGTTCGGCCCACCCCTGACCATGCATTAGCTGAAGGGGGAAAGCAAAATACAATATTTTTCTGATCAATATTTACTTCTCTCCAGTTTTGCTAAAATTCTATTTGAGGTAATACAAAAGTTAAGGCATATATCGAAAGCTAGAATTCTGCTCTTTATTCGTGTGTTTTTAGAGTTCAAATATTGTTAAACATAAGTTGATGAAAGTACGTTAAACTTTTAGTTTTGATTTTTTTAGTGACTTCCAACTTCAATAAATTGTCAAAAATAGTAAACAAAAATTTAGACTAAAATAAAAATTAAAGTCAAATTTCGACTTCTTTAGCTTTGAGATTCTGGAGAAAAAATTCAAATAGGTTGATTTTTGGAAGAGATAGTTTGGAAAAGTTGCGGCACTAAACGCTCATACATTAACATGGAAGGTGAAGATTGGAGCATGCGACTGACGAGGCCTCTTAACCTACGAAGTTAATTTGTTCGGATGCCATTGAACAGAACCTTGCTTCCCCAACCAAGAATCAAACCCTAGAACTCCGAATTGCCAGCCGACGCCCTACCGTTGAGCTTCTTGGAGGAAATTGCAAGCTCATATTGTCGAAGTGGAATCTTTAATAATCAAGTGCAAAATCTACATTTCAATGCCATTAAAGTTAATTTACAATTGCTTGACGGAAATGACTATTGGCGAATTATTGGGCATGGAAATACGAACATATTACAAAATGTATCTCCTCTGATGAGCGGAAGGATCTAGATTCACGAGAATGGTGCATAATATTGCATATGGAAAGTGGACATATGTAATGACACTGTACACATTTTAATTTCATATATATTTTTTTTAATACTTAGAAAAAGGGTCATGGTGGTGTTCTAAAGTTTGAGGTCATCGTTTTCTAATTAAAAAGTACGTATGAAATAATTATTTATTTCATGTAACTTTTCATTAAACTTCATTGTCTTTTATTCCCAATCGAACAATCTAAACACACGAGAAAGGTGTTGCTAAATATTACACATGAAAAGTAAACGTATGTGATAATATTTGTTACTTTTAAATTTTATATAATTTGTTTGATAAATTAGGTCCTGATGTTTTCTGGTTTAGTCACAGATCCATTCGAAAATTGTGTAATACCTCGAGAATAGTTAATACGTACTAGTGTTCTAAATGTGTTGTATCGTTCCTTTTTTAATCAAAATTTGAGTCTGAAATAATAGTTATTTTTAATCACAATTAAAGGTGCGGATTTTAATTGATATTTTCGAAAATTAATTAGAAAATTGGGAGAGGGAATATCTTTCGAAAATTAGAGTACGTCTAATATCAATAGGGATTCAGCTTTCCCTGATTGCAACGATCGTGCCAAATAATATTCAAATCGCTTCAATCATTCATACATTATCGAGTCCACGATGACGTTGACATGTTAAAAATATTCGATTTGAGTTCAGTGACGCTTAAAACGTGTTAGTCCGTCAAAAACTCGAATTTTCGACCCGTCACATCATTACCTCCCCTATACATTAAATTTATACTATGTATGTAATGAAGGTAATAATATGCAGGGGAAATGAAAACAGTTTTTGTGTAAAGTAATTTCTATTTCATTTTTATGCAAAATTAAATAACATCAATCAAAACGATTTGGAGACGATTTGGTAATTTTAAAATACATGATAGCTAATTTGCACTTTATCTTCTTAATCTAAATTATATATAATTGCGTTAAGTATATTTTGCAGTTTTTAATCGTTCAATATTTCATTGTAAACCCATTATTTACTTCCATAAACATATTTTAAATACTCGCAAATAGCCAAATATGACTTCGAATTTTTAAATATTATTTAATTAATTTAAAAATTATTTTTTTTTTGTTTGATTTTCCTTTTTTTAATATTGAGTTAAATTTTGAGTAAAGAAACTTTAACTAAATTGTTTGTACCTGTCTAAATACAAACAATTTAGTTAAATGTTAATGTGCTAAATATTGATATAAATTTAATTATATAAATGTAAATTTGGTTATGTATTTATATAAATGTAAATTAATCTAAATATTTGTGAAAATGTAAATTGAGCTAAGGTCATAATTAAAATATTCCTATTCAAAGTTTTCTGATAAAATGTCACGTGGTGCAATCGTAAACGAACCACAGAAATAACTTTCTAAACATGATGAAAATATTTTAAAAACACAATTTAAAACTCCACTAGGTGGCGCAGCAGGGGAAAAAACGCCAAAAATATCTTATCTTAAAACATAATTTTGAAATAAATAAACCAAAAATTTAACTTGTGTAGGATAAATAAATTTTTTAAAATAAATAAAACATCGTTTTAAGTGCCGCACTTAGTTGATAAAATGTTATCAGCTGGTTTAATTGGCAATGGATGATACGACAAAGCATCCACTACAGTTAAAGAAATAGAGGTTTCTGTCAGCCGCGATTTTCACACGTGTCGCAGACAATTTATTATTGCCGCCAAAAAAATGGTTGATGCTTTTTCCATGCCTTCAAAACGGTTAATACATTTTAGCAATTAATCTCTGTAATTAAGTTTCATTTAATTTTACTTTCCCTGCAATACATGGTAATGTATAGGGAAAGTATTGGAATCATGTCGAAAATTCCAACTTGAGTGAGTATCTACGAAATTTTGTGAAATTTGGTCAATTAGTATTTTAGTTAGAGTGGATACATGAAATTCTTGCTGGCCATTTTATAAAAAAATTCTTCTATTTCGAACCGTATCAAAATCTAATCAGCACCAGGGTTACCCACAAGTGACTTATCTACCAAATTTCGAAAAAATTTTATCAATTAGTTTTTCAGTTAGAGTGGATATATTCAATTTTGGCGGGCCATTTCGCAAAAAAAGGCGGGTTGTTTCATGGCGAATCGTAAAAAATCAGCACCAGGGTTTCACAGGAGTGACTTACCAACGAAATTTTATGAAATTCGGTCCATTAGTATTTTAGTTAGAGTGAATATAGTCATTGCACAAACAGACAGACAGACACAAACACAGACGTCACGATAAAAATAGCCGTTGAAAACTCGAGTTGCGATTTTCGGCATGATTCCAATACTTTCCCCTATAAATTACCATGTATTTTTCAGGTTCAGGAAAATTTATTCTATTTTTTAAACTGCACATATACTTTTCGTATGTAGAAAGTTATTGATCTTGCTCATGCCAAATATCACTTATACAGTAAAATTGCAGTAAAATGATTGTTTCTCAAACCAGAGCTCAACGTAAAACTGAAAAATTTCATGGTTTGGACAAATCAGCATATCTGTAACTAACATAATCTGTAGACATACGAAACTTTGCTTCATAAACAAATTTGAAATCCAATGTAATTATATATTAGATCAACAGCATATAAAATGCCGTTTTGAAACATACCTGCAACTTGGGAATGGATTGCACATACTGTCATATCATCTCTGCTCACTCGAGCTGGTGGTTTATATTTTTTTGATATTTCGTCTATGAAGGCGAGATAATCATTTTCGTAAGAAGATAGCATATTTCTAGTAATCGGGGAAATATCTGCTTCAAATCTTTCCATTTGACTTGAGCGAATGTGCTTAGCTGCACCTATAAAAATTTCAGAGAAAAATTCTTGTGATATAAAATTTTAACAATAAATACCCCTTAAAATTACATACAGCAAGAATAATACTATTTCTTAGAATCAGATGTAATAACCCATACAGCATACACAGTTGAAATTCATTTCAGCAATGTTGCATATTTATATTTCTGCCATTCATGACCATTTTGTGACTATGTTGCAATGTTGCTAATTTGAAATTTTGTTGCTATCTTTTATGTCACTTCTGTGACATTGTTACATTCTCATATCTTAATTGTTCCACAATGTCTTCAATTTTATGCCTTTGTCGCAAAATTACATTGTGATATATACATCCCTTCACAGAGTCGTTAAATTTGTGATTTCACAGTGTGGTTGGTCACAGTACTATCCTTCTTTTGATTTCACAGTGTCATCCCTCTAACCAATATGGAAATTCCATAGTTCATGATTTGTCATCACATCATGTCAGGAAAGGTGAATATTTTTCCATTGCTAAAACGTCATGGTGACATTGCTGCCATGTAATGGGACCAAAATAGGTGTTAAAAACTACAGTGTGATTTTCTAGCAACACTATTTAAACATAACATTGCTATTTGAAAAATAATAAAGTTAATGACTTGTACTGAGGTAGAAATCTGGTAGAGCTTTATTTCAGCACATTTTCAGAGGTCAGAATATTTTTGTGCTTTATAGTGGCAACATTTTAGATTTTAAATATTTTAATCTGTATGTATATTTTCGTAAAACACCACAAAATGTGTTTTTATCTAAACACTTTATTCAGATCAATAAAGCGTACGACTTCTATTAAAGTCAAAGTAAAACAGCTTATATACAACAGGGTTCTTGTACATTTTTCCTTAAAAAATAAAACTCACTTCAAGGACTACAGAAAAAAATAAAACCATAGAAAAAGTGGGTTTAATAAATTATAAAGTTTTATCAAACTTCACATAATATCTTTTGATATCAACAATATATTAGAAATTGTGAGGAATACTTATAAAAGTTTATTTATATTTGAGTAAAATTGATATATGTAGGAGACTCTCTGATTTAAAAATATTTGGCAGACTTTTGACAATATTCTATGCGAATAATCACAAGTAAAAGAAGGTTAGCTTTACACAAATATATTGCAGACTTTTACAAATGAATCATAAAATCTAACAAAGTTTCTCTGGTGCGAAAATCAGGTGGTTATTATAGATATAATTGTACACTAAAATGAAATAAATATTACACAAAAAGGCCTCAAGATTTTTCATATACACCCTGCTTATGTACAGAAGTAATATATTATTAGTTTCAGGGAAAGGTTTTTACCAGGGAAGAAACAAGAACCGGAAAATATGAAACACCTTGAACCCTTTTCTATATGGCAAAAATTCCACAGTTTGGAATCTGATTGTCACTCTTGGATGAGAGACAAATTTATGTACTTTTATTGTAATTTTTAAACTGTGAAGTCCAAAAAAAAATTAAGCACTTTGGTACAAATTTAAACAGTTTAAAAGTTTCTGGAAACTAGAATCATGAATTAAGCCATTTTTAAGGTGACACGTGAAAACCAATTTTTAAAATTTGAATTTTTGTTGTTGTTGTTGTTGTTATTTAATGTTTTATGTGATTTCGACAGTTTTCCCCTTTTTTCTCCACCATCCAGACGTCGTAGAAAAAACGAATCACACGACCGGTAAGAGCAGTCAATTGCGAGTAAAAATATATCAATTTCAAATCTTAGGGACAAATTCTAATATTTTTTAAAGATTTTAAAACAAAAGTCACTTTCAGCTCGAAAAAACGAACTTTCGTTTCTAAATCCTCACACCGGACAAAGTTCTAATAATTCCGACAAAAAATTTACATTTTTAGAAAGTTCAAAGATCTTGTTTTCTTACAAGCCCAATCTGTTCAAGAAATAATAAAAAGTAGCTGCAGGATCGGTTTTTAAGTATTTCCGATTTTCAATTTCTCGGCCGCAAGCTGGCAAAATAATGTTTCCTCTCACTCCCGCTCAGGTGAACTGCGAGCGGCGTTTCCATGGCAACGGTATTAAAGTTAGTTACCGCAAGCGAAGATTTGGGATCAGACTGACTGCGATGAATGGAGGGGAGGTTTTACGTAATGCCTTTATTTTAAATGATGGAACGATGGAATGAGGATATTTTAAATGATGAAACGATGGAATGAGGTTATTTTAAATGATATTACGTTATATTTTTTGACCTAGGGACACTTAAAAACCGAATTAGTGTTTGCTTTTTTTAATGCTCATTATGCTGGATTGAATTGTGGCGATGTATTGTTCACATCGGGTGGTGGTTGGAAACACAATGAAAAAAATTAAAATAAATAAAAAGAAAGTTATGGAGGTTGTCGCGGTGCCTTAAAATTTCATTATTAGTTTTAACGTCATTAAACTAAACCAAACTTTGTTAATTCCACGGGGTTGTGGGCGCGGTAGCCCAGTGGTTAGCGCGCGGGAATTGCACTCGGTAGGCCAGAGTTCGATTCCCGCCACTGCCAAAACAGCCGCCGTGATCACACGGAGTACGATCACGTTAAACATGTGGGTCCGTAAGCCCTTCCGAGAGGTTGGTGGTAGGGGAAGGAGGGTACGGTCCTGTGGATGCCACCACCACTGGGTTCCGGTCTAAATTGAGTGGCACTTCCTGGCCGTCCAAATAGTTACCTAACACCTTTCTGGTAGGTCGAGCCAGCGAGTTTGTCACTGTCAGAATTTTCAAGGGTAGCGAACAGGCTGGTCGCCGAAGGCGGCTAGTATTTTATAAAGTGAGTACTTCCTCTTCATTAACTTTACAATTCACAGTTAGCATGGACAGTGTATGCATAGTTTCAAATTGGACATGTCAGATGGGCAATGATCTTCAGCGTTACGAGTTTAATTTTCACTAATATTTATTTTGATTTTTACTAATATTTTTCTTCATATTTAGTTCGAATCGGGTTATATTTTAAAGAACGATGATATTTTAATTAATGGATATTTTAAATGATGGAACAATGATATTTTAATTTATGGATATTTTAAATGATATTAATTTTATGGATATTTTAAATGATAGAACGATGGAATGAGAATATTTTAAATGATGGAGCAATGGAATGAGGATATTTCAAACAATGGAACGATGAAATTAGAATATTTTAAATGATATTACGCTTTATTTTAAATGATGGAATTAAGAGCTTAGCATACGGTCAAATTAAAATTCAAATTTTTTATGATCATTATAAAAGTTAAATTAGCCCGCGGGAATTGCACTCGGTAGGCCAGGTTTCGATTCCCGCTCTGCCAAAACTGCCGCCGTGCTCACGCGAAGTACGATCACGTTAAAAATGTGGGTCCGTAAGTCCTTTCCTGAGGTTGGTGGTAGGGGAAGGAGGGTACGGTCCATGTGGATACCTACCCCACTGGGTTACGGTCTAAATTGGGTGAATAAGAAGAAAGTTATGGAGATTGTCGTGGAGGGCGCGGTAGCCCAATGGTTAGCCCGCGCGAATTGCACGCGGTAGGTCCGTTTTCCATTCCCACCACTGCTAAAATTGCCGCCGTGTTCACGAAGAGTACGATAACGTTAAATATGTAGGTCCGTAATGGTGTTATTACACGGAGCAATTCCTTCCAGCAATTTTTCAGCAACACCATACATTTCAATGGGGAAAAATCTTGCCGTCGAATTACCTCAATTCGTTCGAGCTCGGCAATAAAAATTGTTCAATTTCTGAGTGGCGACCCAATCAGAGGATGACAAAATTGGATGTCACTACGCTCCGCCTTTGCTCTTCTCATTTGCATTCAAGATGGCGATGGCGACTGTAATGCAAACACGTGGAAGCAGCTCAATTACGTTAGAATCTGGAGATGGAAAAAATAATAGGACTTCTACCAAATTACAGACGCCTATTGGATATAAAATATCCAAATTATACGAAAAAACACACTAAATGCTTCCTGAAATCGGCGGCACTAAACAGGGAGAGCCTGTTAGAAAGGGGGGGGGGGCTTACAGTATCATTGCCGGGCGGAAATGCTAAAGTCTGGAGATGTAAAAATAATATTAGAACTTTTACCGAATTACAGACACCCGTGGCATACAAAAGATCCAAATTATACGGAAAAAACCCCACTAAATAATGCTTCTTGGAATGAAATCGGGGGAATTAGAAAGGAGGGGCGGCTTAGAAAGGCGGGGTCTAAAGTATCATTGTCAGGAGGAATTTCTAAAGTCTGGAGTTGGAAAAATAATAATAGAACTTTTAACAAATTACAGACACCTATAGGATATAAAAGATTCAAATTATACGAAAAACACACCAAAGAATCCTTTCTGAAATGAAATCGGCGAGATTAGAGAGAAGGGACCTGTTAAACAGGAGGAACCTAAAGTATGATTGACGGGCAGAATTGCCGAAGTTCGGCAATAAAAATTGCCCGTGTAATAACACCTTAAGTCCTTCCGAGAGGTTGGTGGTAGGGGAAGGAGGGTACGGTCCATGTGGATGCCTCCCCCACTGGGTTTCACTAGCATCTCAATCCTGCGGTCATTCCCAATGGGAAGCAAAATCCGGCGCAATGCGCATGCTCACGGACTTTTCCTCTCCAGTGCTTCAATATTTCGTCAAGGGGTGTGATATAAATAGTGTGCAGAAGCTGAAGATACAATGTTACGATCGAAATCGCAGCTGACTGTCTGACATGCTTCCCAATTACAGTTTTACTATTAAAATCGTAAAAATGCGATCCAAAATGTACAACATTGCATCCCAATGAGAATATTTACGAATATGTACAGTGTTGCCTTGGATTTTAATGTTCGTTCAGAGATTTTACGATTTTTAGGCATTGTCAATTTGTAATGTAATGGTTGAATGGTAAACAGAACGAAGAACTTCCCTCTATTTTTTAAATTCTAATCCGATTTTAAATGTATGGTAAAGGAAAGTTTTATTTTAAATAATATAATATTTTATGATTTCGTAATTTATACACTTAAAAATTACATTCGTAATTTTATACACAAGCGGAAAAAAGTTTTTCGATTCTAGGAATTATGAAAGAAAAATAAATATTACAAATTGACAATGCCTAAAAATCGTAAAATCTCAGAACGAACATTAAAATCCAAGGCAACACTGTACGTATTCGTAAATATTCTCATTGGGATACAATGTTGTACATTTTGGATCGCATTTTTACGATTTTAATAGTAAAACTGTAATTGGGAAGCAGGTCAGACTGTCAGCTGCGATTTCGATTGTAACATTGTATCTTCAGCTTCTGCTCACTATTTATATCACCCCTTGCCGAAATATTGAAACACTGGAGAGGAAAAGTCCGTGAGCATGCGCATTGCGCCGGATTTTGTTTCCCATTGGGAATGACCGCAGGATTGAGATGCTAGTCTGGGTTCCGGTCTAAATTGGGTGGCACTTCCTAGAAATTCAAATAGTTAACTTACACCTGTCTGGTGGATCGTGCCAGTGAGTTTGCCACGGTCAGAATTTTCAAGGGTAGCAAAGAGGCTGGTCGCCGAAGGCGGCTATTTTGTAATAAACCGATAATTAGCAGTGTTATTTAGAACTTAGATTTATTTTTTACCTCCTGCTACTGCAGAAATTGCGGATAAAAAAGATATTTTTGATTGTAAGAATTTAGGCAGAATTGGCTGCTCTTTGTCATGGCATTAGAAAAATCTAATGACGCATCTATCAGAGTCAAATGAAATTTTTGAAATTTGATATTGAAATGGATGACGCAGATATAAAACAAAGTGGATTAGATTAATGGGTCCTTGATTATTTATCTATTTAGTAGAAGATGAGTTGTGTTGCTCTATCCGAATGCCAAGGATAAAATTCAGCTCGAAGTCAAATAGAAAAATCTGATGTGGGCAGTACATGACTTTTCCTGCAGACTTATATTCACGTTCTCTTTATTTTGATTATCTTTAATTCACTTTTAATTCAATTTTCGTTCTAATTAGGTAATTGGACTTATTTTCAAAAGTGGTGTAGAGAAAGTATGAAAAAACTAAAATATCTCTAGAACGACTAATCTTAGTGTAATGGGGTTGATCTTATTATTTTCTTCGTTAAAAATTACGTATAAAATAAGTATTTAATAATTATATTTGAGCATACATAGGTAGCTTTGTATTTTAGATTTTGACGATTTTTAAGGGGCCATTTTATAAAAAAAGACAGGTTATTTGTTTCCCAATCGTACCAAAATCTAATTACCAAAAGCGACTAATCTTTGAATTTTGAGAAATTCGGTTTAGAGAGCTGGTGCAGACAAGTACTTTCTTTCTCTTTTTGCAATTATGGGACTGGAATGCTGATTTTCCCGCCACCACATCAATGGATTGTATTGATTTGGTATCAAGGATAACGATATGTAAACACTCATAATGAAATTGATATGTGTACGAAATCCAATTATTTAAAGACTTCTCCGAATGCGAACAAATGTGGAAATCATAATTTGTACGATGCAAAATATCAGTACAATTGTTTTCTTTAATTATGTATTATTATTGTTTCATGATGGTCAAAAAATTGAATTATTCAAGAAATTAAATGAACACTGAATTTCATATAGCGATAGGCAATTTTTGAATATGGGTACTTCATGATAAAAAAAATTAAAAAATTAAAAATAGTAAAGAGATAGGACGAGATATTGATTAGATAAGTTCAGTTGTGACCAGATTTTGAAAATGCCTTTCATAAAGGAACATCTACCTAAATTGTGCTTTATTTACGCTATATGTTTGAAAATCAATGAAATCTAACACGTCCAACCAGTCAGTAGGTTTAATCAATTGCGTCGGCAGAAAAAATGGGGGGGGGGGCGATAATGAAATGAGTTGTTTCCTATTTCTCCTAATATCCTTCCTTCTAACTTCAATAGTTTTCGATAGGTTTCTGGGGGGGGGGGATATCTCCCAATACCTCTTTAGTGACTTTACTAGATTTGATCTCACGATCTTTTAACTAATTCTGGTGTTACAAAGGTCAGCGATCAAATGACTGGATTACGGATTTTCCCCTATGGGAGAGATGGATAATTTTAAAAATGGCCATTCTATAAAGGAGGAATGCCTTCATGGAAGACTTTTTAAGGACAGCTGCGTCACATTTATGTTACATGTTAGGAAAACCATGAAAACCTAACACACGCAGCCCGTCAATTCCTATCTACTAGGTCATGAGTTAACCTTTAAATTCAAAGCTCTCTCTCCATTGCTTATTTTTCATTTCTTCACGTGAATGACCAGAAATTCTTTCAGCTTTTCTTTTCATGGCGTTTATTTTCATCTGTTCATTTATGTGCCTTATTCGAAAGAAGGTTCTGGTTCTGGTATATGTTCTTACAACATCAAGAGCTATTTCAGGAAATTCTTCTTTTAATTTTCAGTTGGAGGTTCTCTGAAATATTTCTTGATTTAGAAATAAAATTTCCGTGTAGTTTAAAAAAAATATCTTATAATTTGGTGACTGTTTCTACCCAGGTATCATGTGGAACAAATAAACCACCTCTTGATAAAGATTCAATCCATTTTTTGTCATTTTCGGATGTTGATTCCACTAGATATGAATAAGTTCCTAACTGCGATTCTTTGTGACGATATGCCAAATATTCTGCAAAAAAAACCGCAAGGCTTTTTTTTTTTCATTTACATCAGGACGGAAATGAATGTCATGTTGAGGCTCAATATCTGCAGTGATGCTGACTGTATCGTCTTTTTCTTCTAATTTGAAAAATAAAGACGCAGTTAGTGTTTAATCTTGGTCATTTTCCACATTTGTATTTATTTGCATAGGAAGCTTAGACCCAAGCAATAATGCTTTAAGTCGGGATTTGAAATCAGTAGTAAGAGGATGGTTATAAAATCGTACAAGACCTCTAATGTGGGAAAATATATTTTCTAAAGCATCTTGATTGACTCTACTTGTCATTATGTATTTAATATTATTTTCTTTCATGTCACCATAAAGTCCTTTAAAGCTTGCTATTGAAATAAGAATGCCTTTTTGGAAAGGTAGTATTGAAGTTTTAGAAATGATTCTGAGTTCCGTAATATCCGCTTGCATTTGATTCAGAATTTGCATTTGGTCATTTATATTATTTCCAAATGCTGAGCACTTTGATTTATTTTTATCATTAAGAACGCGAGAGTTAAAAACATCGACACATTTTCCCATGCTTCGGAAAGGTCCGGCCAGGGACCAGTGACGTCAGTAATTCCAAGAACTCTGGACAGAAAGGAGTAGGTTGCCAGAAACGAATGGCCTACCTCTCTTACTTTCATTTACCTTGGACGCAACTTTCTTTTTTAAGAATCTTAAACTGCGTATTTTTAATTCTCTAAAATATACAGTTTCAAAATGCGTGGATTGAGATTGTGGAACACTTTCTTTTCTTACACATTAATTTTCAAATTTTGTAACAGCTGTTTTAGATTAATGATTATATTTGAGAATACATAGGTAGCTTTGTATTTTAGATTTTGACGATTTTTGCGGACCATTTTATAAAAAAAGACAGGTTATTTTTTTCTCAATCGTACCAAAATCTAATTACCAAAAGCGACTAATCTTTGAATTTTGAGAAATTCGGTTTAGAGAGCTGGTGCAGACAAGTACGTTCTTTCTCTCTTTGCAATTATAAGACTGGAATGCTGATTTTCCCGCCACCACATCAATGGATTGTATTGATTTGGTATCAAGGGTAACGATATGTAAACATTCAATTCATTGGAATTATTTGTCTGTTTAAAGCAACTGTAATATTTATTTGAAGTTGTTTCTGCGGATTTAGCAATTTCACTAAAGCACTGCCAAAAGGAATTGCGCACGTTTTGTGAAAAATAATTTTCCTTCTCTTTTACAAAACTTACATCTAGCCTTCATTGCATTCATCTAAAATCTCTAAGAAATCCCAAACAGGACGTCTCTTTTTAGTGAAAAATCTCATTCTTCTGTAATAATACAGAGTGAAAAGTAAAATAACTATTTATAAAGAGCACTTTTATTACAGGGACTCATCCAAGTAGAAGTAACTGTCTAAAATGGTTGCTTCTGAATCATACCAGCCTTAGGTATAAATGGAGTGAGGCAGTCAAGAAATCATCAGCTACTTTCCCCTTTCAAACTATTTCCAAATTCTATCAGTAATCCATTTACTTAGGATAACAGAACCTTTGTATCCATTAAAATGTGTCAAATAAGATAACCAAAGACCTGTGGCACCATTGTAGTCAACCCTTTTAATTTCTTTCATGATTTCTGAAGAGAAGATTAGTTCGTTGAGTCTTTTGTCACAGGTAGGTACACCTGTCTGTAACTGTTTAGTTTTCTATCAGTATATACTCTGCTGTTGTTTGCAAGGCCAGGTGTGACAACAACTTAAACAAGAATGGGTAGACTTTCTGGTAAAGTGTCCTTTGCACTTTAAAAAGAAAATGATTTGGCAATGTTTGAATTTGACTGCTCAGTGTCAATTTTTCTAAAATTATCAGTTACATTACAGAAGAGACTAAGATAGCAAAAAGTCACTTGAATAAATTGTAATTCTAATTTGTAATACTATTTTAAGCAACTTGGTTTGTATTTGTATGTAAGATAAATGCAAGATTCTCTATAACATAACATGAAGCCATGATTGTCACATATCAAAAATTAACTATCAATTATCTATTTATGCAGATAAACTTAAGCCAAATTAAGTATTATATTAATTTGCTTTTGAAATGATTTATTTTATTTTTTACTTATTTTAAATTAATAATTATACTTAATATACATGCAAATAAATTTAGAATGTAAATGCATTTAGAAAAGACACAATATAGAAATATTTTCTATTTTAATTTGGCATAATATAGAAACATTACCTTTAAAAAAATTTACCGGAATATTCAGTATTCGGCCGAATATTCGGTTAGAATTTTAACCGAATATTCGGTCTTCAGCAAAAGATGGTATTCGGTGCAACCATATGCATAATTAATATATTTCATCAATTTTAGTCATTGATATCAGAGTTTCACTATCTTGCACATATAGTATTTTATTTTAGATCGAATATATTAGATTTGCAAATCATTTAAGATTTGCAAATCATTTAAAAAAATCTGATGTGGGCAACACATGACTTTCCTTATATAATGTAATGAATTTTACACTTTTACAGTAAAAAAATAGGTTTTTCTTATAGTAGATATTAATATTCTTTTCAAGATATTGAATTTTCGACAATTAGTCGTCATTTTCATTGATTTAGCGTCATATTTATCCATTTGGCGAGATTTTCGTTAATTTGGCAACATTTCAAAAAAGACGCCAAGTTGGCGATATTCCGCCAAATTCGTCGCCAAAATTTCGCCAAGCGTTATGCACTAAGAAATAAGTTATTCTTACAGCAGATAAATGGCTATTGGCGTTCAAATACAAAAGTATTATTCAAAGTATCTTTTTTCATGAATGGAACGAGCTAGATCCACGAGAATGATGTCACTCAATTTATCGCATGGTATTACATATGAAAAGTGAACATGTTTCTCAATAGGAAATATTTTTTTTTATTTTATATGACTTTTTGATAATTTTTTTGAAAAATTTACAATATCTCGAGAACGGTTCATGTTAGCGTTCTAAAATTTATGCCAATCGTTTTCTAATAAAAAATTACATAAGAAATGTCTATTTGCGTAACTTTATTAGTGGTTTTGATTTTTTAACGATTTTTTCAAAATTTCATTCAAAAATTTTGGGGGGTTCTGAACATTCGATTGCGTATAAAAACAATAGGCTTCCAGTGTTTACGGATTGTGATTTTTGTACCAAATTTGATTCGAATCGGGCCATTCGTTCGTCAGTTATCGTCTCCACAGACCCACTGACACACACACACACACAAACACACACACACACACACACACACACACACAGACATCACTTCAAAAATGTTTGATTCGTGATCAGGGATGCTTGAAACGTGTTCTCCCGTTGAAAACTCAAATTCGAATTTTCGACCCCGTCACAATACTTTCCTTATACATTATGTATATAAGGAAAGTAATAAATATGAACGTTTCAGGTCTTCTAGAAAAGAGGAGGAGAGATTATAAATTTTTTTTTTAGAATCGTATCAAAATTTAACCAGCATCATAGTATCCTACGAACGACTTATCTACTAAATTTTGTGTAATATGATCAATTAGTTTGTCAGCTAGAGTTAATACATACAATTATAGCGGGCCATTTCGCTAAGGAAAGGCGGGTTATATTTTTCCGAATTGTACCAAAAACTAATCAGCAGCAGAGTCATACACATGTGACTTACCTACCAACTTTTATGAAATTTAGTCGATTACTTGAATTTGAGTGGATATATAAAATTTTTGAGGGCCATTTCGTTAAAAAATGCATGTTCTTCCTTTTCGAATCGTATCGAAATCAAATCAGCACCAGGGAGACCTACAAGTGATTTATCTACCAAATTTTGTAAAATTTGATCAATCAGTTTTCCAGTTAGAGTGGATATCGGAAATTTTTGCGAGCCAATTTTGCGAGCAAATTGTGATATTGATAACCAATAGATACCCAAATTGATAGAAAAATGATAGCCAATAGACTCCAAATTGAAATTTTTGCGGGCTAAATAAAGGCGGGTTATTTTATCCCTAATCGTACCAAAAACTAATCAGCACCACGGTTTCACACCAGTGACTTACATATGAAATTTTATGAAAATCGGTAAATTTGTTTTTGAGTCACAGTCGATATATACATTGCAAAGACAGACAGACAGACACTCACATACAGACGCCACGCTAAAAGTAGATTTTTCGTATTTTAAAGTTCTCGAACCATATAGTTCCGACGAAAACTCGAATTGCGATTTTCAGCATGATTCCAGTAAAAACCAGTTTTAGCGTGACGTCTGTGTGTGTGCGTCTCTCTGTGCAATGTATGTATCCACTCTGACTGAAAAACTAATTGACCAAATTTCATAAAATTTGGTAGGTAACTCCCTTGTGGATGCTGATTGGATTTTCGAACAATTCGGGATAAAAGAACTCTCATTTTCTTTTTTTCTTTTTTTTTTTTTTTCCGAAATGACCTCAAAAACTACCTCTATTCACTCTAGTTGAAAAAAACGAATTTTAAAAAATTTGGTAGACAAGTCACTTGTGGGTTACCCTAGATCTGTGCTGATTAGATTTTGGTACGATTCGAAAAAAAAGAACCTGCCATTTTTTGCAAAATGGCAGGCAAAAATCGTACGTATCAACTCCAGTTGAAAAACTCATTGACCGAATTACACAAAATTTGGTATATAACTCGTTGGTGGGATGCTGTGGAGCTGGTTAGATTTTGGTACAATTCGTAAAAAAATAATCTGCCAATTTTTGCTAAATGACCCGCAAATCTAAAATATTTGACATAAAATAAAATACAACATATGTTTAAATATATCTATTAAATGTTTGTCTTATATTTAATTTTTGACGACAAAAATAACTTTTACTTTAAAATAGACCATTCTCGTGATATTTAAAATTTTAATAAAATACTACATTTATAAAAATTTATTATATACAAATTTATATGTATCAATTAAATGCTTGTCTTATACAGAAGTGTTGACGACAAAAGGAAGAAGTTCCACCCCTATTACTCTAAAATGGACCATTCTCGTCATATTTAAAATTTTAATAAAATACTACAATATAAATTATTACATATGTTTAAATGTATCAGTTAAATGCTTGTTTTCTACATAATGTTTGACGACAAAAGGAATAAGTTCCACCCCTATTACTCTAAAATGGGCCCATCTCGTGAAATTTAAAATTTTAATAAAATTCTACAATATTAAGTACTACAAATGTTTATATGTATCAATTAATGCTTGTCTTATACAGAATTGTTGACGGCAAAAGGAAGAAGATCCACCACTATTACTCTAAAATGGACCATTCTCGTCATATTTAAAATTTAAATTAAATACTACAATATAAATTATTACATATGTTTAAATGTATCATTTAAATGCTTGTTTTCTACATAATGTTTGACGACAAAAAGAATAAGTTCCACCCCTATTACTCTAAAATGGGCCCATCTCGTGAAATTTAAAATTTTAATAAAATACTACAATATTAAATATTACACATGTTTATATGTATCAATTAATGCTTGTCTTATACAGAATTGTTGACGACAAAAGGAAGAAGATCCACCACTATTACTCTAAAATGGACCATTCTCGTCATATTTAAAATTTTAATAAAATACTACAATATAAATTATTACATATGTTTAAATGTATCATTTAAATGCTTGTTTTCTTCATAATGTTTGACGACAAAAGGAATAAGTTCCACCCCTATTACTCTGAAATGGGCCCATCTCGTAAAATTTAAAATTTTTATAAAATACTACACATGTTTATATGTATCAATTAAATGCTTGTTTTATACAGAATTGCTGAAGACAAAAGGAAGAAGATCCACCTCTATTACTCTAAAATGGACCATTCTCGTCATATTTAAAATTTTAATAAAATACTACAATATAAATTATTACATATGTTTAAATGTATCATTTAAATGCTTGTTTTCTACATAATGTTTGACGACAAATGGAATAAGTTCCACCCCTATTACTCTAGAATGGGCCCATCTCGTGAAATTTAAAATTTTAATAAAATACTACAATATTTAATGCTACACATGTTTATATGTATCAATTAAATGCTTGTCATATACAGAATTGTTGACGACAAATGGAAGAAGATCCACCACTATTACTCTAAAATGGACCATTCTTGTCATATTTAAAATTTTAATAAAATACTACAATATAAATTATTACATATGTTTAAATGTATCATTTAAATGCTTGTTTTCTACATAATGTTTGACGACAAAAGGAATAATTTCCACCCCTATTACTCTAAAATGGGCCCATCTCGTGAAATTTAAAATTTTAATAAAATACTACAATATTAAATACTACACATGTTTATATGTATCAATTAAATGCTTGTCTTATACAGAATTTTTGACGACAAAAGGAAGAAGATCCACCACCATTACTCTAAAATGGACCATTCTCGTCATATTTAAAATTTTAATAATATACTACAATATAAATTATTACATATGTTTAAATGTATCATTTAAATGCTTGTTTTCTACATAATGTTTGACGACAAAAGGAATAAGTTCCACCCTTATTACTCTAAAATGGGCCCATCTCGTGAAATTTAAAATTTTAATAAAATACTACACACGTTTATATGTATCAATTAAATGCTTGTCTTATACAGAATTGTTGACGTCAAAAGGAAGAAGATCCACCCCTATTACTCTAAAATGGACCATTCTCGTAATATTTAAAATTTTAATAAAATACTACAATATAAAATATTACACATGTTTAAATGTATCATTTAGATGCTTGTTTTCTACATAATGCTTGACGACAAAAGGAATAAGTTCCACCCCTATTACTCTAAAATGGGCCCATCTCGTGAAATTTAAAATTTTAATAAAATACTACGCATGTTTATATGTATCAATTAAATGCTTGTTTTATACAGAATTGCTGAAGGCAAAAGGAAGAAGATCCACCTCTATTACTCTAAAATGGACCATTCTCGTCATATTTAAAATGTTAATAAAATACTACAATATAAAATATTACATATTTTTAAATGTATCTTTTAAATGCTTGTTTTCTACATAATGTTTGACGACAAAAGGAATAAGTTCCACCCCTATTACTCTAAAATGGGCCCATATCGTGAAATTTAAAATTTTAATAAAATACTACACATGTTTATATGTATCAATTAAATGCTTGTCTTATACAGAATAATTGACGACAAAAGGAAAAAGATCCACCCCTATTACTCTAATATGAACCATTCTCGTCATATTTTAAATTTTAATAACATACTACAATATAAAATATTACATATGTTTAAATGTATCATTTAAATGCTTGTTTTCTACATAATGTTTGACGACAAAAGGAATAAGTTCCACCCCTATTACTCTAAAATGGGCCCATCTCGTGAAATTTAAAATTTTAATAAAATACTACAATATAAAATACTACACATGTTTATATGTATCAATTAAATGCTTGTCTTATACAGAATTGTTGAAGACAAAAGGAAGGAGATCCACCCCTATTACTCTAAAATGGACCATTCTCGTCATATTTAAAATTTTAATAAAATACTACAATATAAAATCTTAAGTAAGTTTAAATGTATCATTTAAATGCTTGTTCCGGCCGTCCAAGCAGTTGCCTTACACCTTTCTGGTAGGTCGGACGGTCTGGATCCCAACAACACAATGTTTGACGATAAAAGGAATAAGTTCCACCCCTATTACTCTAAAATGGGCCCATCTCGTGAAATTTAAAATTTTAATAAAATACTAGACATGTTTATATGTATCAATTAAATGCTTGTTTTATACAGAATTGTTGAAGACAAAAGGGAGGAGATCCACCCCTATTACTCTAAAATGGACCATTCTCGTCATATTTAAAATTTTAATAAATTACTACAATATAAAATATTACATATGTTTAAATGTATCATTTAAATGCCTGTTTTATACATAATGTTTGACGACAAAAGGAATAAGTTCCACCCCTATTACTCTAAAATGGGCCCATCTCGTGAAATTTAAAATTTTAATAAAATACTACGCATGTTTATATGTATCAATTAAATGCTTGTTTTATACAGAATTGCTGAAGACAAAAAGAAGAAGATCCACCTCTATTACTCTAAAATGGACCATTCTCGTCATATTTAAAATGTTAATAAAATACTACAATATAAAATATTACATATTTTTAAATGTATCTTTTAAATGCTTGTTTTCTACATAATGTTTGACGACAAAAGGAATAAGTTCCACCCCTATTACTCTAAAATGGGCCCATATCGTGAAATTTAAAATTTTAATAAAATACTACACATGTTTATATGTATCAATTAAATGCTTGTCTTATACAGAATAATTGACGACAAAAGGAAAAAGATCCACCCCTATTACTCTAATATGGACCATTCTCGTCATATTTTAAATTTTAATAACATACTACAATATAAAATATTACATATGTTTAAATGTATCATTTAAATGCTTGTTTTCTACATAATGTTTGACGACAAAAGGAATAAGTTCCACCCCTATTACTCTAAAATGGGCCCATCTCGTGAAATTTAAAATTTTAATAAAATACTACAATAAAAAATACTACACGTTTATGTGTATCCATTAAATGCTTGTTTTATACAAAATTGTTGAAGACAAAAGGAAGGAGATCCACCCCTATTACTCTAAAATGGACCATTCTCGTTATATTTAAAATTTTAATAAAATACTACAATATAAAATATTACGTATGTTTAAATGTATCATTTAAATGCTTGTTATATACATAATTCTTGACGACAAAAGGAATACGATCCACCCCAATTACTCTAAAATAGACTATTCTTGTGAAATTTAAAATTTTACAATGTAAAATATTACATATGTTTAAATGTGTCATATCATAATTAAATGTGATTGTATATGTCTTCAGCTAAGACATATGCATGTGTTACATTTTAAAGTATTGCATACAATATGATACATAAAATGAATTCTGGAACTGAAATAAATTTAATTACAATACTTACGTTTCTTATAAAAATGCTCTTGAAATCAATTACCACGTGTAATATTCACAGTGTCAGCAGAAATATTCAATCAACGCTAATCTCCGACTTCTGCTAAACTTGTTGGATGGCTTCGTCTCTCGGTGGCAACTCTCAAACCCGTACTACAGTGCCTAGAAAAGAGAGTATACCCACACCCAAGGTCTATTGAAAGGTAAGGTTGGCCAAAGATTATAGGACAACAACTGGAATTCTCCCCTCCCTTCGCGACTGACGTCACTGGTCCCAAAGACAGGTCCGTAGCCCGTCGCTGTCATAAGAAATACATTGAATACCGCAGCAATTTTCTTCATTTAAATATTCATCATATAGTATATTGAAATTTCTACCGAGTAAATGATAGATTAGATTTCATTATTCATATATGAGAATATAATATTAAATAAAACTAGTTATGGTAAATTTAATTTAGAACTGTGTTGCTAGAGTTGTTTCTAAGCATCTCTAACGATGGCATTAGCAATTGAGCTGTTTAAACTATGCTAAAATATTTTCTGCATTTTAAAATTGTTATTAGTTTTTCTTTAATAAGTGCATAGTAAAATATCGGAGGATTTAGTTAAAATAAAAGCAATATCTGAGACTAGAATAATAAGCCAACAAAACTTGTTCATTTTTATCGAACTGCTTTAAAATATCATGCTTGTAGACTTGACATGATAAAATAAATTAGAAGACAGTGAATGACTTGCTGAATGTAATTCAAAAATAGTTTTCAGAATTATAGAAATAAATAAATATGTGACGTCCTTAAAGATTTCAGGCAGAAAAATGCTGTTATTATTTTTTTTTTCATAATGAAATTGATATGTGTACGAAAACCAATTATTTAAAGACTTCTCCGAATGCGAACAAATGTGGAAATCATATTTTGTACGATGCAAAATATCAGAGCAATTGTTTTCTTTAATTATGTATTATTATTGTTTCATGATGGTCAAAAAATTGAATTATTCAAGAAATTAAATGAGCACTGAATTTCATATAACGATAGGCGATTTTTGAATATGGGTACTTCATGATAAGAAAAATTAAAAAATTAAAAATAGTAAAGAGATAGGACGGGATATTGATTAGATAAGTTCAGTTGTGACCAGATTTTGAAAATGCCTTTCATAAAAGAACATCTACCGAAATTGTGCTTTATTTACGCTATATGTTTGAAAATCAATGAAAACTAACACGTCCAACCAGTCAGTAGGTTTTAATCAATTGCGTTGACAGAAAAAATGGGGGGGGGGGCGATAATGAAATGAGTTGTTTCCTATTTCTCCTAATATCCTTCCTTCTAGCTTCAATAGTTTTCGATAGGTTTCTGGGGGGGGGGGGGGGGGGTATATCTCCCAATACCTCTTTAGTGACTTTACTATATTTGATCTCACGATCTTTTAACTAATTCTGGTGTTACAAAGGTCAGCGATCAAATGACTGGATTACGGATTTTCCCCTATGGGAAAAAAGGATAATTTTAAAAATGGCCATTCTATAAAGGAGGAATGCCTTCATGGAGGACTTTTTAAGGACAGCTGCGTCACATTTATGTTACATCTTAGGAAAACCATGAAAACCTAACACACGCAGCCCGTCAATTCCTAACTACTAGGTCATGAGTTAACCTTAAAATTCAAAGCTCTCTCTCCATTGCTTATTTTTCATTTCTTCACGTGAATGACCAGAAATTCTTTCAACTTTTCTTTTCATGGCGTTTATTTTCATCTGTTCATTTATGTGCCTTATTCGAAAGAAGGTTCTTGTTCTGGTATATGTTCTTACAACATCAAGAGCTATTTCAGGAAATTCTTCTTTTATTTTCAGTTGGAGGTTCTCTAAAATATTTCTTGATTTAGAAATAAAATTTCCGTGTAGTTTTAAAAAAATATCTTATAATTTGGTGACTGTTTCTACCCAGGTATCATGTGGAACAATTAAACCACCTCTTGATAAAGATTCAATCCACTTTTTGTCATTTTCGGATGTTGATTCCACTAGATATGAATAAGTTCCTAACTGCGCTTCTTTGTGACGATATGCCAAATATTCTGCAAAAAAAAAAGTCTTTATTTTTTCATTTACATCAGGACGGAAATGAATGTCATATTGAGGCTCAATATCTGCAGTGATGCTGACTGCATCGTCTTTTTCTTCTAATTTGAAAAATAAAGACGCAGTTAGTGTTTAATCTTGGTCATTTTCCACATTTGTATTTATTGGCATAGGAAGCTTAGACCCAAGCAATAATGTTTTAAGTCGGGATTTGAAATCAGTAGTAAGAGGATGGTTATAAAATCGTACAAGACCTCTAATTTGGGAAAATATATTTTCTAAAGCATCTTGATTGACTCTACTTGTCATTATGTATTTAATATTATTTTCTTTCATGTCACCATAAAGTCCTTTAAAGCTTGCTATTGAAATAAGAATGCCTTTTTGGAAAGGCAGTATTGAAGTTTTAGAAATGATTCTGAGTTCCGTAATATCCGCTTGCATTTGATTCAGAATTTGCATTTGGTCATTTATATTATTTCCAAATGCTGAGCGCTTTGATTTATTTTTATCATTAAGAACGCGAGAGTTAAAAACATCGACACATTTTCCCATGCTTCGGAAAGGTCCGGCCTAAGGCTCCTATATAGACAGGCTGGCGCAACCGCCATTGAAGCTCCTGCCGTAACTGTCTGTTACCGTCTGCCTATGCTATTTCAATGGCGAGCGCACGTTACTTGTCTGATGTTTGATATGTATTTTATCTGTAAAATGGGTGATTGTGGTATAATAAATGGCACTAATCATTGGAGGAAGACGTAGGAAATGTTTAAATTTCCTCAAGATCCCGAAAAAAGGAAAATATGGCTTTATAAACTGCCGAAGAAATGGATAGATTCCTGGACATTCATCTGAATTGCGCAGTGTAAGTAGTTTCATATTTTATGCTTCCTTTTGTCTTTTTAAAAGTAAATGTATGTTAAGATCTTGAAAAGAAGGTTTGAAAATTTGTTTCTTAAAGCTGAACTTTCAATAAATTAATTTTTTATAATAGTTAAATAGGATTTTTTCTTGCAATGCAATTGTAGGGTTGCTATCGCATTTTGGCGTGGGTTTATCGATGACTTAACGCCAAGATAGCAAGATTTGACTTTGAAATTTGTGTTTTAATATATTATTGTACTTTAAGGACTGTTTTGTATTTCACTTATAAAATATGTGCATTGATATAAAATTTTAACAATTGTTTGTAGAAATATGTGAATGCTGCATTTAAAAAAAAATAAAAACATGCTATTTTGATTGTCTCCAAAGCATTTATAAAATTAATAATTTTGTTTTATGATTAAGTATTCAGTGTACATACTACAATGTTACAAGCAAATATATTTTTGATTACCTATTTCTCATTTTAAGTTAGCATAGACTTATGCTGCCAGAGATTTTTAACATTTCTGCAGATACTATATTTTGTTTGTACTAATATGAATTGCATGCATTATTTTGACTCATTGATTTTTCTATTTTATGTTATTTATATTATTGATATATTATCTTGTCAAGTATAGTTAAACCTAAGCTTTAAAATACTATGTCATTTATGTAACATTAAAATTCGCATACCTGATATAGCTTGAAATAATTTCTCAAAGTAACTGAATACTAGAAAGTCAATTTTCTATTAAGATAGACATAAGCTAACTATATTAAGATATTTCTACATGTGAAGGCTAAATTTTAAATCCATTTAGAAGATCAATAATTTACCTTAGAAATTAACCCACAATGTTGAATTGGACAATAGCTTTTTATAGCTGATTCTGCACAGATAATGAATAAAAATATGATATAGTATGCTAAAAAAGATATTTCAAACTTTTCCTTTTAATTTGCCACTATTCAACTCAGGTATGTTGTACCTTTGATAGTAATTTTTATTGAAACTATTTCTGTTTACAAATTTAATGAATCTGTTTTCCCGAGTATCATTTTTTTTGCAATTTTTACATAAAATTTAAAGTTCTGGAATTTACAGTCTAATTTAAATTATATCAAATTTAGTATTTTATGAAAATTATAATTTAGAATAAAATAATTTAGAATAAAATACATTTTTGGTTATAAGAAATTTGTAAATGAAGTTTCATTATGAAACTTAGCCATCGATAGTATGCTTATAGCTGCACAGTTTTAAGGTTTGTTTTGTTTGCAAAGTGTGCTATACTTTTAAGTATTATGCAGTAGTAAATTTGAATATGTTAAACTGTATCAAGCATGTTTAAGTTTAAAAATTCTGTTTTCTGTCGGACTATAGTTTTAAAAAATGTTCAAATGAGTCCAAAATACTTATTAACTGCAGTAGTAACATAAAATAATTGCTCAGCAAGTATATATTGATGAGCTGGAATTGATATGAGTGTATCGGTTGTTACAAAATATTTCAAGATCTGAGTAACTGGTTGCTAAATTATGAAATGTGCTGAAAATTAAGGGCAAAATGAAAATAAATTAAAAAAATTTGTAATTGTGTAAGTTTCTATTATTTTGTATGATGGTATTACATACTAATTCAACATCTAGTGATAGTTTTGTTCTCAATGTTTCCAAAAATTTGTTTGTAATATTTTAAATCCTCTTTATTAAAGGGATATTTTGAAAAGTCCCAGCATGAAGCTGATAATTGGAGAAATTTGAAGCCGTGATGTGCAAAGTCATCCTGCATTACTCCAATCTAAACACGTGAAATACCTAAAGGCTGGATCCATTTTAGATCATCAAGAAGTCAATGGTACAATTGACACAGAGGTAAACTTTCCAAACTTTTCTTTGATTTAATACTCAATATAAATTTTGTGGATTTCACCATTGCTTTGAAATATAACTTTCCTTATACACACATAGGGATATAATAAGGGATACATTATGACAGGATTGAAAATTTAATTGTATGGTATCTTCACTAGAATACTTTCAGTGTACTTTTGCGTATGTTTTTACGCTGAAGATATCCTTCAAGAATTTTTTTCAAGTTGTGAACATTTTCTATATTGAAATTTCATGTTCTATATGAAAATTAATTTTGTGCCTAACTGTATAATTTAAAATGTTTCTTCATCTCCCTTCTGCTTGTGGCGGATTCTATTACAATTCACCATTATCTACTGTTATATTTTTACTCAAGTTATAAATATTTTCAATTTTTATGACAAGTTTTTAATTCATGCTGAATTGCATATTTTGAAAAATGTTTTTCTTGCTCCTGCTTTTGACGGACTCTTACAATTTCCGAATTAGGATTTTCCTTAACTTGAGACAATTTTATATATTGAAAGTTCAAGTTTTATATGAAAATTTATAATTTTGTGCCAAACCGTATAAATTGAAAAGTCTCTCAATCTCCATCTGCTTGTAGGGGAATCTATTACACTTTACTATTATCATATATATATATATCTACTGTTATATTTATACGCAAGTTATAATTACTTTCCAGTTTTATATGACAAGTTTTAATTTCGTGCCAAATTGCATATTTTGGAAAATATATTCTTATCGCTTCTGCTTCTGGTGGACTCATACAATTACCGAATTAGGATTTTCTTCAAATTGTGACCATTTTCTATATTGAAAGTTCAAGTTTTATGTGAAAATTTAAAATTTTGTGCCAAACTGATATATAATTTGAAATGTTTCTTCATCTCCCTTCTGCTTGTGGCGGATTCTACTACATTTTACCATTATCTACTCTTATATTTATACTCGTTATAAATACTTTCCAGTTTTATATGACAAGTTTTGATTTCGTGCTGAATTGCATATTTTGAAAAATATGTTCTCACTCCTGCTTTTGATGGACTGATACAAATGCCGAATTAGGATTTTCTTCAAATTTTAATAATTTTCTATATTGAAAGTTCAAGTTTTATACGAAAATTTAAAATTTTGTGCCAAACTGTATATGTAATTTGAAATGTTTCTTCATCTCCCTTCTGCTTATGACGGATTCTACTACATTTTACCATTATCTACTGTTCTATTTATATTCGTTATAAATACTTTCCAGTTTTATATTACAAGTTTTGATTTCGTGCTGAATTGCATATTTTGAAAAATATGTTCTCACTCCTGCTTTTGATGGATTCATACAATTACCGAATTGGGATTTTCTTCAAATTTTGATAATTTTCTATATTGAAAGTTCTAGTTTTATACGAAAATTTAAAATTTTCTGCCAAAATGGATATATAAGTTGAAATGTTTCTTCATCTCCCTTCTGCTGGTGGCGGATTCTACTACATTTTACCATTATCTCCTGTTATATTTATACTCGTTATAAATACTTTCCAGTTTTATATGACAAGTTTTGATTTCGTGCTGAATTGCATATTTTGTAAAATATGTTTTTCTCGCTCCTGCTTTTAATGGACTCATACAATTACCGAATTAGGATTTTCTTCAAATTGTGACCATTTTCTATATTGAAAGTTCAAGTTTAAAACTAAAATTTATAATTTTGTACCAAACTGTGTATATAATTTGAAAATTTTCTTGTATCTCCCTTCTGCTTGTGGCGGATTCTGCTACATTTTAACATTATCTACTATTATATTTATACTCAAGCTATAAATACTTTGCAATTTTATATGACAAGTTTTGATTTTGTGCCAAATTGCATACTTTGACCAATATGTGCTTCTCGCTCCTACTTTTGATGGACTCATACAATTACTGAATTGGGATTTTCTTCAAGTTGTGACCATTTTCTATATTGAAACCTAAACTATGAAAATTAATTTTATGATCTCTATAATTTGAAAAGTATCTTAACTCCCTTCTGCTTGAGGCAGGTTCCATTACAATTTAACATTATTTACTTTTATATATTTACTCAAGTTATACATATTTTCAGTTTTTTATATGACAAGTTTTGATTTTGTGCTGAGTTGCATATTTTGAAAAATATGTTCACCTTGCTACTGCTAATGGTGGATTCCTACTATTGTTGAATTATAATTTTCTTCAAATTGTGATCATTTTCTGTATTGAAAGTTCAAGTTTTATACAAAAATTTATAATTTTGTTCCAAATTATATAATTTAAAAAATATCTCAATCTCCCTTGCTGGTGGTGGATTCTATTGCAATTTACCATTATCCACTGTTATATAAGTTATAAATAATACTTTCCAATTTTATATGACAAGTTTTAATTTCGTGCCAACTTGCATATTTTGAAAAACATGTTCTTTTCGCTCCTGCTTTTGATGGCCTCTTACAATTACTGAATTAGGAGTTTCCTCAAGTTGAGACCATTTTCTATATTGAAAGTTCAAGTTTTATATGAAAATTTATAATTTTGTGCCAAACTGTATAATTTGAAAGGTATCTCTATTTAAATTTCAAGTTTTTAATCATGTGTCAAGCTGTATAATTTGAGAAATATCTTTATCACCATTACAATTTACAGATTTAGAATAGCAAAATTTGAGTTATTTTTCATCAGGATATAATTTATTATGCTGAATGCTTTTAAAACATAGAGTTGAATTTAAACGTTAAAATGCATACAGTGCAAATATGCAATATTTATTACAAATAGGCAGGCACTTGATACACCATTATTCGCCTATACATCAGTCAACATTGTGAACCATTTTGCTGTCACAAATTATGCAAAATATAAGCTGTTTTAGGACGGATGCAACACTAAATATAAATAAGAACTTTAAAAATCACGATTTTTACATTGGATGGATTCAATATTTTATTTTCAAGTGGGGCACATGATTTCTTCATATAATATGGGTGTCATTATTATTTTAATTTTTATTTAAAAAACTTTCACTTTTTCAACCCGGGTTCAATCCAAAACTAATTGGGTGTCATTATTATTTTAATTTTTATTTAAAAAACTTTCACTTTTTCAACCCGGGTTCAATCCAAAACTAATTGGGTGATATTATTCATTTACATTCCCGTATGTTCCACAGACCGTCTGAACAACATACTAAAATTTTATTTTGATAAAGTCATTTTTATGACAATTATCGTATGAACGGACAGACAAACAGAATGAATGAACAAAGTTATAAACACTTTTCAACTATATTGTAAAGTGTTACAAAGAATTTTTTTGCATCAAAATGCAGTTCTAGTTTCTAAAAGTACTAGTGTATGGGGCTGGAAATTTCATATCAAAATAATTATTAGTTTCAAAATATTATGACATTTTTGAAAGTGTGAAATATATATTGAAATTTCATTATTATTTTAATTGTATTTAATCATACCTTGTTCTTTCAGGTTACTCTTTTCGTATTCATTATGGGTCCCACACACATAGTTTGTTGAGATTGTTTGAACCTTATCAATTGGAGATTCGTCATGGCTCATAACAGATTATTTAAAATATGTATTAAATGATCTATAAATGCATCTATGACTATTCAAAATACTAAGAAATTTGTATAAATATTAAGATTTGCTGTCTCAATAAAATGCTAAATTGTCCATCTGTGTTATTTGTTTTCTCCAAAATGCAACAGTTTGCTGAGAAGTAAATTGTGCTAATTTTTTCAATCGCATCCGTATATTTACCTTGTAAAATATTAACTTTGACTGTTTACCTTCTTTCACTTTTAAATATAAAATAGTGATTTGAAAGTGAAGATTATATATTTTTTTCAAAGTTAGTATGCAAACTGTTCGTGTAAACTTAGTGAAAACGTTTAAATCATAATATGTTAAAAATGAACAATTATGATTGAATGTGTAAATTTTGCAGAAAATAGTAGAGGTTAAGACAAATTATATTATATAACCCAAAGAAATGAGGCCACATCACTGTTTTAGGTATTGAAGGTAATATATGTATTTTTTTCATCTTTCAAGCTAAAACCAATTGCCATCCAACCACATGTCGAAACATAGTTGCATAAAACGTAATTCTAAAATTTTCCAACAGTAAGTTCAAATATTGCTATTGTTTATACATTTGAGAGGAATTAGGAATTGCACATGAGTAATTTAGTAAAACTTACGACTACTAATTCAGAAATATATAAACATGTTGGTATAAAAATTTATAATGCTCTTAGAAAATCGATATTCTAAAGTAAAATAGACATTCATTAATATTAACCCATACTTAACAAAATATATAATATTAACGGGACTTAAAATTTATTAACTGAATACAAATTGTTTTTTTAATCATAAGGGAGATATTTTTATGAGAATAATCTCTTCACAAGCATCTAGGGAATGGGTAGTTTTATTGCAAAACATTGCCATTCATATTAAGAATGCATTTGTACTAATGTTATCTATAAGTATGAATGTAATTTTAACATGAAACTATATCAGATATCATGGCCATACAAGGAAAGAACATTTATAGCAAAAATGCAATAAATGAATTATCTATAAGTAAAAAAATCTGTGTTCTGTCTACAGGCAATAAAAATAAAGAGCTAGATATTAATACTTGCTTTACAATAAATAACATGAAACTAACAACTAGTGATGCAGTCATTTTAAAAAATGATGTCCTAAATATATTAAAAATCACAGTATAAAATAAACAAATTGCTAAAATGTAATATCAGTATTTTAAAATAAAATAAAGAAAATGCATATCAAGCAAAATAAGATTATTTAGAAACGTTCAAACTCTAAAATCCATTTATCTCAAAATTATCTTTTTGGATTTAGTGTTTTTTCTTCTTGTGTACCCATGATATATTCTTCATATCAAGTAAAGTGATTTTGAAACTTGAATAGTAAGGAATGACAAGTACCCTAGCAATTTTTCATTTTCATGAATATTCTACAATACAATATTTTAGAATTGAGAGGTTTTTTGTTGAATGTCTATAAAAAGTATGCAGTTGAAAATATATGTATTCTAGGAATTTATAGTTATTTAAATTTACAATGAAAAGAGAAAAAAAAATTTAATGGTTAATTCTTTACTACTGCTTGTAAAATTACAGAAGTGGTGTATTATAATTATCAGCTTTCAAGTTCAATGCAATTATTAATTTTTTTAAATAATAAATAGCAACATGTGTTAACAGAATTTTATTTTGACTCATGGTTCTTTATTTCTATATGTAAGTTTCTATTTTAGAAACAATGTCCTCCATGAAAGATGCTATCCTTTGACAGTATGGCCATATGATCTTGATAAATTAAATCTTCAATAGCATCACAAGAAAAAATTTCTAGTGGGAGGGTGTTTGGTAACCAAATATTTTGCTTTCTATTTCTCCATATATTGTTTCTTCGAAATTTAATGGATTCGGGGGGGGGGGGGGGGGTCATGACCTCCGAATTCCCCTCCTTGGCGACGCCACTGAATCTCTTCAAATGTATGTTTAAATTATCCAGTAAAAAAAAAGCATTGGTGTTTAAGTGTAATTTTGTTGTGCTCTATTAAAGTAAACAATATTTAAACAATAATAGGGGAGATGGAATTTTATATCCTATCACTAGTTGGGTGTGCACTTTTGTATTACTACATCTGAGTTAGGGATGACTAAAAGACATTAAGTAAGGAACAATAGATCATTAATTAGAAAAATCTAGGCAATAAGCAAGTATTGTAAGAAAACATACTTGATATTTGTTAAACTTTTAGCATTTAAAGCAGAGAGTCAGCCATTTTTCCTTAGCTACGGTATTCGGTTTCAACTTTATCATTGTCGAAGGACTTTTGGCGTCCATGCCAAAATGCACCTCCCCCCCCCCCCCCCCCCCCATTTGTTTTTCAGAATCAGAAATTTTATTTTAATGATAAAGAAGGGTTTATCAACGAAAGTCCACCACCACCATATCGTAAAAACAATTACGCAAAACACCGTTGGAAGTTTCCAGTTTTTATTAAATTTAGACAAATACCCCCCCCCCCCCCCCAAATAAATAAAGTGAAGTAAATCATAACAATAAATAATAAATAAATCATGCCTGTTTAAAATACGCTATCGAGTATTATCAAAATAGGTATGAATATGTTAACAGTCAAAGACGTTTTTATATTGTTTAAAAAAATTTTTAGAATTGTTGCTATTTTTAAACACATTAATTCTGGTGAAATTGTTATAGAAATACTCAAAATAGAAACGTATTGCATGTAAAATTTGATTAATAACACTTTTCCTTCTAATCAAAATAAGAAGTATTATATTTTATGTAAAATATTACATTATTTTTCGAGACTCTCGGATAAAATCCGAGTTTGACAGTCGGTAGCTTAAAGACGCATAGAAATGCGCCATTATAGCGATAAATAGCAAGAGAAAGTAACCCCGCTTCTCGCCAAGCACAGCAGTCGCTCCCACAGGAGCTTCAATGGCCGCTCTTGCGCCAGCCTGTATATATAGGAGCCTTAGTCCGGCCAGGGACCAGTGACGTCAGTAATTCCAAGAACTCTGGACAGGAGGGAGTAGGTTGCCAGAAACGAATGGCCTACCTCTCTTACTTTCATTTACCTTGGACGCAACTTTCTTTTTTAAGAATCTTAAACTGCGTATTTTTAATTCTCTAAAATATACAGTTTCAAAATGCGTGGATTAAGATTGTGGAACACTTTCTTTTCTTGCACATTAATTTTCAAATTTTGTAACAGCTGTTTTAGCTTTCTTTTACAAATTGTCACTGCAAATAATATTTAATTAATATTTCAGTATTTTTTTTATCCTTAAACATAAATAATATCTATAGATAACATTTTGTTAACGAGATATAGATAATATTTGAGCAAATCGTTAGAGTAAACAGGTTTCTATTAATTGCTATACATTTTCTATTTTAAAAGTACAGAACTTCATTTCCAAATGGTTCTTTGATTGTTTCTAAGTAATTTTGTTCTAGTAATGGGTTGTTTCTTCAGATGAATTGGGTTAAAAAAATAAAACAATTTTATGAAATGAAACTTCAAAGAAACTAAGATTTTAATATTTTCAAAAATGCAAGACGATGCAGATATTTGTTGTGACACTTTTGCAAAAATAAATAAAAATATTCTTAATATATAGCATTTACATTTATTTACATTACATTTATTTACATTAAACTCATTTATATTAATACACTTATACAAAAAGTTGATCAGTAAGATGCCTATTACAATTTGAATCATGAGGATAGCAAACTATTTTGTACATGCGTTCTTAAAAATGTAGTATCTTGATAACTCTGTACAAATTTATAGTGTTAATTTAAAGGGTGTAAGAATCTTACGGAGTTGCAAACATATATATTAAAATAAAATGAAAATAAATCGAATGTTCAAATGAAATAATGTTAAATCGAATGTTCAAATGAAATAAAAATAAATTGAATTACCTTGAAAAAAAAGCAATATTTTTATTAATGCTTCGACATTTGATTTATCCTGCTGAAGTTCTTTATAAACCTTACCGATGGCATAATTTTATTTTAAAATATTCAAATAATATGTAATTTTTTAATAGAATTTTATGATTTTCTACAGAATCTTAATATTAAATAGGATGCTTGAAAATAAAAAGAAAACTGGATTTACTTGCATTGCGAAAGTTCAAGCATTTGTATATAACTGTGCTTTTTCTGCTAGGGCATATAATTATGATGTTCAGTAATTTTCACATAATTCTAAATTTCTTTTGCAGTGCTCTTCAATATTTTAACACACACAAAATAATTTTTCAATACGTTTTCCCGAATGTATCAATCTCCTACACAATATTTTTTTTTATTAAATGTCGATCAATATTTTGCATAATATATTCACAAATAAAAATTCACATTGGCATGCACATGGGTTTTTAAGTTATCTTATCCAAAAAGACAAATACGCAAACATATATGCACACACACAGATAAATATCTTGAATAAAGTGTTTAAATCGTGTTCAGGAAATCCTGAAATATATTTCATCGACAAAATCTCGATTTTTCAAATGTTTGGGATACTATTTGTATTCAATAGTATGAGAAATAAATAAAATTTATTTTCGATTTCAATATCGTTTATCGCATTTTTACTACTATACAAAACTTATTAGAATAAGACTAAAATGCATTGACTTTACATTTCCTACATTTTATACACATAAAAGGATTTTGCAAACCCTTAATAGCATATTAAATAATTCGAATGGTAATTAATAGTGTACACAAGAAAATAACAATATGATGCACCTAATAACAAAAAACCTTTAACAATAAAGTTCTCGGCAATATTTGAAATACCACTTAAGTTTTAACTTTACAATGATGTTTGGTACTTTACTACAAATTAAATAAAAAAATTTAGGCGTTAGGTTAATAATTAGTAAAAATTATAAAATGTTTCGAAATGTTTTTCCAATCTAAATTTCTAGTCGAAAATTCTTCCAATTAAAATGTCGACCTCTTACGGAATTGCAAAATTTCATATTAAATTTTGTAATAAAATTAAAAATTTTAATGACCCTGAAATAGAGTAGTTTTATTATTAATGCTTCTGCAATTGTTTTTCTGAAGTTCTTCGGTGTAAATTTTATTTCGATTATGTCGACATGACATAATCGAATTCTGAAATATTCAAATAATATAGATTTCATTAATAAAATTTTGTGATTTTCTACAGGGTCCTGGCATAATATATGATAATTTAAAGTGGAAAAAATACCAGATTCTATTTGCATCAGCGAATGCGTAATCAGCATTTGCATACAATTATGCATTTTTAATTTTTCAGCATGATGAAAAATTCTAAAAGTTTTTCTGCTACTTTGCATAGTTTTCCGTATCTTTTCCCGGGTATATCAATCCTCCTCTATTTTTTTTTTGTGTTATTAAATCTGTTATTCTAACCTGAAAATTTAAAGCAGATACGCATATTGCACAATTTAAAGTTTTAGTCAATTTTTTAACTACAAATCCAGCAATATAACTGACTATATCAGCCAGAAAAAAGTTTAAGCTGTCATGGATTCTAATATCAGGTATATTGTCTATTTCTTGTAGATTTTGTGGCATACTTTCTGCCGAGAAAACTTTGTCTTTGTTTAGTGTTTTTACATAATTGTTATGTGACGATGTTACATTTAAAATATTTGTTTCATCCAAAGGCAAACAATTTGAATTGAGGCACACATTACATACATCTTGCGGAGAATATTTGAACTTTGTTCATGAGGTCTTAAAACATACTTTTCCTATCCCTTATTTTTCTTTATTTTGCCGATTCACACCAAATAAAGCATTAAAATAACTTTATGAGTTTCTCAATAATGACCTTAACAGCAATGCGCTATGTCTAAGCCACCAATTTAAAACAATTGCTTACATACAGTGACGTCATAATGCGAGGATAGTCGTTAAAACACCAACGTTCCGCATACTTCTTGTTTCACAATAAGCTGTACAGTATGCAAAATGTCTTTATTAATTTATGCCTTTAGTTACCAATTACCAGTAATACCATTATTTCAAACATAGTTCAAACAATCATTTTCTGCTTAAATTCAACTGTCACCCCATTGCTCACCAAAATAAATAATGCTACAAAACTTTAAAACTTCTAATATTTTGTGTTTTAATCTTGGAATTTTTACGAAACATATACCAACTCCTTCAATTATTACATAATGTATCCACATATGAAATATCATGCCGGTATCTACATGCGTTCATAAGTTATCTTACCCAAATTTTACATGCACATACATATACAAATATGCACTTACAGAAGCAAACACATATGCATACACGCATACACACAAGAACACATACACATATACGCACACACACACAAGAACACATACATATAAGCACACACACCAACAATCACAATACATATATGCACTGCACACACACGCATGCACACAACACAAATATCTTTCATAGTGTTTGAATTGTGTTAATGAGTAGGTCTTAAAACATACTTTTCCTACCACTTATTTTTCTTTCGGTTTTCGATTCAGACCAAATTAAAATAACTTATTGAGTTATTTTACAATTTTGATGGCAATGCGATATGCCTAAACTACGATCTGAAAACTAGAATTTTTTCCCATAGAGACTTCAAAATGCGAGGGAAGTCAGCGACGTACTGCATACCAACTTTTATTATAATAAAATTTATACAGTATGCCAAATGCAATGCAGTTATTACTTAGGATGCTTTTATTTATAAATTTTATATGCAATTTATTCGATATCAATCAGTTACATTTTCCAGTACATATGTCAAAGTACTCATGTACATTTTGTACCAGATTTTTTTTTAATATATTGTTTTGCAGAATTAAAGGTGTATTATTTCAGACGGTTAACTATTCTATAATGCTCTTTATAAGTAGTATATCAGTGTTTATTGTAAATGCGAAAAAGTACTTGAAGGTATTGTTTTTTATATAAATGTTCTCATTATATTCAAAATTCCGTTATACCAAAAGTTTGTCATAAGAAAATCTCAACATGCTATTGTCGTTCACGTACACATAATATTTATTGACAAATATATCAGAACGTAAGATAATTAAAATATATCTTCTTTATCTATAAAATGAAGTAAAAGGATATTTTTAACCCCGCGGGATACCGAAATTAAAAAAAATTAATTTCTGATATTCCGGGATGTAAAAAATACCCCGGATTGCAATCTTAAAATTATATCTTAGAAAGCACAATTTCTTGTACGCATCCAAAGCGCGCGGTCTCGCAGTTTCGTTTTTCCAAAATCGCCAAATATCGCCAAAATGTAGTAAAACGCAGTTTATGATGTTTTAATGAATATTTTTTTTATAAATACATTGATGGAATAATTTCTTCACGAAGCTCAGTAATATCTCCTACAATTTTTTTTAACCTCCAAAGCTTAGGGGTAGCAGAAATAATTAGAAAAGTATTTTTTCTTTCAAGGACGTTTTGCTATTCACCTTCTCCCATTGAACTACAGGGGAAACGGAGAGCTCTGGGCGGGAAGAGTCCCTGAAATCACATGACTTCGTTTTCGGTCTTGCGTTATGGTTGCCGAGGCTTTCTCTACTTGATTGCTGCTCGAAGGTCCCGGCTCACCGAGAAATGTCCAGAGATCGCACGGTTGTATGAAGTCCTGAAACGGAGCAATGAAGAAAATCCATATGCAGTACACAACAACCAGTACGAGAGATATGGACAAATGGCTAAACGTGAATTCCTGGGTCCAAATATGGTTAGATTTGGACATAAAATCTCTAAAATGTCAAAACTGGGTTTGCTGCGCTTTCATTTATAAAACAGGTAAATAGTCTGTTTAACCCCTTGAAATATGAATTGAGAGACACTAAGTGTAGTTGCAGGATGTACACCTTGCCCCCTACATTTCTGTAAGATTTGCACATGAGAAAATTTAAATCTGCACTCGTCCCGAAAGTGTCAATGTCTGCAATGGATTATGAAACGTAAGACGTATCCGAGACGTCGTTATATATCAAGGATAAGTGTAGTTTCAGGATATAAACTGCGCCCCCTTTATGTCTGTAAGATTTAACATGACAAAATTTAAATCTGCTCGATCTCACAAACGCCAATGTCTACAATGGCTTTTGAAACATTGGACGTATCCAGGAAGTCGTTGTATGACAAAGGAAATGTAGTTTCAGAATAAAAACCACGCCCCCTACATTTGTGTAAAATTTGCACATAACAAAATTTAAATCTGAGCGCTTCCTACAAACGTCAATGTCTCCAATGGATTATGAAACGTATGATATTGCCGAGACGTCGTTGTATGTCAAGGGTAAGTGTAGATTCAGTATATAAATTCACGCCCCCTACATTCCTGGGCGCGGTAGCCCATTGGTTAGCGCGCTGGAGTTGCACTCGGTAGGCCCGGGTTCGATTCCAGTCACTGCCAAAACTGCCGCCGTGTTCACTCGGAGTACGATCACGTTAAACATGTGGGTCCGTAAGTCCTTCCGAGAGGTTGGTGGTAGGGGAAGGAGGGTACAGTCCCTGTGGATGCCTCCCCCCACTGGGTTCCGGTCTAAATTGGGGGGCACCTCCCGGCTGTCCAAACTGTTACCTTTCACCTTTCTGGTAGGTCGGACGGTCTGGGTCTCAACAACAACGCCCCCTACATTCCTGTAAGATTTGCACATGACAAAATTTAAATCTGCGCGCGTCCCAGAAACGCCAGTGTCTACAATGGCTTTTGAAATATAGGTCGTATCCAGGAAGTCGTTGTATGATAAAGGAAGTGAAGGTTCAGGATATAAACCACGCGCCCTACGTTTCTCTAAAATTTGCACATAACAAAATTTAAATCTGAGTGCTTCCACTTGATACAAACGTCAATGTCTTCAATGGCTTATGAAACATATGATGTAGCCGAGACTTCGTTGTATTGTATGTCATGGGTAAGTATCGATTCAGGATTTAAACCACGCCCTACTACGCCCTACATTTCTGTAACATTTGCACATGCCAAAATTTAAATCTGTGCATTTCCTACAAACTTTTTCTCATAGAGTTTCGTCCAGAACAGAGCACCAGGCGCGAAGCGCCTTTAATCTCCAATCTCTAGGTGTGGTTCTTATCTTCATACTGTGACATTATTTCATTGGTCCATAGTTGGAGGTTCGAGGTTTTTGATTTACTGTTTTTATTATTTGTCCTAGCTCCTAGTGTGGCAGTTTGTTGCACATTAAGAGTTTAAGCAGTTTGGGGGGTTGATGCAGATCTGATGGTAACCTAGCATTTTAGCAGTTTAGGATTTTAAACATTTTGTAGAAAACCAAAGATCGCGAGTTTTCTTTAATATCAACTGATTAAGGTGGGACGTTCCTAGTACCGAATATCAAAGTTAAGTACCGAGCAGGGTCTCTTACGAGATTTAGCCTTGCGATGATCATAGTCATGCAGATTAAATAATAGTTCGTTTGGGACAGATGGCAGATTTTTGTAGAATTTAAGCGCTAGCTTTTTGATTTGGGCTCTAACAGTTTTTATTTTGAAGTCTTTCCTAATTACCGAGTTTCTTAAGTATCTAGGGGCTTTCCTTATAATCCTTAGGGTTTTGTTTTGTCTTGTCTCTAATAAGTCTATGGTAGTTTTACAGGCATATCCCCATACGGGTGCTGCATACAGCATTCCCGGGCAGATGACCGATTTATAAATTAGGAGTTTATTTTGATAACTTAGATTTCCGTTTCCTATCATTGGGTATAAGGCTCCTATGGTTATATACGCTTTTTTGATTATGTTCGTTACGTGCAGTTTCCAAGTTAGGTGGGAGTCTATCGTTACACCTAGGTATTTAGTAGATTTTTCCGCTTTTAGGGCATGGTTGTTTATGTACAGAGGAGGCGGAGGTTTACGTTTTCTTGAGAAATAAATCCAATGACATTTATTGGGATTTAATTTTATTCGCCATTTTTCCAGCCACCTACAAACTTCAATGACTCCAATGGCTTATGAAACTTATGACGTCACAGAGACATCGTTGTATGTCAAGGGTAAGTGTAGTGTCAGCATATAAACCACGCCCCAAAATTTTTGTAAGATTTTTGAGTAGAAAATTTTAATCTGGAGAGATAGTAGTAACATTCTTCCAGAAGTGTAAATATACTCCTTGACATAATTTGAAAGAGTATTTTGCTTTCCAGAGGAGTTATTTTTATTAAATGAGCAATTGCCCTCAAATATCCAGATATTATAAAAACAATTTCAGGGTTACCCAACAGAAGAAAATGTTGACTTTTATTTGTTTAAAAAAAATCTAAAATATCTACTCTTTATGTGCACTTATCTGGAAAAAACGAAATTATGCATTTGACAGAGTCAGCATAATGTCAAACTGTCATAATGTCAAACATTATGTATTTGACGGAGTCAAATTTTTTTTTTAATTTTATAGTAAAACCAGCTAGATTTTCTTAAATTTCTATTACTTTCCGAACTCATTTAAAGTTATTAAGATTACTATATCTAAACTAAAGGATGAAATAAATGTTAATTTTAACTTTCCTCATATACATAATGTATAAGGAAAGTATTTTGACGGGGTTGAAAATTCGAATTCGAGATTTCGACGGGACATAACGTTTTAAGCATCCGCATCCCTGATCACGAATCAAACATTTTTGAAGTGATGTCTGTATGTGTGTGTGTCAGTGAGTCTGTGGAGACGATAACTGACGAACGAATGAACCGATTCAAACGAAATTTGGTACAAAAATCACAATACGTAAACACTGGAAGCCTATTGTTTTTATATGCAATCGAATGTTCAGAACCCCCCCCCCCTAAATTTTCGAGTGAAATTTTGAAAAATCGTCAAAAAATCAAAACGGCTAATAAACTTACGCAAATAGACATTTCTTATGTAATTTTTCATTAGAAAACGATTGACATAAATTTTAGAACGCTAACATGAACCGTTCTTGAGATATTGCAAATTTTTCAAACAAATTATCAAAAAGTCTTATAAAATAAAAAATAAATATTTCCTATTGAGGAACAAGTTCACTTTTCATGTGTAGTACCATGCGATAAATTTGATGACATCATTTTCGTGGATCTAGTTCATTCGATTCATGAGAAAAGATACTTTGAGTAATACTTTTGTATTTGAAAGCCAATAGTCATTTATCTGCTGTAAGAATTTTTTTTTTTTTTAATGACCAGGCACTTGACTTTCGTCATTCGCCTTCTGCTGTAAGAATAACTTATTTCTTCGTCCATAACGCTTGGCGAGATTTTGGCGACGAATTTGGTGAAATGTCGCCAACTGGGTGACTTTTTTTAATGTTGCTAAATTGACGAAAACCTCGCCAAATGGATAAAAATGACGATAAATCAATGACGACTCATTGATGATGACGACATTGAAAATGACTACTCATTGACGAAAATTCAATATCTTGGAAAGAATATAAATAACTACTATAAAAATAATCAATTTTTTTTTTACTGTAAAGGTAGTAAATTCATTGCATTATATAAGGAAAGTCATGTGCTGCCCGCATCAGATTGTTTATTTAGAGTTGTGCGAAATATAAGTTATATGGGCACTTTGAAATAGTTTTATATGTCGTCATCCGAAAAATTGCCAAATGTACACTTCAACGAGAAAACACAATACCGTAGAACTTATACAGTATTCACTTATACAGTATCACACTTCAAGCATCCCTGATCACGAATCGAACATTTTTGAAGTGATGTCTGTGTGTATTTGTGTTTGTGATTCAATGAGTCTGTGGAGACGATAACTGACGAATGAATGGACCGATTCGAACGAAATTTGGTACAAAAATCACAATCCGTAAACACTGGAAGCCTATTGTTTTTTTACGTAATCGAAGATTCAGAACCCCCCTAAATTTTCGAGTGAAATTTTGAAAAAAACCGTCAAAAAATCAAAACCGCTAATAAAGTTATTCAAATAGACATTTCTTATGTAATTTTTCATTAGAAAACGATTGACATAAATTTTAGAACGCTTACATGAACCGTTTTTGAGATATTGCACATTTTTCAAACAAATTATCAAAATGTCATACAAAATAAAAAATAAATATTTCCTATTGAGGAACATGTTCACTTTTCAAATGTAGTACCATGCGATAAATTTGGTGACATCATTTTCGTGGATCTAGTTCTTTCCATTCATGAGAAAAGATACTTTCAGTAACACTTTTGTATTTGGACGCCAATAGTCATTTATCTGCTGTACTGTAAGAATAACTTATTTCTCCGACCAAAACGCTTGGTGAGATTTTGGCGACGAATCTGGCGGAATGTCGCCAACTTGGCGACATTTTTAATTGTTGCCAAATTAACAAAAATCTCGCCAAATGGATAAAAATGACGCTAAATGAATGAAAATGACGACTAATTGAAGACAGTTCAATATATTGGAAAGAATATACGTATCTACTATAAGAATAACATTTTTTTTAACTGCGAAAGTAGTAAATTCATTGCATTTTATAAGGAAAGTCATGTGTTGCCTACATCAGATTTTTAATTTAAATTCCAAAGATGTAAACTGAGATGCAAATTCTTAGACGCATTAGAAAAACTGCTTCTGTATAAAAATCAAAATATCATCAATTTTAGCCGATGCAAACACATTTCGAAAGTGAAAAATATTTTCACAATAAAATAAATTATACGGATGACCTTGTACAAATGCAGATTTTCAGGAAACCGCTGACACATATACTTTCTTTTCATTAATAAGTTTGAAAAACATCTATTACGCAATACGTAATAATTATAAAAATTTAATCGATGCAGACAGACTTCATAAGCGGAATATGAACATAGGCTAGTTTTGGCCAATCTGATATTCAAAATTTAGAAAATGGAGTTGGATGGAAAAATATACTAATGGACTCCGGTGATTCATGCGAATATAAACGAAATTGCGTAATCGTACTATTTATGCGAAAATAATTTAAAAAATAACCATTTAGAGATTTATACGGAATGATAACATTTTAAGGAACATATATTTATTCCTCTCATGTAAAAAACGATCACGATCTTAATTTATCATTATATGTGGGAGTAAATCCCATTTGTCACGTTTATTTGATTAATATTGTGTGTGCATGTGTCCGTAAATTTACATTGACCTATACAGAAAGGCAATTTTCCGTAGGAAACTATACAAATTCTGTAATCCTTAGTATGAGATTGTATTCCGTAGAAACTACGAAGAATCCGTAGTAATAGGCATCTGTACTGTTGCGTGGAGCAGTGGAAATCGTCGTTTGCGAATGGTATTTTTACTATCGTTCGGAATCAGATTACCAGAATCATGAGAAAATTCCGATTTCAAAATGAGTGCCGGTTTTCACATCCGTAACATTTTCGGGAAATTAGCAACCGATTTCCGCTTTTTTTTTTAACTTCCGTAAATATCGTGATTGGCGATTTTTCTTTTGCTACAAAATCAATGCGTAAAAATACGCCATATTTAATTTTCAAATCGTATTTCCCTATTTTAGATCGGGAAATACGCATATAAAGGTATTATCTCGATATCTGTTCTAGCTCCTTACAGACGTCAGTATCTACAATGAACCGCCAACTAGAAATACTGGTATCGCCCGTCAGCCACGCTACAATGACTTACGAAACGTACGACTTAACCGAGTTGTATACCAATTGTTTAAGTTCTCACATGACCAGCATACATGTAGCCATGTAATTTTAATCCAGACTTTGCTCTTTGATCTGAGGGAACTGATTACTAAATTTTTATATAAAATACTTATTTTTTTTATTTTTCTGAATGATATTCAAACAAAATAGAAATGAATTTAGTTGCATTTAATTCTTAATGAAATAATATACTGATGAAGGTAGCACATGGCATTCATACTCTATATAATGAAATCCTTTACTTCTTTCATAGCAAAATAATAGTTGTTGCTGTTGAGACCCAGACCGTCCGACCTACCAGAAAGGTGTAAGGTAACTGTTTGGACGGCCGGGAAGTGCCACCCAATTTGGACCGGAACCCAGTGGGGGAGGCATCCACAAGGACCGTACCCTCCTTCCCCTACCACCAACCTCTCGGAAGGACTTACGGACCCTCATGTTTAACGTGATCGTACTCCGCGTGAACACGGCGGCAGTTTTGGCAGTGGCTGGAATCGAATCCGGGCCCACCGAGTGCAACTCCAGCGCGCTAACCAATGGGCTACCGCGCCCAGCAAAATAATAGTGTATAAGGTCCACGACACACTATTTTTAGCGTGGAATTGTACAGCCGCGGAAAAAAAGTGCTCCCCATCCTTTGTTAATCGAGCATCATTCATCTTAGAGAAAATTGTATGATACCATTCGATTAGGAATAACATCCTCTACAAATTAATGTGCGTAAAATTTGCATAAGGGGCCGTCTTCATATCTAAACGCGCACAAACTTTGAAATTTCCAATGGCAACACACCCAATTTTGACGTCACCCACAAGTTCTAGACTCCCAAATTAGTCCAAATTCACATTTTCACGACGTTTCTATCTTTATATCCGAAGATCTATATAATAAAAGGCAATGTCTGTGTGTCTGTCTGTCTGTGTGTCTGTCTTATACACTATACGTTTCGCGACCGCGCGTCGGAGAGCTACGAAATTTGGCAATCGGAGACCCGGGGGGGAGGGAAGGGGACACGTGAGAACCGATTTTTAAAATTTTAATTATTTTTTTATTTATTTAATGTTTTATGCGATTTCGACCGTTTTTTGCTCTTTTTGCCCTTTTTTCTCCACGATCCAGACATCGTAGAAAAAAACAAATGACACCATCGGAAAGAGCAGAGAATTTCGAGTAAAAATATATCAATTTCAACTCTCAATTTCGATTTCTAATATTTTTTAAAGATTTTAAAACAAAAGTCACTTTTGGCTCAAAAAAACGATTTTTGGTTTTTAAATTCTCGCATAGTGAAAAGTACTCATAATTTCGACTAATAATTTACATTTTTAGAAAGCTGAAATATCTGGCATTCTTACAAGTCTAATGTGGTCCAGAAATAATGAAAATTGCCTTCAGGATCGCAATTTTAAAGACGCCATGATTTTAAATTTGTCGGCTACCGGCTCAGTTCTTCAACGGCATTTCCCCCCCATCCACAGTAGTTTGTTCCCCGTCTCCATGGCGACCGCGCTTTCGGTTTTAAATGAATTACGAGCATAAGTGTTGTAAACATCGGGCGAAATTATTATATTTATATGATATTTTAAATGGATATTTTAAATAATTTAAATGATTGAATTATGGTGGTTTGAATTGTGGTGATGTATTTGAAATTATTATATTTATGGATTGGTGGAACGATATGGATGATTTTTTGATTTTAAATGGATATTTTAATTTATGGATATTTTAATTTATAGATATTTTAAATGGATATTTTAATTTTATGGCTATTTTAAATGATGGAACGATGGAACGAGGATAGTGGAATTAAGAGTCTAGCATATGGTCATTATAAATTTAAATTAGCGCGCGGGAAGTTAGCGCGCGAGAATTGCACTCGGTAGGCCTGGGTTCGATTCCCGCCACTGATGCGGAGTACGATCACCTTAAACATATGGGTTGATAATTCCTTCCGAGAGTTTGGTGGCAGGGAAAGGAGGGTACGGTCTCTGTGGATGCCTCCCCCACTGGGTCCTGGTAAAAATTGGGTGAATAAAAAGAAAGTTATGGAGATTGTCGCGGAGGGCGCGGTAGCCCAGTGGTTAGCGTACGGGAATTTCACTCGGTAGGCCCGGGTTCGATTCCCTCCACTGACAAAACTGCTGCCGTGTTCACGCGGAGTACGATCACGTTAAACATGTGGGTCCGTAAGTCCTTCCGAGAGGTTGGTGGTAGAGGAAGGAGGGTACGGACCCTGTGGATGACTTTCCCACTGGGTTCCGGTCTAAATTGTGTGAATAAAAAGAAGGTTATGGAGATTGTCGCGGAGGGCGCGGTAGCCCAGTGGTTGGCGCGCGGGAATTGCACTCGGTAGGCTCGGGTTCGATTGCCGTCACTGCCAAAACTGCTGCCATTTCCACGCGGAGTACGATCACGTTAAACATGTGGATCCGTAAGTCCTTCCGATAGGTTGTTGGTAGAGGAAGGAGGGTACGGACCCTGTGGATGCCTCCCCTACTGGGTTCCGGTCTAAATTGGGTGAATAAAAAGAAGGTTATGGAGATTGTCGCGGAGGGCGCGGTAGCCCAGTGGTTAGCGCGCGGGAGGTCGCGCGGGAGGTCTGGTAGGTCGCGCCAGCGAGTTTGCAACGATCAGAATTTGCCACTGTCAGAATTTTCAAGGGTAGCGAACAGGCTGGTCGCCAAAGGCGGCTAGTATTCAATATTCCGGAATGTGCAATTTTCGGGGATCAGAGCCATACTGAAAAACGCAATTTGAAGGGCGATGTTTCATTGATTCATCACAGCACTGCTGTAAATAATTGAACTATCCGCTTGACATTCAGCATTATGGCTTACCTCATAGCCAAAGGGTCGCAGGTTCGATTCCTACATGAGAGGGTGAGCATTTTCATGGCTGGGTGTGATGTTGTCTTGTGTGTGTGTGTGTGTTACTAAGGCAGTGGGCCTGTAATGGGTAGGGTTATGTGAGCCTCAAATAGGGCACGATTATTAGGGGTAAAAAGCCGTACTGGGTACGTTGCTAAAAACTAATGGGGCATTCGTGCCAGGATCAATGAAGGAAAGAAGAAATAAAGAAGAGTGAAATGTTTATTTTCAAATGTTATTTTATAATGCTGTTTCAAAAACAATTTATTTATGAGACTAACAAATATCTACTTTGTAATACAGTTAAATAATCGAAAATAAATTAAGAATAAAATTATAGAATCATTTTACCTTTGAATAAGAGGTTCTTAGGTTGTTGCAATAACTATCATAATAAACCGCAATTATACAAATTCATCATTTGATGTAAAGCCACGTGTTATGGTGTTTTATATCCTATAATTTTATAATTTGTTATTGTTTTATATAAATATTTTTTATTATAAATTATCACATGTTGTGGGCGATTTCAACTCGCAGAAGCTCCGGAACAATTAATTGGCATTGAAATAAGTAGATCCCATTTATAACAATACAAGGTTTCACCCTTTAATACAGTAGCAGAATTACGTTGATTAGGTTGCATCTATACAACCCTGTTTATACAAAGTTTTTATTAAAACTGGGTAAAAAAAACTGCCCGGTTTCTTAAATATAGATTAACTTACAATTAATATAACTTTTTCAAATTAGTCATTATTTAGACTAATTTACGACCCCTAAAATCATCGCGATGATGAATATTTAAACATTTCGAAAGAACTAGAGGTAGGAAACACCTGGAATTTTACATAAACATATAAAAAGTCTTTGTGAATCGATTTTTATCAAAACATGTCCAGGTTTGTATTCAAATTTTTTCCATTATTGATTTCATAATTAATATTCCATACAAACTATTATTTCCACAAAAATAAAAATCACGTAAATGTGTTTGGGTTGTTTAGTAGTAAAGTCATACAAATAATCAGCGTGAGCAGATAATTATTACAGAAGATATGAATGGAAGACTTGGAAACTAATTTAACAATTGGAGCTCAAAACTTTACATACTCACAACTCAAAAAACGCTTCACACAAATGACTTGAAATTTGGTATCACAGGTTGAATTTTGCTCTAGATTCGAACTATGTTGTCAAACTTATGTGTTGCTATTGAAAATTTCAAAGTTTGGTCGCGTTTAGATATGAAGACGGCCCCTTATGCAAATTTTACGCACATTAATTTGTAGAGGATGTTATTTCTAATCGAATGGTATCATTCAATTTTCTCTACGATGAACGATGCTCGATTAACAGAGGGTGAGGCGTTTTTCTTTCCCGCGGCTGTACATTAATATTGTCGCTTTTCTGAATAACAACATGTAAAAATATTTCGAAATAACAAATGATTTTTTCCATTATTGATTTCATAATTAATATTCCATACAAACTATTATTTCCACAAAAATAAAAATCACGTAAATGTGTTTGGGTTGTTTAGTAGTAAAGTCATACAAATAATCAGCGTGAGCAGATAATTATTACAGAAGATATGAATGGAAGACTTGGAAACTAATTTAACAATTGGAGCTCAAAACTTTACATACTCACAACTCAAAAAACGCTTCACACAAATGACTTGAAATTTGGTATCACAGGTTGAATTTTGCTCTAGATTCGAACTATGTTGTCATATTTGCTTCAAATTTAACCTGACACTTAAAAATATTGCTAGATTTCGATAAGCAATAATGTATTTTCAATGTACTAAAGGATCTCAGGAGTCTTAAAAATGCCATAAGAGTGGATTTACATGCTTTGCATTTTGTTTTCTACATCTTTTCTTATACATCAATAATATATAAGCATTTTATCGCTAATACGTTGAGCGTTTTTTATAGCATATATGATAATTTTATCAATGAGGCAAATCTCATAATGGAATTTTAAAAATTTGAATAATGTTAAAATATTTACTAATATATTGTTTTGATACATGTTAAATATGCCCATGATTGCAACAAAACAATTACTGCCGAAAGCAAAAGTATTGTTGATTATGGTGCAAAACTATTCATTCAAAAAATCATTTTTTGAAATAAAAACATTCTCTTAATTAAAGTTTTTTAAATTAAATTTAAAACATATTTAAATCATGAATTTAAATCAAAAGTATGGCAGGAGAATTCACCCTGTTTATGGCATTTTTAAGAATCCTGAGTGCCCCTTAAATAATTATTTATAATATGAAACCTCTATTTTATTACATAAAACCGATGGTTTGAGTTCCCATCAATAGATATCAAGATTCAGGATTTAAAATTTTATTTCTAGTAATGATTTTTTCATTTTTTTTAAATATTTATTTGTTTAATCGCGAATCTCATTACTATGGCAACCATCGAATCATTTTCAAATATGCGTATAACTAACTTGGAAGTTAAGCCCTTCATATGACGTGGTACATAAAGTTGTAATGGTGTCCTCCCAGTCGTCTGCATGTCTCACTTACATTCCAAAAATCTTGGGAAGCATGCGGGACACGCATATTTCCTAATAAATATTAGAGTTTTTATACGACCCCTATTGAAACATAGCTGTATTGCCCCCATCTATGATCCTTCAGAAACCCTGACAACATATACCTGTCCCAAAAAAATAAACTCAATACATTTTGAATCAAAAATAACTATTTCTCCCAAAGCGACAGGGATTATCAAAGAAATCGACCTGCTTTTACCAAAATATTGAACTCTCATCTATTTTGAGTCATTTTGGCAATTTTTGCCAATTTGCCACATATTAGTCGATTTAGCGACATAGCCAAAAGGTCGCCAAGTTGGAGTCATTTCAGCAAATTAGTTGCCGAAATTGTATCCAACATTTGTCGCCAAACGTCACACACAGACATAAAGGGTTTCCCTTATATATAATTAAAAAGACACAACACAGTGATATTGGAATTCAATTAACATCACGTAAATCGAAATATTGCTCGGTCAATTTATTATTAAAATAATGATTTTTTCATACTTGCGTACAAAATGCACATCGCAATACAATTGACATTCGAATGACATCCCTTAAAAAAAAGCTATTGGCGAATATTATTTGGCGTTAAAATACACTGCTGGCCATCCAAAATGCAACACCATGAAAGACAAGAGATATCAAAGTCAAATTTATTGGACAAAGAACATAAAGTATAAGGATGAATTGATTAAAATACAGCCCCGTTCGACTTGCGGAAAACGAAGAAATCAGTATTTTGTGCAGCCGCCATGGCTGACAATAACTGCTGCTACACGCCTCGGCATTGAAAGAAAGAGACTTTGGATGTGTTCTTGGGGTATGTCAGTCCATACTGCTTCCACACGTTGCCAAACTTCATCTGTCGTAGCAGCTGGTGGTGTTTGCTGGACCAGTCGTTTGCCCATCATCGACCAGATGTGTTCAATGGGCGACAGATCTGGAGATCGGGCGGGCCAAGGGAGCAGTGGAACTTGGTGGGCACTGAAGAAATGCTGAACGATATATGCCACGTGTGGTCTCGCATTGTCCTATTGAAACTTGGCCGCAGGCAAGCCTTGAAAGTTAGGTAAGACAACAGGCTCCAAAACTTCAGAAATGTAGCGGTGGCTGTTGAGTGTACCGGCAATGCGTATTAGGGGAGTGCGGAAGTAAAATCCAATGCCACCCCAAACCATAACGCCAGGTGAAGGACCGGTATGGCGATGCATAATGCAAGAGTTATGCACTCTCTCGCCACGGTGCCGCCAAACCCGGATACGACCATCGTGGTGTTGTAGGCAAAATCGTGATTCGTCTAAAAACACAATGTCGTGCCATTCGTTTGCCCGTGTCTGGCGTTCAATGCACCATTACAGCCGCTTACGCCTATGGTCTGGAGTTAAAGGTAATCGCAGCAATGGACACTTTGCTGAAATTGCCCGTTGCTGCAGACGACGTCGAATGATACGTGCTGACACAGATTGTTGTGCAACAGACCTTAATTCTTGTTCTAGGGTTGTTGATGTTGCAGTGCGATCCATCATTGCCATGCGCACAACTTGCCTGTCCTCACGTTTGGTGGTGCGACGAGGCTGGTGCAATCGTTCCTGTCGGTTGGTTCGTCCTGCCTGCACCCACTTATTCCATATTCGCATCACTGTGGCTTGATTTCGTCCAACACGAGCACCGATTTCTCGGAAGGATAATCCGCAATCTCTATAAGCCACAATTCTTCCTCTGTCAAACACAGAAACGTGCTGGAATGGCTGCCATATTCTTTGATGAGGCATACTGAAGCTTTCCACACAAAAACATAGGGTGAAAACAACATTCCTGTACTTTCCTGTACTACAACAGCCTTCTCTTCTCCCCTTATATAGTGCTTGTAGGTGGCGCTACTGGCGTACATGATTTGCATATGAGCTAAAATTCTAATCATTTGTATTTCCTATTGAGGTCTACGTATGGTGCAAATTTCATGGTTATTGGATGCTTCCTTCATGGTGTTGCATTTTGGATGGCCAGCAGTGTATTACACAAAGTATCTTCTTCATTAACTGGCACGAGCTGGATGGAGGAGAATGATGCTAGTTAAATTTGTCTTTTATTATTGGGTATGGCATATCAAATTACTTAACGATACATTTTATCTATTTTTAACTTTATTTATTTATTTTTTTTTCAATTTATCCGAAAACCTGCTATTTCTCATAAATGGTTCATATTGCCAGTGATCTAAAGCCGGCGTCATTTATATTCTAACTTTAAATTACTTTTATAATAATTATCTATTTAAAATTATTAAAGATCCTGAATTTTTAATGTTTTCTTTTAACTTATTCAAAATTTCATTTTTTTGCGTTTGTGAAGAACGTGCATTTCGGATCCTTCAATTTCCGGATCGAAGATATTTAAAATGTGCTCAAATGTATTAAAGTATCTGGTACTTACTAAATTTTATATAAATATTAGGGGCATATTTAGGAAACGGGAAAAGCCAGGTAATTTGTTCCAGTTATATATAACTAAAAGTTAATACATTTAAAAGAACTGAAATAATTTTCAGTTTGTTGGATGCTTAGCCACGCCCCATTTAACCACGCCCATATACACTTCACGTCACCCACATTTTTTCTTAAAAAAATGTCATATAACCAGAAATTATATAAACAAATTTCAAATATGATGATTATTTTAAACACGTGATTATCTATTAAAAGTCTTAAAGTTCACTTTTCCAGAACCTTGATTAGAGAAGTCGAAGATGTCATGCATGACGTAAATGATAGAGAGTCTGTATTAAACAAAGTGATTATTTGTATACTGGTACAATTTCTGTCATATACAACCGTAGTCCCCGTCACTATATGCCCGCCGTATTCTGCGGTTACCAGGCAACACTTGCTGCTTAGTTTTCTCGCTAGGGGGCAACTCAAGCGGTCCACGGTTAATAGCACAGTAACGGGGTTTAATGTGTTTTCCTTAAGTTTTTTTTTTAATTTTCGCGACTTGTTTAAATTTCGATGGTTTACTGCGTAATTTCTGGTTGTAAATCGTCCAGTAAATCTACTGGCACTGCATTTCATGAAATACCTAGCAGAGAACCACAACGACAAATCTGGATCTATTATTAAGAGTATCCATATTCTGAAAACAGAAGAGAAAGAGTTGGAGAGTGTGCATTTTTTATTAATGTCTTGGCCACTTTCAAAATTTTTATTGTAGTATAGGAAATATAACGGTAAGATGGGGAGAAGGCAAGGGGATTTTTCATATGAAACTGATAAAGGCAGTTTTATAATATGCAACATTCCCAAAGGCAGTTAATCATGAACTGAAAAACTGAAATTGTGATTTAAAACTTACTTTAAACAACTTTGATTTCTCCTCCCCCCCCCTCTCCCCAGCAGATAGACTGCTCACACAATATAATGGGGAAAATATTACCAGTTGTATATATATTTTACTCTCTGACAGTGTTTCTCATGAAGTGCAATAAAAATATTAAGTATTTTCCTATTATGAAAGTATTTTTCGTAGGGTTGTTTAACCGTAGCTGATTGATTTTACTAAGAAATTTATGCAATGCAGCTGAAACACCTCTACATTAAAACTTCAAAAGTGTAATAGAATTAATTATTTTTATGATCATTTAATAGAAGATTAACATAGTTAAAGTTTGAAGAAAAATTTTAAAAGTTTAATGGCAGAGATATTTATAGGTAAATCTTTGATACCTCCTACATTATATTAAATGAAATTATGTTTTAATTTTTGCTACATTGGAGTTATCAGGAGATCTCTTACAACTGGTACAATTAAAACAAAATTTGATAAATTTCAATTTTAATTTTTTAATAATTATTATTATGTATGATATACTTTCCTTGTACCATCTATTATTTATTAAAATTATATTAATTGCATATAAAAATTACCCATAGACTTAACATTGCCGAATGGAATAATATTACCCATAGACTTAGCATTAGAGGGGGGGAGGCGGGGTCAGAACGAATTTATATACTCCACCAAATACTTTGGGTCGCAAAAAATTTTATATATATATATATATATATATATATATATGTGTGTGTGTGTGTGTGTGTGTGTGTGTGTGTGTGTGTGTGTGTGTGTACGCGTAAGCAGCTCTTAATTTTTTTTTCCCGAAAAGTCCTTTTAAAAAATCTGATTCTTTTTCTGAAAAGGTGTGAAAGCCATTTCCTTTCTTTGAAGGATTCAACGGAAACTAAAATTTACATTTAAAATCGGTATATTGATTGGGGGTGAACTACGGAACACTTCCTATGATCCTTCCTTACCTAGGCCCTTGGAGTCAACAGTCTAAGGTAATTATACTACCTTCCAGTAAGTACCATCTCCCCTCCAATTTTAAGAAAGTAAATAAAAATATGCCATTCATTGTCGTAGTATAATTATATGAGTAGGTGACAAATAACTATTATAAATAAAACATTAATAATAAGCTTACGTACATGTACATAATTTATGGGGATTTTTTTTTCTATGAGCGATCGGAAATTCAAAGTGCATGTTCGGAAAACTCGTAAGGTGCAAGAAAGTGTATGGTGTACATATCGTTCTTTAGGTTAAATAATTATTAGGTAAAATGAAAACAGGCGAAAAAATAGCAATAAATGAATCAAAATACGTCAATGAAAAAGCAAGAAGCGTCTAAAATATTTAATGAGAAAAGTAGCGGCATCTTGAATCGTAAGAATACATACACTGGCGCTCTGCTTTATTTATCGTTTTTCGCGGAAGAATGGCCCGCTTTCCCTGACCTCTAGCGGTAGTGTCTCTCGTTGCTATGTTGCTTTTAAACAAAGGAAACGGCGAAAATCGGAGGGCATACAGTAACGGGGGCTACGATACAACACCTACTTTATACAACGGAGTTGAGTTATTCTCATCCTAACTATTACAGTTACTTTCAAGAACATCATTGCAAGTTGCACCTATAAACAATTTCCATTTAACTAGGGTACATAATCAGCAGAGATCGTTCCCAAGGTTTATATTTAGACAAAACAGTCTTAGACATCGGATCAATGAATTTGCTATAGGGAAGACATATGTTGTTGCTACAAGAATCAGAAAAATTGAGGGGTTGATACTTAAATCTTCTTTACCGTATGACAGGATTTAAAACAATTAACACATACAAATACACACTATAAAAAATGAAGTATTAATACTAAAACAGCCTCATTAAGTTATGATTGTGCTTGTAAGTTTACATTACCTTGCACAAAACTTGTGAATTTTTCAAAAAATGTGTTTTACACTACCTTGCAGGTTGCAGAAGTATTCGAATTACATTTGTTCGATGGGATACAGTATAGTGTACCTGATACTTAATGCCTCAAATATGTTCCAAGGTTTAAAATCAGTAATTAATAGAAATACTAGAAATCGCGTAAATGCCAATCAGGGTATCCACATGCATTTATGACATTTACGAGTATAAACTAAAATGACAAGAGGATGCAATAGAAAAGCATCATGTTCTGTAAAGAAGCAAAGCCTCACTATTTCGTCGATCCTCCTCGATCTGCATTTACAGCCATACAACAATATGTCATACAGTGGATCTACATCTGAATATAATATAGCCCAAGTTCATTGTATTACACCCTTACAATGCACAAATTGCAACTACAATTGGAAAACAATTTTGACTGTATTTTAATTTGCTAAAAACTTCTGCTGTTGTCCACTACTTTAAACCAACTACCGTATTTAAGTCATCACATTAAGGTTGTGAAACTGAGACGTGAATATACATTGCTTCTAATCAGTGGTTCTCCGCATTAAAAGCAGAAAATTGATGGTCAAATTAAAACACATATTGTATATGGAAGAAAAGAAAACTATCGGTTACGTTTATGTTTTGTTTCACTCCATTCTAAGTCACTCTATTTTAAGTTGTCTGAAATTTGATGACGTCCCAGTTTATATTAATTTCCCCCTGCTTTTTGAATTATAATAATATAAAGGATATATAGACGCTAACGTTATTAATAGTATAGGGCCGTTGCTAATCATAGAATCTTTGATAAGCGGAAGAATGCAACTCTAATCTATAACAACAAGGTGCCATTCTTGTTATCTGACAGTATTGCCAGTAAACATTTATCATGCCTAGAAAAAAAAATTCTTTTATTTTCAGTTATGCAGATGACCAAAATACTTTAGAAGAGATTTCAAGTTAATATTTGGGAGTGATATTTTTATTTCATTTTACGTTTCAGTGATTAACTTCTTTACATCATACAGATTCAATGGTTCATTGGACGAGAAAAAAATTAGAAAGGAAACAACTTTTTGCTTTTTTAGATAAATTCACCAGTACATGCTAATCATAGGTATGAGGCACATGCCCCTTATGGATGAAATTTTATGTAATTTTATTTATTACTTTCCTTATATACATAATGTATAAGGAAAGTACTGTGACGGGATCTAAAATTCGAATTCGAGTTTTCGACGGGAGAGCGCGTTTCAAGCATCCCTGATCACGAATCAAACGTTTTTGAGGTGATGTCTGTGTGTGTATGTGTGTGTGTGTGTCAGTGAGCCTGTGGAGACGATACCTCACGAAAAAATGGAGCGATTCGAATGGAATTTGGTACAAAAATCAGAATCCGTGAATACTGGAAGCTTATTGTTTTTAAACGCAATCGAATGTTCAGAACCCCCCCCCCCCCTAAATTTTCGAGTGAAATTTTGAAAAAATCATCAAAACATCAAAACCTTTAACAAAGTTACGCAAATAGACATTTCTTGTGTATTTGTTCCGTAGAAAACGATTGACATAAACTTTAGAACTCTATCATGAGCCGTTTTCTACATTTTTCAAATAATTTTATAAAAAAATCCCATGAATTAAAAAAAATATATTATCTGTTGATAAACATGTTCACTTTTCATATGTAATATCATGTGATACATTTGGTGACATCATTCTAAGTCACTCTATTTTAAGTTGTCTGAAATTTGATGACGTCCCTGTTTATATTCATTTTACCCTGCTTTTTTAAGTATGTTAATATAAAGGATATATAGACACTAACGTTAATAATAAAGTATAGGCCGTTACTAATCATAGAATCTTTGATAAGCAGAAGAATTCAACTCCATTCTATAACAACAAGATGCCACGCTTGTTATCTAACAGTGTTGCCAATAAATATTTATCATTCCTAGAACAGAAATTCTTTTATTTTCAGTCATGCAGATGACCAAAATACCTTAGAAAATATTTTAAGTTCATTTTTTAGAGTGATATTTTTATTTCATTTTACATTTTAGTGATTAACATTTTTATACATACAGATTCATTGGCTGAGAAAAAAAAATTGAAAAGGAAACTTATTTTTGTTTTTTAAGATAAATTCACCAGTACATGCTGGTCATAGGTATAAGACACTTGCACCATATGGATGAAATTCTATGTCATTTTATTTACTTATTTATTTATTTTTACCGTATGATAATTTTAATTTTGGGATATAGGAAAGTCACAGATCTGTTACAAAAGAAGCTTAAAAATATTTACTTTTTTCAATCTCCAAAATGAAAGTTAACCAGAGTGTAGCTCAACTCAATTCTCTCATACCAGAATCCATTTTAGTAGATTTTTCTTTTCTTAAATTTTATAAAAGAAAATTTGAAAAATCGGTATCAAATGACCAAATGATTACAAATATAGTGCGTTACTTTTCACATTAAAAGGCTTTAAAAATCCTTCAATCGATACCATACTTGACAATGTACACCCCGGGGAAAGGGGGTTGGGGTTAACTTGCTCCCCAAGGGAGTAATGATGTTCCGAACATAAAATTGTATCAAGGCAATTTTTCACATCAATGATTGGAACTATAACGTCTCGTGGTCATTGAGCTATAAATAAACTCTTTTATGCATGCTTATATCAAATTTTGTTCCATACTATCATGGTAAAAAAATTTAAATTTCAAAAATATTCCGAAACTTTCGCTCCAATTTAAGAACATGTCTACCTAGTTCTGGATTTTTTGATAACAAAACCGGACATAAAGTTTCGTGAAAATCCATCCGTATTTATGACCGCTATCATGTACACAATAAATCGACCACAGAAATACAGAGAGACGGCCATCGCTCCAAAAATAGTCAACACGTGTTCAGGAGGTCTTAAACTATATACTGTCATCAAAATTTCGAAAACAAAATTTTTTGTGAAAACAATACTTTCTCAATACGACGTATGAGAACGTAAATATTGTGCATCTTTAAACTGTGTATCTGTAAACTGTGAATCACAAACAGTCCAATTTTTTGTAAAATTACCATTACAACCTGCAAGGTAATATGATAATATGATCTAAGCCATGGATGATAATGGTATCAAGATAGCTTATATGCATACTGATTAAGAAAATGAATCAATTGCATCGACGTAACTAAACTGTGGCCAACTATAAAAGTTTTTTACAAAATATTTTAAAACTATAACTTGATACAAAATCTGAAAGATATGATCTTTTCACTTTGCGAAAGACTACAATTCAACTAGAGCTAAATATTGGGTAGCATGGCTGTATATGTTATGCAAGTGGCTATTTACACTCTGTATATTTTATCATTATTATGATAAAGGAATTTCTAACCAATATATATATATATATATATATATATAATATGTATATATATATATATATATATATATGCATATATAATATGTATATATGTATATATATATAATATGTATATATGTATATATATATATATATATATATATATATATATATATACATATATATATATATATACATATATATATGTATATATATATGTATATATATATATATATATATATATATATATATATATATATATATATATATATATATATATATATATATATATATATATATATATATATATATATATATATATATATAAATTCAAAAGACAATAACCCTGAAAACTTTACGATCATGATGAAAACAAGAACGAAAGGAAAACATACGGGCTAGGTGCAATAAAATGGCCAATGAGGGATTGTGACCTCATTTAAGTCCCGGTTACCAGCCGGCTGCGCGGTCGCGATATGTATATATATATATATATATATATATATATACATATATATATATATATATATATATATATATATATATATATATATATATAATTGAAGATTTTTATTTTAAGTTGTAATATATATATATATACCCGAGAGATACCATTTAATAGAAAAATGCTGTATATAAAAAAGGAGAAATGAGAATGAACTGATGCGGTAACTAAAAGACTGTACAACACGCTGTTGTATCTGAAAAACAATAAAAGTAATTATGATAATATCATATATTATATTTAAAAATACTCCTGTTATTATGTGCCATAAGTATCGTGAAGGTAAGGAGATAGACTGTAAAGAAGGGTGAATTAAAACTTGTATATGACAGCAAGTAAGAAATTTAACTCATATCTAATGCAGTTACCTAAGGTACTAATCCCCTGGTGCCCTACATAAGCATACAATGTGTAAATACTAATGTATAATTACTTAATGTATAAGATGAAAAATTGCAAATCAGAAACAAAGTGTAGCTCGATGAGCTAAGCCTTTTCTAACTCCCAAAAAGTGTGGATATGGAATAAAATGGAATAAAATGAATATTAATGGGATAAAATGAATATGAAAAGCATTTCTGAAACCATGTACGTTATCAAGGGCCATACATGTTTCATTAGTGCTAATTATACGTTTCTGTGTACACAACTGTAAAATGTATTACAGAAATAATGTACATGGCCCGACGTAGAAAAAAATACAAAATGGATCAAATACACAAAGAGAACAATTATGAATATAATATGGACTATTACACCAACTTGTGGCAAATTATGTAAATGAGAATACAATGTAATTTAAAGTACAATCGAAATAATATAATGAACATATATCTACCCTTGTTCTGCTGAACTTCTGAAATAGTATGAAACTGGCCAAACATCTCAGAACAGGTTACAGTGAATTTTGTTACTGACAAAGCAGTTTATCTCAAAGCAGGTTATAGTTAATTATACGAATTTTTAACTGTTAGAAGAAAACATGGAGATGAAGAATTATTTAGAATTGTTAGAGTATGATTTGTCAATATGTTGCTGTAATTTTAGCAAGGTGTTGAATTTAAATTTAAAACGTGTTTTAATAAAAGAAAAAGTAAGGTCGGGCGGGTAATTATTTTTGATAGTGGTGTTCATGAATTTATAAATATGTTCTTTGTAGTAACATGGTGTACTTAACATTTTGATTCTTAATAACTGGTTATTAATAATATTTATATATACAGATTTTGAAAGATTGGAAGAGAAATGTTGAAGTTTATTTACTTTGAAGTTATAAGTTGCTGTTTTTTCATAGATTTTAAATTTTAGTGTGTCTGCTTTATGAATTTTTAAACTAACGTCTAGAAAATTGATCCAGTTGGATGTATAAACATTTTCAATTAGTTGTAGATTAGGTGGATAGAAATCAAAGTTCAATTCATTTGCTTCATTAGTAATTCCAATAATAATGAGATCAATATATCTGTACATTATATGACTATTGAAAGGACTCTGAATTTCGTAAATTTGTAGATAAAGGTTGGCCAATATGGTGGATGATATACCTCCCTGTGGTATTCCCTTATTTAATTTGTATATGCATTTTCCTAGAACTAAATACTGTTTGTACAATTGAACGAAATGAATTTTCATAAATTTTGAATTTTGGAAATGAGATTGTTTTTTGCTTGAGTGAATTGTTCCTATAAATGTAGTATGACTTTATATAAATCATTAATGTCCATATTATTAAAACGGTCTTTGAAATCAAAAGTTTTTACGTCATGTATGTGAGGGATGAGTTTTATTTTATTAATTAGTTCTAGACTATTTTTGATTATATGTGTTTTTTGTGTAATAAAGTAATCATAAATTTGACTTAATATGATTAGAAGTTGTTTGTCAGCAGCATTGGTATATGAATAAAATCCTATAGTGACTATTCTAAAAGAAATAGGTGTTTTATGGAATTTAGGTATGAGTACCAAGTAAGGAAAATTGAGATTGTATTTTAGTTTAAGAAGTTTGTAGTAAGCTATTATTTGTTTACTTATAACATTGATATTTGTGTATAAAGGAGTTATTGAAGGAGAGATACTGAATTGCAATTTAAGTTCGTCCAAATACATTTTTTTGCAAATAAACGCATAATTACAGGATGCCTTATCAACATATGTGATTACAAATTTGGCTTGTAGTAACTTGATCTCTTTAATTATGTCTTGGTAATTATGTGTATAAATAGGAATCGGAAATTGCTGAATCAATTGTGTGACATGCCAAGTGATTTGTACTTTCCAGATCTTAAAGGCTTCAAGAGGGCAGTGGAACTTACCTGATGTTTTAAAAATATATTTGTCTAGATCAATGTCAAAAGCCTGTATTATTTTCATTTTATTATAAAGAAGTGGGGTCTGTATTTGGATCCATAGCTGAGAAAATGTTTGAGATGAGGTTCCTGAATTAAATTGAGATTTTCGGTGATTATGTGTCCATGTTGTGGGTCAATAAAGGAAAGATTGCATTCTTCATTGCACGAACAAGATATAGAATTATTCAATTGTTTTGATAAAGTATTATAGTTGTATATTTTACGTCCTAATGGTACTGGATATTTATATGCTTTTATTATATTAACATTTTTCATTGGACAAAAGGATTGGAATTTTTTAAAAACTTGTGTGAAGTTGAAATAATTAAATATAGGATTTGTGTAATTAATAACACAATAAGATTAGTTGGTTTTTCCTTTTTGGTGTGAAAGTGTGAGGTAAACACCTAGAAGTCTTGCTCTTGTTAGTAAAAGGTCAAAAACTAGGTGTTAGAAGTGCTTTTTATTATTAAAATCTATAAGTGAATTAAAAAGTCTATTTAAATGTGGTTTTTTGATGGAGAATACCCAGTTTCTAATGTGTTTCCAATTATAGTTAGATTCAAAAAGTGTACAGTGATGCTTTATTTGAGATTTGAAGGCTAAGTTAATGGAGTGTTTGTTTTTGTGTATTCCCCTCTGTGTGCATGTAGTTTTGTGTGAATGAGTTTGCATCAAAGAATATACTGTTGGTGTTTTAATGGAAGCATTGAATAAGTCATTTTTTACTATATTGTGACCATTAACTATTTGTTTTACTCCAAAAGGAAATGCAGTATTGTGCCTTAAAATTTGTTTGTTTTCATAGTAAATTCTGTCAGTGGAATTTGGAATTATATCCAAAATTGAAATATTAACTGAATCAAATCCATGTTTGTAAAAATGTTCATACTCAAATTGCTTTTCTGAATTTCGATCTTTATCATAATGTTTTATGTTATTGCAATGTACAGCCGCGAAAAAAAAAACGCCCCACCCTCTGTTAATCGAGCATCGCTCATCGTAGAGAAAATTGAATGATACCATTCGATTAGGAATTACATCCTCTGCAAACTAATGTTAGTAAAATTTGCATAAGGGGCCGTCTTCATATCTAAACGTTCACAAATTCTGAAATTTTCAATGGCAACACCCAAGTTTGACAACATAGTTCGAATCTGGAGCAAAATTCAACCTGTGATACCAAATTTCAAGTCATTTGTGTGAAGCGTTTTTTGATTTGTTAGTATGTAAAGTTTTGAGCTCCTAATGTTAAATTAGTTTCCAGGACTTCCATTCATATCTTCTGTAATAAGTATCTGCTCACGTTGATAATTTGTATGACGTTACTACTAAACAACCCAAGCACATTTATGTGAATTTTATTTTTGTGGAAATAATTGTTTGTGTGAAATATTAATTATGAAATCAATAATTGAAAAAATATGAATACAAACCTGGACATGTTTTGATAAAAGTTGATTTACAAAGACTTTTTACATGTTTATATAAAATTCTAGGTCTTTCCTGCCTCTAGTTCTTTCGAAATGTTTAAATATTCATCATCGCGATGATTTTAAGGGTCGTATATTAGTTTAAATAATGACTAATTTGAAAAAGTTATATTAATTGTAAGTTAATTTTTATTTAAGAAAACGGGCATTTATTTTTATCCAGTTTTAATAAAAACTTTGTATAAACAGTGTTGTAGAGATGCAACCTAATCAACGTAATTCTGCTACTGTATTAAAGGGTGAAAACTTGTATTGTTATAAATGGGATCTACTTATGTTACTGCCAATTAATAGTTCCGGAGCTACTGCGAGTTGAAATCGCCCACAACATGTGATAATTTATAAAAAAAATATTTATATAAAACAATAACAAATTATAAAATTATGTGATACTCTACACCAACAAGACTTCAAGCGGTAATTGATAATGACGGAGGTTGCACACCGTATTGATACTTTTAAATTCGGCACCAAGTTCCAACGGAGTTGTTTTGTCGCGTGATTTGCAGATATTTGTTAATTTCATAAATTGTTTTTGAAACAGCATTATAAAATAATATTTGAAAATAAACATTTCATTCTTCTTTATATCTTCTTTCTTTTATTGACCCTGGCACGAATGTCCCATTAGTTTTTAGCAGCGTACCCAGTACGGCTTTTTACCCCCTAATAATCGTGTCAAATTTGAGGCTTCTTCTTCTTCGACTCTGACCGTCCGACCTACCAGAAAGGTGTAAGGTATCTGTTTGGACGGCCGGGAAGTGCCACACAATTTAGACCGGAACCCAGTGGGGGAGGCATACACAGGGACCGTACCCTCCTTCCCCTACCATCAACCTCTCGGAAGGACTTACGGACCCACAAGTTTAACGTGGTCGTACTCCGCGTGAACACGGCGGCGGGAATCGAACCCGGGACTACCGAATGCAACCTCCGCACGCTAATCACAGGGCTACCACGCCCAGCATTTTGAGGCTCACAAAATCCTACCCATTACAGGCCCATTGCCTTAGCACATTTCAGGCCCATTGCCTGCACTCACACAAGAAACACCACACACAGCCATGAAAATGCTCGCCCTATCATGCAGGAATCGAACCGGCGACCCTTTGGCTGTGAGGTAAGCCATAATGCTAAATGTCAAGAGGTTATATCAATAATTTACAACAGGCTGACGCGGTGGTCGAACGGTCAAAGGCAAGCGTTTACTCGTACTTGTTCGACCGCCGGGTTGTGGGTTCCAGTCCCACTTCAGGCATGGATGCTTGTGTTGTTGGGAGCAGTGTGTTTCCACCCCCACTGGTGCGCTGGGGCAACGTCATATGACGGTTAAGAGGTTTACGGTTCTGGCCGATGTGTAATCGAAGATGAAAGAGTCAGTGTCTGGCAATTAGGGAAAAAAAATGAATAATTTACAACAGTTCTGTGGTCAATCAACGAAACATCACCCTTCAAATTGTGGTTTTCAATATGGAGCTGATCCCCGAAAATTGCACATTTCGGAATATTGAATATCTTGGGATATAAAGATAGAAACGTCGGGAAAAATTGAATTTGGACTAATTTGGGGGGCTAGAACTTGTGGGTGACGGCAAAATTGGGTGTTGCCATTTGAAATTTCAGAGTTTGTGCGCATTTAGATATGAAGACGACCCCTTATGCAAATTTTACGCACAATAATTTGTAGAGGAGGTTATTTCTAATCGAATGGTATCATTCAATTTTCTCTCGATGAACGATGCTCTATTAACAGAGGGTTGGGCGTTTTTTTTTTCCGCGGCTGTATATTTATTCTTAGATGTAACGGTGTACTAGTTGTCCCATATATGCCATCTGGCATACTGAACATCGAAGCTTGTAAATGCATCTAAAAACTTTACAGAAAAAAAGAGAATGCTTATCACTGTCGATTTGAAAAGGTTCCGCATTTGGGCAAGTTTTGCAGTTTTTGTTTTTGCACGTTTGAAATCTAAAATCCCTTTGGCGTATGGTATTATATATATATATATATATACATATATGCATATATATATATATATATATATATATATATATATATATATATATATATATATATATATATATATATATATATATTTCCGTTGCATAGAACTTCGCTGCCCTATCCGGTAATCGAACCCTGGATATTCGAACTGGTCCGCAAACTCTGTACCGTTGATCTACATCTACAGGGACTGAAGTGAAAGTTCGTATTGTCGAAGTGAACCCTGACCCACCCCTACCTTCCTTATTATTTTATAACATTTTTAAAAAAGGTTAATTTGACGGATAAGGAGGTTCTTAACACCTTCTGCATTCATTTCGAATAATTAGGTTGGGATGATAAAGTCAATTCAATTTTTTTTTACATTATTACTCTCTCTATTTTTTCAAAATGTATAATAATCTACTTCAAAGCGATCTATAGTCTCTATAACACTGCATCTTTTTCGGGAGCTATTATAAACTGGTTGTCACACTTTCAGTCACTGAAAAACATTGTTTCAGACATGGGGTTCAAACCGGAGCCACTGGATTATGGCAAGATGGACAACATGCTACACAACTCTGATCCTCTAAGGAATCCCTTTACAAAAGTTTCAAAGAAAACTTCAGAAAGTATGATCAATACGTAAATTTTACCTTTGCAGAAAAGAAATAAAATATTAATAAATTAAAAATATCCACAATGTATAGTGTACCAGATATATTCTCTATTTCGAAATATGCTTTTTTTTTCTAAACGTTTCAAGTGGAGAGTCGGGAAAAAAGAAAAGGAAACGGAAAAGAATTGAAACCGATATACAGGGTGCCCACTTATATCCGTTACACCCCCTTAACTTCTAAACGGTGACAGCTTAGGCCATAAAGTTGGTGTCTAAATATAGTAAAAAGGCTATGGGCTACTCGATGAGATAACTTATAACGCCATCTATCGGTAAATTTTAGAATTAGCGGTCCTATCTCGTAAACGGTGAAAGATACGTGGAAAAAGTCAATTAGAAAGTTGTAGAGCGCTCTCGATTTAGTACTAAAAGATATCTTGCGCACATTAATACTCAAAACAGAATGCAAAAAATGAACATTTGCTTGATTGGGAAGTGAAGCGAGAAAAGACCACCTAACGGACTAAATACGAGCCTGTGTTGTGGCGCAGGGAAACGCACGTGATTCGCATTCATGAGGACCATGGTTCTGTCCCAACCGGTTGCGTGTTTTACTGAATGTCTCTACAAACCATGAAAACTTTCTGCTGATCTTGCAAAATCGTCTCTCCAAACACACAGCTCAACTCAACCATGTCTGGTATAAAAAACACATAGATCTCATGTATTATGCAAATGAGGATGGAACGTCACACCTGTTCACCAGAGACTACTACTACAAAAAGAATGTTTCTGCTGGGTTGTACATTAAAGCGGAGAGTTATGGCAAAATTTGGCAGTAACGAGTATTGCGTGATGTTGATAATTTACGGTGAATGTGGGCGTAAGACAAAATCAGCTGCAAGGCTGTATCGTGAACGTTTCCCTCAAGGCCCGCATCCTACACGGCAGACCATCTTAAAAGTTGTAAAACATTTAAGGGAGACGGGCTGCGTGACCAGCCAACCTCGAATTCGTACACCTCGTAATATAGGACGCAAAGTACAGCCTGAAGATGTGCTAGCATACGCTCTCGCCTATCCTCAGAGCAGCACAAGAATGATCAGTGAAAATTGTGGCTTCTCAAAAAGCCGCGTCTGGAAAATTCTGAATGAATCAGGTGCTCATCCACACCGATCCAGACTGATGAATAACTTAGAGATCCACACAACATTCCTGGCAGACATAATATGGACGGATGAGGCATGTTTTTCGAAGAACGAAATGTTTAATAGACAGAACGTTCATACCTGGTCGCTGGAAAATCCGAGATATGTTGTCGAAGTTCGACATCAACAACGCTGGTCGATTAATGTTTGGTGCGGAGTTTTTAATGACAGATTAATTGGACAGGTTCATTGGACGAGGGTACATTAACGGGGCAACGGTACTTGCAGCTTCTGCAGGATGTAATAACCGACTTTGTTGAGAATCTACCGTTGCATCAACTCCTAAATGTATGGTTTCAACATGACGGCGCACCTCCGCATAAGATTTCAAACGTTCAGCAGTACCTATTAGAGACATTCCAGAATCAAGACATCGGGTATGGTGGTTCCGTCGAGTGGCCCTCACGCTCACCTGACTTGACCCCCTTCTTCTTATGGGGACACATAAAAGGCCAGATGTATGCGATTGTTCGCACATCCAAATCATTTTATTTAGCATTTTCATCCCCCTTTTATGGAGCATTTTATGTATTTCAGAGCACAAGACACTTGAAAAGACATCTCGGAGATACGGCCAACTTTGGCCAGGTGCTCCTGAACGACAACCCAAGGCGGCGGATCCCTCCGCAAACATTGCAGGAACTTCGACGACTTATTACTGATGCTTGTGGGTCCGTAACACCTGCCATGTTGCACAATGTGCAGCGAGAAATCGAGTCCAGAGTGCAAATGTGTATAGTGGCTAACGGAGAACATTTTGGGCAATATAATATTGTAAATAAATGATCCTGAAGACAGGGAAGTGTCTCAGTTTCTTTCTTCCACTCTTTATGACTTGTAATTTTCGAAATCGTGACCAAACAAATGTTCATTTTTTTGCTTTCTGTTTTGAGTATTAATGTGCGCAAGGCATCTTCTCGTACTAAATCGAGAGTGCTCTACAACTTTCTTCTAATTGACTTTTTCACGTATCTTTCACCGTTTACGAGATAGGACCGCTAATCCAAAAATTTGCCGATAGATGGCGTTATAAGTTGCCTCATCGAGTAGCGCATAGCCTTTTTACTATACCTAGACACCAACTTTATGGCCTACGTGGTCACCGTTTAGAAGTTAAGTTGGTGTAACGGATATAAGTGAGCAAGCACCCTGTATATCCATTCCACAGGTTGAAATAATAATAAGACTTATTAAATATAAATCGTAAATATTCATTCAAAATGTACTGAAAATATGTATGCGTGTAATTCCGAGTTTTGCTTGGTAAAACTTTTATGTGGAATTTAAATTAAATGTTTATTTTTTATAAAATATAACTACAACGAGTTTTTGACTGCATTTTAGTTGGAAAGTGTTTCATAATCAATGCTTTATTCATGATTGATCGTTCTTGGTTTTTAAATGAATTGATTTCATCTTAAGTGTTTCCTTTTTCTTGTTACTTCATATTGTAATGCTGTTCCTTTTCAGCGGGGCGTTAATGTTATTACTTTCCTTATATACATAATGTGTAAGGAAAGTATTGTGACGGGGTCGAAAATTCGAATTCGAGTTTTCGACGGGAGAGCACGTTTCAAGCATCCCTGATCACAAATCAAACATTTTTGAAGTGATGTGTGTATGAAAGTGTGTGTATGTGTGTATGTGTGTGTGTGTGTGTGTGTGAAAGTATGTGTCAAGGTTATTATATCTACAAGGTTGCGCCACTTCACCTCTAGCCAATGAGAGCACGTAAAGACGCAACGTCACTCGGAGTTGAAAATCAGGAACGGCCCGGTAGACTCCAATGTTAGAGGGTGGTAACAAGATTAATTTAATCATTTTTTTACATTTAAAATATAAAATAAATACTCAAATAGCATTAATTTTACGTGAACACAACTTAAATATGCAGTACTGGGTTTTTTTGGAAGAGTACATACATAATAAAACTGTATTTCCCTTTCTGAAAAATGTAAATCATCTGAAAGTTTCGTTTCGCTTTTTGACACCTGTCATTGTTATTACAGGAGGCGATGTTTTTTTTATTAATGAACTTTGTTTTAAATACACGAATTTACAGAAATATGTGCGGAAAGTTTTCTAAACAAGACATCATTCTAAAATTTTCATTATACACAAATAAACATCGCGTAATTTCTTTCTAAATGCATATAAATAAAGTTATTTTCGATTATGTTATCTGTAATAATTGAAAATCAAAAAAATAATTAAAACGCTGAGAGTTGTATATCTCTTTAGTGGGAGGGGGGGGGGATGTACTTATGCCTAACTAGTAAACGATTTAAGTTATGCTTTTATAGTGAAGAACTTATATTATTGCTAAACACTTGATTTTATTAGTGTTTTTTAGATCAAAAAGAGAATTTATACAAAATCGAAATTCAATGTAAACATATAAAAATATAGAAACTAATCGTTTAACAAACACACTATGATATACTTTCAGAATAATAAATTAAATGTATTATTATATATTGATTCATGATGAAAAATATACGAGCAAGCGCCTGTTTATTTTCTTAAATCGTAACCCCCCCCCCTTTCATTTTTTGAATGTACTAAAATTTAAGTAATAAAATGTAATGTAATAAAATTTAATTAATACAAAATGTGCGAGATTAAATCAAAACAATAAATAAAACGCTAACACTAAGAGTTTTATGTCTTTCTTTTTTTTTTTCGAGGGGGGGGGGATGTACTTATGCCTAACTAGTAAACAATTTAATTGATGCCTTTATAGTGAAGAACTTATATTATTGCTAAACACTTGATTTTATTAGTTTTTTAGATCAAAAAGAGAATTTATATCAAATCGAAATGCAATGTAAACATATAAAAATATAGAAACCAATCGTTTAACACACTCACTATGATATACTTTCAGAATAATAAATTAAATGTGTTATAGTATATTGATTCATGATGAAGGATATACGAGCAAGCAAATTATATCATTACATTTATTTTTCACTTACTATGGTGGTGGTGGTGGTCACCCGCTTCGGGCTCCTGGAGCATATAACAGCATTCGCAAGAAAGGTTTTGCGCTCCGTAACTCTTACTATGGTTAAGCATCTTCATCAGGCTATAACTTTATATTTTCAATCTTCAGATATACATAAGACATTTCACACCAGCAAATCAACCAAAACAAAGTAGAAAATTTAAAATAATCCTACTTTATATCAGTTAATCAACTAGTAAAAATAAAGTCTATTTTATTATATCATTGTTCAAATGTCTTGAGAAATCTAGAATAGAAAATTAACCTTGCTGCCAGCCTACAATGTGGTGTTGTATATGTTAAAATAATTCAATATTAGTTTGTATGCACAAATACTTAAATAAAACTATGTATATATTAAAGCACTTCAGTGTTGACAATAACTAGAATAAATACTTATCATAAAAATATTAAGCTATATTAAATAATACCCTCTGTAAATGCATTTAGTTTCATAACAAGCATTTAGTTTCTTCATTGGGTACACACACACACACACTAAAATAACAAAGTAATAACAGTGAAAGATGTAAATAAAAAATCACACAGATTCCAGTAACTTTTACATTCGCATTCAAGAGCACAAGTTTACAGATCTTTACGACCATTCCATTGAATTGTAAGCATGCATTCAAAGTACAAGTTTGCAGATCTTTGCGACCATTCCATTGACTTGTATACACACATTTAAATGCACAAGTTTACAGATCTTTACGACCATTCCATTGACTTGTACACACACATTTAAACACACAAGTTTACAGATCTTTACGACCATTCCATTGTCTTGTAAGCATGCATTCAAAGTACAAGTTTGCAGATCTTTACGACCATACCATTGTCTTGTAAGCATGCATTCAAAGTACAAGTTTGCAGATCTTTACGACTATTCTTTTGTCTTGTAAGCATGCATTCAAAGTACAAGTTTACAGATCTTTACGACCATTCCATTGACTTGTAAGCATGCATTCAAAGTACAAGTTTGCAGATCTTTACGACCATTTCATTGTCTTGTAAGCATGCATTCAAAGTACAAGTTTACAGATCTTTACGACCATTCCATTGACTTGTAAGCATGCATTCAAAGTACAAGTTTCCAGATCTTTGCGACCATTCCATTGACTTGTATACACACATTTAAATGCACAAGTTTACAGATCTTTACGACCATTCCATTGACTTGTAAGCATGCATTCAAAGTACAAGTTTGCAGATCTTTACGACCATTCCATTGACTTGTATACACACATTTAAATGTACAAGTTTACAGATCTTTACGACCATTCCATTGACTTGTACACACACATTTAAATCCGGCCACACATCTTGCTACCATAAGCCTTCGGGTTGGTCGTGTGGTCTGGGTTTTCAACACACATTTAAACACATAAGTTTACAGATCTTTACGACCATTCCATTGACTTGTAAGCATGCATTCAAAGTACAAGTTTGCAGATCTTTACGACCATTCCATTGACTTGTATACACACATTTAAATGCACAAGTTTACAGATCTTTACGACCATTCCATTGACTTGTAAGCATGCATTCAAAGTACAAGTTTCCAGATCTTTACGACCATTCCATTGACTTGTAAGCATGCATTCAAAGTACAAGTTTGCAGATCTTTACGACCATTCCATTGACTTGTATACACACATTTAAATGCACAAGTTTACAGATCTTTACGACCATTCCATTGACTTGTACACACACATTTAAACACACAAGTTTACAGATCTTTACGACCATTCCATTGACTTGTAAGCATGCATTCAAAGTACAAGTTTGCAGATCTTTACGACCATTCCATTGACTTGTATACACACATTTAAATGCACAAGTTTACAGATCTTTACGACCATTCCATTGACTTGTACACACACATTTAAACACACAAGTTTACAGATCTTTACGACCATTCCATTGTCTTGTACACCCATTTAAATGCACAAGTTTACAGATCTTTATGACCATTCCATTGACTTGTACACAAACCATCTCTTATACACACTACACAACTCGCATGCACATACATGTACACAACTTGCAATCTGATTTAGAACAGCGGTTCCCATCCTTTATCCCCTTGAAAATCTGCGCCTGTTTATTTTGTTTATTTTCTTAAATCATCCCCTACCCCCAATTTTTGATGAAAAAATTATTCTATTAAAATTAAATTACAATTAAGTTATTTTATTAAGAGTAACTTTAGTTCTGAAAATCATACGCAAATGTAATAAAATTTAATTAATATAAAATGTGAGAGATTAAATCCTGTTAGATTTTTCAAAAATGACAAGAACATCATTAGGGGTTCATTAGGAAATATATAAAGATAAAAATAACTTGCTGTAAAATGAAATGTATAAATAGTATACTGTACTTTCGTCTTTCAAGATTTAAAAATCCTACATAATGGAACTTCATGAAAACTAATGTTTCAAGAAAGAAGTGCATTTTCCTGAATTAATATAAATTTTACAATGTTGACTTTTTTAGAACTTTAAAAGAAAATGTTTGATTAAAGTTTACATTATTCAACCTTAAAAAAAGAATAAGAATAAATTTTGAAAATATAAGTATAAATATACTTTTAGTCATTAATTTTTTAATAAAAAATATCTTTGGTTTAATAAAATAATTTAAATTAGTCATATTCTTCAATACTGAAAATTTTGCATCTTTTGCAAGGGTTGGGAAACACTACTCTAAAATATACATTATATTACAAAAAGAACACTTACTTCTTCACATAAAAAAAGAAATATCTTGGCTAATGTGGGCTACGGAAATTAATATATTTCCAGGACTTTTTTGCTGCATTTTTTCCCCTCTGCTTCTGAACATATTCTGTATTTAAGTACCGCATTCGAATGAAGGTTCTTGTTCGGACATACACTTTTATAATGCTTTTATGTAAGTCTAAAAATTTTTCTTGTATATGATTTGATAAAGTTTCTACAACTTTATCTGCTTTTGATAATGACTGTCCATGGAACATTCCAAAAATTACCTCCATTTGCTCAACAGTTTTTAACCATTCAGGTGATGGAACTAGTAGACACCCACGAGATACTGCTTCTATCCATCCAAGATGTGATGACAATGCAGGAACTTTGTCCGAAGCAGTACCTAATGTCTTATCATACTTCGAACATTTATATGCAAGATAACCGGCAATATAACGTAGGCCTTTATAAGGGCAGTCAACAGAGTTTGCAGAAGGTTCTTGAATAACATTTTCCTCAGTCTGTAAAATGCTCTCGCTTACATGCTCAACAGTTGGTTCTTGGTTAAAAGTCCCATTTTCTGCATCATCATCTAAAATTTGTAGCAAATTATGTATATCTGGTATACCCAAAAACATTTCACATGTGAAATAACTGTTGCCCGAATTGCCTTCATCCACATTTTGCACAGAACTACAAGTTGTTTTTTGAATAACGTCAGCAGCATTTGCACCTAACAACAGAATTCTAAGACGGTGTTTGACTTCTGAAGGCGAAGGATTGTTGTAAAAATATCCTAAACCACGTAACTGTGAAAATAAATTTTCCAGACAGTCTTGATTTACTCTGGATGTCAAAATATACTCCATGTTCATGTCTTTTGCAATTAAATAGTTGTATAGGCCTTTAATTGATCTAATAGAGAGCAAAAATCCCTTTTGGAAAGGTAGCAAATGCTTTTTCTTACCCACAAGCATCTTCATGCATACACTTTCGAATTTATTTAGTGTATCCATTTGTTCTTCTTTATACACACCAAATCCACTTGCAAGATTTTTCTTTGGGTCACACGGAAGCCTCGAATTCATAACATCAAAAACATCATTAACAACATTGACAAAAGTGGCTGCTTCTTCATCATGCAATAAATATTTTAAAGCAGTAGCGGTACGTCTTGATAAAAGTTGTGCAGCAACACGTACATTTTGTCTGTCACGCCCTCTAACCTCTAAATGATGCTGTTTCAACTGAGGACATATCTTGGTTTCGCCATAATTTTTTTCCAACAATTTGGAAAATAATTCTTCAGTAATTTTCTTCCCGCTTATAAGTTGAATCCCATCATCAAGAATGTGGTTTCTGAGCAACTTGAGCAAATGAGGTATGTCAGCAAATACCCAAATAGGCCGGGAACAGTCCATTGGATTAGGGAAAGAAGTATTTTCATGGGTAATTTTTAAGTCATTCCAAACTATCATATTCTTTCCTCTCATGTCCGAAACAATACCAACAACTTGATACTTTATTTTCTCCAGATTCATAATAATACTATTTAAGACTTCACCAGTCATATTTACATCAAAATCATAATAAACTGGTTGTTTCTATTTAAACGTTAAACCTCTAGCCATAACCACTTGAACATTTTTGTGAGGACCAATAACTTTATCTTCTGCTTGATCATAACATAATCTATTATCGATGTTCATTTCATCAAAACATAAAATAGTTAAACAATCACTTTCGCTTAAGCTCTCACCTTTAACTGACATCAAATAAATAACATTTGTCATTATGCCTTTCTTGCAATCAAAGGACTTCGTCCATCGACGCAAAGTAGATACTCCAGGATGAGGTTCGCCAATCTTTCTTCTATATTGATATGCTCGTTTTGATATTGATCTTAAAGTTAAAGCTTTAGCAATATCTTCCCTAGTCCAACGAGCTTGCTTTTGGTGGTTCATCAAACATGCAATTTGAGTTTTAGTCAGGACACCATGACACACTCTTTCAATTTCAGTTTGTACAAGTTTAGCTGTACAGGTTTCGACTTTCTTAGATTCTTCTTTCAGTGTTTTATTTTCTTCTTGCAATTTTGCAATTTTTTCTTTCACAACAAGTACTTGTCTTTCTGCTGCATTTACACGTAAAAGTAAACGTTTCATTTTCATGGCATCAGAATGAGACTTACGCTTCATTACTGAACAATTTGTGCAATGTTCAGTATTTTCAGTGTTTGCACTCTTGTCTACTTTTGTCCTTTTGGGAGACAAATTGCTCATTACATCTAAAGCACGCTTTCTTATTCCTCTTTTTCCCCACCTTTCCTGTCGTTGCAAAGGAATATTAGCATCCGTAGTACGCAAAGGCGTTGCATTAACATCAACAGTACGCAAAGGGGTTGTGTTAACATCCACAGTACACAACGGTGTTGCATTAACATCCAAAGCACACAAAGGTGTTGCATTAGTATTCACAGCATGCAAAGTAACAGATACATTAACATCAACAGCAGTTAAAGTAGCTGTTACAGAATTACCATTATCCACAGAAAGAAATTTCTGTGTAGCCACTTCTGGTAATATTGAGGTGCTTGAACTGGGAATCGAAGATTGGCCAGGTAAATTTAGCGTAGGAATAGTACCTACCTTTAATGATTTCCTGACAGGAGCATATCCCAATAATTCTGCTTTTAAATTCCGCACGTAATCAGACTCAGCAAAATGCATTGAACATACACGTGAAACATCTGGATTAAATGAATCTTTGCGTTTGCAAATACGCACCCATTCTTTTTTAATCTCAGACTGTTTAGGAAATCTATAATAAGAAATCGTTTTACTCGTGAAACTGCTATTATTGTGGCAAGTTGCAATTGCACAATCGTTCGGCATATCGAAATCTGTTCGACTAAACTCACAAAATGAATAAGCCGATGATTTTAGATAGTAGAAATAATAGCCTTAATAAAGACTGGATAAGTTAGCCATAATAAAGACTGGATAAGTTAGCCATAATAAAGACAGGATTGATTTAAAACAAAACAAAGTTTACGTAAAAAGATACGTAAGAAACAACAACCGCAACAAACGATCAGATTGAAAGATTGAAACAGCTTGAGAAATAATAAAATATTTCGCCGGCACTCTCAGGCGAGATATATATACAATCTCAGTCGGCGTTTGCCGCGCCATCTTGTGGCGCTTTGTCTCGTTACTGCAAGTTCACTCCATCTGACGTCACAGATAATGTTCGTGGCAGCGGAGTGGCACCCCCCTGGTATGTGTGTTTGTGTGTCAGTGAGTCTGTGGAGACGATATCTCACGAACGATTGGAGCGATTCGAATGAAATTTGGTATTTTTAGAATTTTTTTAAAACCCTTAATATAATTACGCAAGTAGACATCTCTTATGTAATTTTTCCTTCGAAAACGATTGACATAAATTTTAGAACGCGAGCATGAACCGTTCTCGAGATATTGTGCACATTTTTAAAATAAATTTATCAAAAAATCCCATAAATTAAAAAAATATATTAACTGTTGAGAAACATGTTCACTTTTCATATGTAATATCGTGCGATAAATTGGGTGACATCATTCTCGAGGATCTAGCTCGTTCCATTCAGGAGAAAATATACTTTGAGTAATGCTTTTGTATTTGCACGCCAATAGTCATTTATCTGCTATAAGAATAACTTATTTCTCCGTTCATAACTCTTGGCGATATTTCGGCACCGAATTTGGCGGAATGTTGCCAACTTGGCGACTTTTTAAATGTTGCCAAATTAACGAAAATCTCGCCAAATGGATAAAAATGACGCTAAATCAATGTAAATGACGACTAATGGTCAAAAATTCAATATCTTGGAAAGAATATAAATAGCTACTATAAGAAAAACCTATTTTTTTGCTGCAAAAGTAGTAAATTCATTGCATTATATAAGGAAAGCCATGTGTTGCCCACATCAGATTTTTTTAAGGTACAGATCAACTGTTGGGATGGTCGGGAATATGCAGCAAATTATATACAGATAGATTTTCACTTAATATAACATATTTCTGTATTAGCATATATATTTACATTTTTTTAAATATTTTACTGTTCCAAATCAAATGTATGGGAATAAACCCAAGATCATGTTCTGCTGATAAATTTTGTTACATTATAATAATATTTAGCATTTTTCAAACATTGTTTCTTGTTTAATTAAAATTCACATTACAAAATATCGGACCATGCAATTATAAAAAAAATGTTATTTATTAAATCTTCAAATTCACAATTTGAAATTTGTCATGGTTGTTAAAAAATTTTGAAGGAGATTGCAGAGAAAATAAATGTGTTTCTGAAAAGAAAAAGCCCTTTTATTCGGGGTTCAAGATCAAAGGTTATAATTTGACATATGAAAATATGTTACACTTACTATTAAGACTTCGAGATTTCTAGCTTTGAATTTGAAGTTTCTTGTAGATTGAGCTAAATGGTATAAAAATTTGGGGTCGGAATATTGGAAGGATTGAAAATGTCAGTTCTAGAATAGAAGTATCTAGAATAGAAGAAGTATCTAGAATAGAAGAATATGTCATAGAAGTTCATAAAATCGCAGTATATAACAAGTATCCTTGCTGTTATTACAGATAACTTCTATTCAGGGGCGCGAAAACCCAGTGGTTAACGCGCGGGAATTGCCCTCGAATGTCCAGGGTTCGGTTCCCTCCACTGCCACCGTGTTCACACGGAGCGCGATTACGTTAAAATGTATGTCTGTAAGTCTTTTCGAGAGGTTGGCAGTAGGGGTAGGAGGGTACAATCTCTGTGGATGCCTCCCCCACTCTATAAATTGGGTGGCTGTCCTCTGTCGTCCAAGCAGATACATTTTTGGCAGTTCGGACGGTCTGGGTCGAAGAAGATAACTGCTATTCAACGCTGACGATAGCGCGAAATAGTTCCTTGGATGCTCTTATCTGCAAAATGAGTGCCTTGAATGAAAGCACAAGTTGACTTGGTCCTTAAGTCCTTCTGAGAGGTTGGACACAAAACGCCCAATTTCATTTTGTGTAGTTGAAAAACCAGACCGCCCCATTCATCCGAGGGTAAGAGCAGCTGATTGAATGACTGGTCATTTTGCTTGGTGTAATTCAATTGCAAAAATCATTTATTATGGATCTTGCACACCATTTCAAAGTGAAAGAAGTAAAATCCTTGCATCATGTATAGAAAAACATGTGAGGCACACATAATATATTTTCTTGTTGAGTTTATGTGTTTTATCCTCAATATAGATTTATTTAACCAATTTCAATTAACAAATGCCACAGCGCGTTCCTATAGCTAATATAGTATATAAAAATGATTCATTCGCTTATTTCTTAGCATTAACTTTTAATAAATATAACATTTAAGAATGCATTAGCAATCATTTTGTGTAACATTTGATTTAATCATTTCTAAAAAATCCAGCTTTTTAATTTGAAAAGTTAAAATGCTATATTTTGTCTACGTTTTAAAAAAAAAACAGCGTTTTTATGAATCGCTTTAAAAAGGAAGGAAACAGCCAGCTGGCTTTTTTTGGCATGGCTAAAATTTACAAACCCCGTCTATATGGTAAATCAAGTTTTTACAAAATTACGCCAAGACACATATATCTATCTTGTCGTAGTCAGTTAAAATTCTGATCTGGGTGGCATATGATTTTCTCAATGAATTTACTTCTTTCACAGTGTAAAAATGATGAATATGATCTACGACATGTTGTCTTTAGTGTTGAATTGTGCATTGGGCGCTTTTGTGGATCCCGTCATATTAAAACTATTTAAATGATACGAAATATGATTGATATTTCTGTCAATCTGCGGGCAAATATCGTCAAGTTGTTAATATTTTGATAGTGTCATAAATTTTGACAAATTTATCGGTAAGCAATATATACAGACAGAGAGAAATGAATTTCTTATATGTAAATGACATGTAAAATTGTTAAGCGTCAGAATATAAAATTATTACAGAAAAGTTTCGCCTCTCATGACTGGAATGAACTAGATCCACAACAATGATGTTAACACATTTATTATACTTTACATAATGCGCACATATTTCACATTGGTATATATATTTCTTAATTTTTATAATTTAATCGTTCTAAAATTTGTGCCAATCATTTTCAAACGACGAATTACACATAGAATGTTTATTTACGTAACATGATAAGAGGTTCCGATTGTTTTCAAAATTTTATTTGAAAACCTGGAAATTTTCCAAACATTCGATTGCCTTTGAAATCAAAAGGTTTCCAATATTCACCAATTGTAATTTTTACCCTATTTCGATAGAAACGCTCCTTTTCTTTGAGAGATATCGTCTTGACAGGCTCAGGACATGCTATATACACAGACATCATTGCAAGTTCAAAGATACATTAAACGTTATCTTCCGTCGAAGAGTAGAATTCGGATTTTTAATCCCGTCACTATAATTTCTGTAGATATTTATACAATGTATACTGTGACATTAAAAAGAACTATGTCTGAAAAGATATATGACAGAGGATTATGATGATTTCGCATAAATTATAATTTTTTTCCACAAATTCACGAGTGTTTTACAGCATATACGCGATGTCACGTTCTTAAATTTTGATTTCATAATTTCAGAACCCGAATATATAAAAATCCCACGATTCCAAGAGATAAATGTTGGATTTTAGTCATAGAGGGTAAATTGTTAAACGGCATTTGAAAAAACAATAAAATAAACTAATGTATTTTTCCTTACTCATATGTTTAATTTTCCTTAATAACTACTCCTTCTCAAAAGTAGAAATAGCGCATAAAATATGCACTTTATGAAATTGCATCGAAGTCGCAATGTTTAAGGCTTTCCATTTTCGTTTGTAGAGTTTTAATTTTTTAAGCCATGGTGAAAAAAAAATCACATAATTGTACGAAATTCTAATCATCATCAGAGGTAACCCACATATGGCTTTAATATTTCACTAAATTTAGTTAGACCGTACTTATACTTGAAACTGTTCGTGTTCTCTAGTGCCAAAACATGTAAAACCAACAATAACTCAAATTTCAATTTTTACCTATATCTTACTGTATTAATGCTATTTAACAGTGGAAAAAACAATTACTTCGAATACATTTCGGTTAAAATTGGCTAAAAATGGCTAACACAAATCAATTCCAATATTTTTATTTTATACTGAATATTCATTACTAGCAAAACCCCGGGGACAAGCTTCGCCGTTTTGCTAGTGATAATGGCATTTAGTTAGGGACGGTTTTCGTTAGTGGTACTTCATGACTACGCCTATGAAGTGTACGCGCTGTGAAAGTTTTCAAACTGAAATCTAATTTAACAAATATTTAAGAAATTAGAAGAATAAAAAATTAATATCAATATTTGAGAATTCAATATTTGAGCTCATCAGTTTTGATAATTTAAATTTTAAATCAAACAAAACAGAAATCTGGAAAGTAATAAAATGAAATTAACGTAATTTAATATACACGAGCACATTTAAATCACAGTGCATGCAAGTGCACACACTTTGTTTTTATGTTTATACGTTTTGCACTTGATATTTGTACAAAGCATTGTGAGAATACTCCGTTAACACGGGCTACGAAACATGGATTGAATATTAACTGAGACTATTTCAAGTAAAATCCGAAAATTTCGTCAAATTTGGTGCATCCATTCTTCCGCTATGCTATTGATGGGACATATGCACACACACACACACATTCATACCCATAGAGACATTTTCAAATTTATTTATGTAGATAAATACTTACAGATACGAATAACTATATCCCAGACTGTGAAATAGTAATATCACTATGTCAACATTTCCTTTATATGGAAGACACTCATTTTAGAGAAAACAGCATCCATGGACCGGTTTCGTGCTTATTAATGATCTTGCCAGCATGGAAAAGTCATTATCTGCATTGACAGCAAGCAAAACTGTTTTGTACTCCAATTGTGCGAAATTCTATGAGATGCATCCAATTATTATACGATTTACATCGGTAGAACTTTGCTTTTGCAGCTACATGAAACTGCAAAGGCAAATTTCAAAATTTCCAAGTCAGAAATGGTCAGTGGAACGAAATAATGTCGGATTCGCGAACGAGACTAATAAGCACAAAAATAAGTGCTGCACAATTGAAAAATGCATAAAATATGCAGCTTTAGAATTAATACAAGTTTCAGTTAGATCTAAAATTTAACCATTATCTCTTGAGGAATTTGAATTTTGGTATTCGGTTCAATGTGCATCAAATCAATCAATGAATCCTATCTTACCTTCAATTTTCATACTTGTAGAGGTTGGGAAATATTTATGTTCTCTAAAATATTAAATTCATCAAAACAATTAAATTCCATCAGCAATAGGGTTGAACTATGTAGCAAATTAAACGGGGCCAACTGTAGTAAAAGCGTCTACTGACTACGCTTATGATCAATCCATTGGAATTATTTTCATTACTAATTAATTTTTCTAATAAAATGTATAAATATATTGCAAAAAATCTGATGTGGGCAGCACATGACTTTCCTTATATAATACAATAAATTTACTACTTTTACAGTTAAAAAAAAATATTATTCTTTTAGTAGACACTTATATTCTTTCCAAGATATTGAATTTTTTTCAATTAGTCGTCATTTTTATGCATTTCGAGAGATTTTCGTTAATTTAGCAACATTAAAAAAAGTCGCCAAGTAGTCGCCAAGATGGCAACATTTCTCCAAATTCGTCGCCAAAATCTCACTAAGCGTTTTGGTCTGAGAAATAAGTTATTCTTACAGCAGATAAATGACTATTGGCGTTCAAATACAAAAGTATTACTCAAAGTATCTTTTTTCAAGAATGGAACGAGCTAGATCCACGAGAATGATACCACCCAATTTATTGTATAATATTACATATGAAAACTAAACATGTTTCTCAACAGTTAAGATATTTTTTAATTTATCGGATTTTTTGATAAATTTATTTGAAAAATTTGCAATATCTCGAGAACGGGTCATACTAGAGTTCTAAAGTTTATATTAATCGTTTTCTAAGGAAAAATTACATAAAAAATGTCTATTTGAGTATCTTTATTTGTTTGGTTTTGATTTTTTGATGATTCTTTTGAAAATTTCACTCGAAAATTTAGGTGGATTCTGAACATTCGATTGTGTTTTAAAACAATAGGCTTCCAGTATTCACGAATTGTGATTTTTGCACCAAATTTCATTCGAACCGATGCATTCGTTCGTGAGATATCGTCTCCACAGTCTCACTGACACACACACACACACGCAAACATCACTTCAAAAATATTCGTTTCGTGATCGGGGATGCTTGAAACGTGCTTTCCCGTCGAAAACTCGAATTCGAATTTTCGACCCCCTCACAATACTTTCCTTATACATTATGTATGTAAGGAAAGTAATAAGGCACTATGTAGTGATGGGAAATGAAATATATTTTTACACACTGCAATTTCCTGGAGGACGGTTTCGGCTAACCTCCTCTCCCGGCCACACATTAAACTGCCGTAAGCCCTAGGGTTGGCTGTGTGGTCTGGGCCTTCGACATCGACACTGCAATTTCCGCAGCATCGAGCGCGTTTAGTATTTGGGTGGGTGACCACCTGGGAACACCGCGTGCTGTTGGCACATTTCGGGCGCGATAGCCCGGTGTTTTGCGCGCTGGATTTGCACTCTGCCACAACTGCCGCCGTGTTCATGCGGAGTACGATCACGTTAAACATGTAGGTCCGAAAGTCCTTCCGAAAGATTGGTGGTAGGGGAAGGAGGGTACGGTCCCTGTGGATGCTTCCCCCACTGAGTTCCGGTCTAAATTAGGTGGCACTTCCCGGCCGTCCAAATGGTTACCTTACACCTTTCTGGTAGGTCGGACGGTCGGGGTCTCAAACAAACAATCACCGCAATTTCCATTTTAACAGAGCTCTAAAATGTTTTATGCATTCACTTGAAACTGTTTTTGTTAAAGAACTTTTATTAAACGAGTAGATGACATATGACAAGACAGTTAGACATTTCGTCTGACAAACGCCTGGGTGGATATGCCTAGTTAAATTACATATATTGTTTATATAAACAGTCTTGTTTATATAAACAGTTGATAGTCATGCAATGCGTATTTGGAAATATTTTAATAAATAGAGATGGACTCATAAGATACAGGAAATAGTTAAAAACTGATATTTATTATACTCGTATATACTATATTGCAATTGTTACTTTACCTGGATACATATTATATAGAAAAGTATAGTGACGTGGTAGAAAATTCAAATTTCAACAAATTTGCACGTTTGGAGCATATATGACCTGGAACGTATTCGAAGTGATTCCTCTGTGCAAATTGGTTTCTGTCAGTAAGTATATATGAATGCCATATTTCATAATTGAAAGAAGAGCTTCGATTGATGCGATTCTTTGAAATACTATACTTCGGGTTTCGACACTTTTATCCCAGTGTGTGAATGCTGGAATTCTATTCATTATTTAAAAGCATCCATACATTCGGAAAGCCCCGAACTTATTTTTTTAATCCGAATTTATATTTTTTTGTTTTTTTAAGCATGTTAAATGTACACTATCTATGCTATTTTATCAATAGAAAAAAATGGACAGTCGTTGTAGAATGCGCTATCAACTTTTTCTGGAAATACTGTGTTTTTCGAATAAATTTATCTAAAAATTAACATTCAAATAAAAATGTACGGAATTCTAATTCAATTAATTCCATCTATTAAAATAGGGATAGTTTTTGTTTTCGATTTGTACCAACATATAATCAGAACTGGGATGACGTGACTTACTTCACTGTTAAATATTATAAAATCAAATGAATAGTTTTAAAGCTGGGGCAAAATACTTGTGCCTTCTTCTAGTTTGCTCAAATAATTCAAATCTAAAAAAAAGTTCTATTTTGAATTTTTTGAACTCATAAAAGTATTTTTATTATACACGGTCTTTCAATATGTTTCCGCACTTGAAAAGTAGATGGCCAAAAATTTTATATAATGGACAAAATCAATGTTCATCGTGCATCTGTTATTGAGAAGTTACACACAGTTCCCTTCCTTAATAGTGAAGTAGATACCTGTAAATCGCGGACAAAATATTAATCCCTTAGACGCATATTAATTTTAATGAATTACGGAAAAACAATAACCAACGCTCGCTGAGACCTAAATAATCGCTCGTTACTTAAATAATGCATATAGATATAACACCTTCAATTCTCCAGCTTTGAATGAAAATCAATCCCTTTTACTACCATTTTCCTATGCTCAACCTTTCTAGTTGTACAACGCTGGCGTGATATTCCCAAAATAAGCTGTTTTGTTATGCCCTGAATAAGCGTTTGAACGCCGATCATTGGAAGAACGAAACAACCATTATGCATCTGCTTTATATGCTATACATTTATAATCAAATGAATAAAACTCTTATTCGTAAAAACCAAAGGGTCCCTATACACCAGAAAAAATTTTAAACGTATTGCTATCTCAGCATGTTATCATCCAATTAAGGTCAAATTTTAGCACAATACTTATAGTGATAATATTACTTGATAATATAATACAAAAAAAACCGAAAGCGATACTTTAAATTCGCAAAGTTAGAAAACAGATAAATGAGATCCAAATAGTTTGCAAACAGCTTCTGTTTTGTCTAGATAAAATAACTGCCGTGTAATCAAAACACCTGCTCTGGAATACTGTCTGCAGTTGCAAAGAATAAACATATTTGATTGACGAAATAGCTGAAAGTTGTGATGTTTCGCTTTAAAGTTTATTACTTTTAAACTAATTAGAACGCTAAAAAAATCTCTCTCAGGTGCATCGTACGTTTAACTGTAAAGTGTCTCTGTAGGAAAATCCACTGTTGATCGACGCTTCAATTTTCCGCTTTCCGCTACAGTCGCAAACACACACGGGATTATATTTATTAATTTTATTATAACAACAATAAGTACAATTTCTGCATATTTAAATTTACTTTAGTTTCAATTTTTCTTGTCTGTATATCCTGCATCCTATTCTACAAAATGAAGGAAATACTTTACATTATAAAAAAAAAATACATATACTAAAGCCTACGTTTTCCTGTTGTGTGAAATAAAAACATGCTGGTCTTATTTTATGTTTGTATAATCTACAATGACAGTAAATAATGAGAGTCAGCATATATACAGTGAAGCGAATTCTTCCCTACAACAAGAAGTTGTAAAGAAATCAAGAAAGTGCATCAATGATCCACCATCTAAACACGTGGACCATGTTGCGATAAATTTAAACTTCGTAAAATGCAGAATACACAAGATCAAGTAAATATAAAAACTTTGTTTCGAGAGTACAATATTTTATTCATAAATTTCTATGGGCAGCTTCAAAGTAGGCAAATCATAAAACATATCTGAAAGCTGGGTTCTCTAAATAAATTAGCTGGAGTGTGACGAAACCCGACGTTCTTATAACGAAATTAAGTTGTTTGTATCTATTTTTAATTTCACAAGTTTAGTTTTGAAAAATCAGTATTTTCGCTCCAAATGATTACGATTATAGAGTTACCCTTCACTTTAAAACGGCTTGAAAAAATCTTAAGATTGATATATTAGTTGAAAAAGTCCCCTCCGGTGTGTGTGTGTGGGGGGGGGGGGAGGGGGGTACTTGAAAAATAATCCCCTCCCGAGGAGTGGCTAATGACTTTTCGAACACAAAAATTGTATCACTGATTTGTTCACAACAATGATTGAAACTATCATGTCTCGTGTTCACTGTACCGTAAACTTTTATGCATGATTACGTTAAAATATGTATCCTCTGCTCATGTATATTACGTTAAAATATGTATCCTCTGCTCATGTATCCTCGAAAATATATTCGAAATTATAATTTCGAATACATTTTCGAATAATAGGAAGGGTTTAACGCCGTGCAACGGCTCTTCCCAGAGCATCCCCAACATGCTTTATAGAATTTAGGTTCGTCGACTTCGCTGGCAACACCATACGGCGAATACCCTCTTCCTCCAGAAAATAGTCGATATGGTTAGGTCTGTTTGGTCTCACGTTATCGTCCATAGAACGTAAGTCCTCTACCATAGCTCCCTAGAAAAGCTTCACCTCAATCCTATAGGGTCCATATAGTCATACATATATTGACAGTGCCCTTATCGAAGTTGTGCAGTGGTGTAGAGCGTCCAAAATTATGATTCCCCACATAAGCATCTCATTCATTGTGATATTTGGTCCTTTAGTTTTATAGCTAGAGTGGATATAAGAAATTTTGTGGGCCATTTAGCGAAAATAAGTCGTTTTTCTATCCCAAACAGTACCAAAATCTAATCAACACAAGAATCTTCCACAAGGAACTTACCTATAAAAAAATTTTACGACATTCAGTCAATTAGTTCATTTAGTGAATACAAAAACTGCACGGACAAACAAACACACAGACGTAACACTAATATAGTGTTTTCGAGTTCCAGATGTCGCAAAATGTATAAGTCCGTCGAAAAATCGAGTTGAGATTTTCAACGCCTGCAGTGCTTTCCTTATACATTGCCCTCTATAATAGGGAATTAAAAATATGTTATATATCGTCTATGGTTTAGAAACGCCAGAGTTTTATTGAAATCCATGTAAATATGGCAAATCACGCGTTTATAAAAATTTTCAAAGAAACGAAAAACATTTTTATTCGTAGTCAATTGAAATATCTGATGTGAGCGACATATGGATTATTCTATATACTATAGTAAATTTAATTTTTTCACAACGTAGAAATAATGAATACTAAATACGGAAAAATGTCTTTAATGATAGATTATACATTGGGTCATTTCCGGATGACAACTTGTAAAAACGTTTTCAAAGTACTCTATTAACCTGCATTTCACAAATCTCTAAATTGAAAACGATCAATACTGGAAGCAATTGTAATAAGCAAATACTCAATATATAATATTGTTTTAATAATTAATTTAACACTTTGCCGTGATTTTTGTTTAATTTTGAATCTTTACTATATATTGGCAAAATCTGGTGAAAAACATTGCCCAATTAGCGATGTTTCCCTAAACATTATGTCAAACATTATAGTTGCTAAATTCGTCTCTAAGCATAACATATATAGAGAGAGCAGAGCATATTTTATATATACATGACTATTAGCGAATTGTTAGGCGTCAGAATATAAAATTATTAAACAGACGTATATTTTCTCATGAATGCAACGTTCTAGATACACGAGATTGATGTTAACACATTTATAGCATAATAGATATGAAACTTGTATTTTTTACTTTCCCTGCAATACACGAGAAAGGATATAGAGAAAGTATTGGAATCATGTCGAAAATCGCAACTCGAGTTTTCGACGGATCTACACGTTTCGAGACCTTAGAATACGAAAAAACTATTTTTAGCGTGACGTCTGTGTGTGTGTCTGTCTGTCTGTGTGTGTGTCTATCTGTGCAATGCAATGTATGTATCCACTCTAACTCAAAATCTAATGGACCGAATTTCATAAAATTTGGGAGATAAGACTCTTGAGCGTGGCCCTGGTGCTGATTAGTTTTCTGTACAATTCGGAAAAAAATAACCCGCCTTTTTTTGCGAAATGGCCAGTAAAATTCTCATGTATCCATTCTAGTTGAAAAACTAATTGATGAAATTTCACAAAATTTGGTGGATAAATCACTTGTAGGATACTTTGGTGTTGATTAGATTTTGGTACGATTCGGATAAGAACAGACAGCCCTTTTTTACGAAATGGCCCGCAAAAATTGCCAAAGTAAAAAAAAAAGATTATGTATGTTCAAATGTATCAATTAAATGCTTGTTTTATACGTAATTTTTCACGAGGAAAAGAATATGAACAACTCTATTACTTTAGGACTAACCGTTCTCGAGATATTTGAGATTTTTGGCATTTCTGTTATGCCGCCTTTGGCAAAATGTCCATTTACCAAATAAAAGCTGAAATTGAATTAAAAATGAAAATTTTGTGTTATTTTGTACAATTAAACTCAATTTAATGAGTTCTTAAAGAAATATAGAAAGACTGAATTCACGTCTGCAGAGAAAGTCATGTGCTGCCCACATCAGATTTTTGATCTTGTAATTGTTTTGATAAATTTATAGGAAGAAGTGCAGTATCTCAAGCAACGATTCATGATAGCTTTCAAAAGATTTTGGCAATCGTCTTCTAAAGAAAGATTAAGCAAGAATTGACTATTTACTTAATAGTAAAGAATGTTGCGATTGATTCCTCGTTCGTGAGATATCGTCTCCAATGTCTCATGGACACACATACACGTCATTTCGACAAATTCGAGTATACGGATACCTGAAACGCGCTCTTCCCTCTAAAAGTCGAATTCGTGTTTTTGATCCAGTCACAATACTTTCCCTATATATTATACTATATACATAGGGAAATTAAAATACAGACGTTGTCAAAAAAAGCAATTTGTAGGAAGTTTGTGATGCTGCCGAATCAAATATAATTATTTCATCAACTTTGTGAGCGTCTAAGACAAAAAAAAAAAATCTGATGCGTCCAGCATATGACTTTTTTTATCTAATGCAATGTATTTACAAATTTTACAGAAAAAAAATAATGACTATTGTCGTTCAAATACAAAAGTGTTACTCAAAGTATATTTTTCCATGAATGGAACGAGCTAGATCCACGAGAATGATGTCACCAAATTTATCGCATGATATTACATATGAAAAGTGAACATGTTTCTCAATAGGAAATACATTTTTTATGTAATTTTTTGATAATTTTTTCGAAAAATTAGCAGTATTTCCAGAAATGTCTATCTGCGTAACTTTATTAGAAGTTCTGGTGATTTTTTAAAAATTTCACTCGAAAATTTAGGGGGGATCTGAACATTCAATTGTGCATAAAAATAATAGGCTTCCAGTATTCGCGGATTGTAATTCTTGTGCCAAATTTCGTTCGAATCAGTCGATTCGTTCGTCAGTAATCATCTCCACAGATTCACTGACACACACACACACGCACACATCACCTCAAAAATGTTCGATTCGTGATCAGGGATGCTTGGAACGTTCTCTCCCGTCGGAAACTCAAATTCGAATTTTTGACCCCGTCACAATACTTTCCTTACACATTATTGTATATACGGAAAATAGTAATGAAGCCGTTTGCTTTCTTGGAGACTGAACTTTGATCCTTGAAAACCGGGGATCTTCGCATAAATACAATATCTATTTGCCAACTGCAAATTCGGATATGACTATTTAGGTGGGGTGAAAATCTGCCACATTCCTAATTTTTGTACTTCTAATTTCAGAACCACATTATATAAAATTGCCTCCAGTCGAAGAAATAAACGTTTGCTATTAGCCATATAGACAACATTATTAAACGACATTATAAGAACAAGTAGAAAAATGTAATTATTTTTCTCTACTTAAATTCAATAACATCCATTAAAATGTATTTATTTGAAAAGTAAAAATTGCACATAAAACATGTACTTATTTAAAACTGCAACTAATTCCCAAATTTTAAGGATTTTCTTGTTTAATTGCAGGATTTAAATTTTTAAGCCATTTTGAATAAATAGGCAATCTCTTAACTCTACGAAATTCTAATCATCGTCTGAGATAATCCATTTTTAGCTATAATATGTCATAAAATTCTTATTATGTTCTCGTCAGCGTGGAATAATTTTTATTTGTAATGACAGAAAGAAAATATTTTACATACTACAATTTTGCAATCGAAAACTGACAAATTTAGTCTCTCATGTAGCCGGTATCATACTCTTATACAATGCAGGTCAGGCTACACGTAACTGAAAAGTAAAGAGTTAGAAAGTCCGAAATGGTCAGAGGAACAAAATAAAGTCCGATTTATGCATTGGTGAAGGTTAGCAATGAAAATAAATAAAAGTGCTTTACATGTTAAAAACATGCAAAAGTAATGCAGGTTTCCTACTAAATACGACTGCACTAAATACAACTGCACATAAATTTAGTTATATATCTATTGTATGAGGAACATTGAACTTGAGAACTTGAGGATTTGCGTAATTTCATATCAAATCAGCTAATGAATTTTCCCGATCTCTGAAGTTCCAATACAGGAGCATTGAAATATTTACTTATTTAAAATGTTTTCATTTCTGACACCTAAGAGATGCGGTCAGGGAAACATGTACATTGTAGCGCGAAAGAAAATTCAATGTAAGATAAAGTCAACTGTGAGATCATATCAATTTTATTTTGCAATTTTAATAATTTAGGATGAAATGTATGCAAGTTAATGGTGCAATACAAATTCAGACCAATTGATATAAATAATAACAATGACCAGCAATAAATGAGCATAAATTATGAAATGCATACCAATATACTGGTCTAAACCTAAACAAAAAATTACTCGTAAAAATAAAATTTGAACATTTATGACAAATAAAATTTGATAACAGCTACAAAAATAACCAACTGGATAATTGATACATGAGTGTGACATGAATTGATAGTTTGTGCACATAAAATTATATAGTATTTGGAATTTAGATATCAAGACCTATATAAAATAACCAACCATCTATTAAATTCCTATAACACATTTATGATAGGCTTGATAGCCTTTTAATATACATTTAGAAATAACACATTAAATTGACACTATTAACACTCAAATGTTAGTATTGAACACAAACTTCTGCAACCAAACATTATCATTCTGTTACCATGCGCTGCCGCTCGCATGCCTTATTTCCTAAACACTTAGCAAAGCCACGCTTTTTAAAAGCGCATAAGGTATTTTTGGCAGCGCGTACAACATCCACTTTAAATTGGGATTTTGCATTATCATTGTCATTGTAAAAATGACGGCTGGTGCCCATTATGTAGACGGTAGGTCTTTGGCAGTCCTTAACTGGACATAACATTGGTTCTGTGTATCGCTTTGTGCAATCCATGCTGGCGATAAATGGATATTTCTCAAGTACTAAGCGCTCTCGATGCGCCTGTATACAGCTCAGACAAAAAGGATGGAAGCAGTTTTCAAGAGCACCGAAATATCGCTTCATTGGATCTGCGAAGCCACGTACATTTTGCCCGCATATTAAGCATAGAACTGCATCGTCGACTTCTGCCATTTTGATATTTGGCAGAGTAATTCAAAAAGAAAAGTAATTTTAAACAAATTTTTATCAAAAAGCACTGATCTTTCTAATGTAAAAACACTCGCATGTAGACACTACTTCGACCTGATAGCGTAGAATGTGATATGCACAAGAGTGGTCTGCGAGTGACAACTAAATGAATAGTTTAGGGTTGCCAGGTCGTGTCAACAAATCTTAGCCAAAACTTCGCCAAAATCAGCTAACTATGTTTATAAAAAATTACGTATAGTCAATACTTTCTGCAATTCTTTTCAATAAAATCTCTTCAATTGTTTCAAACGAAAATGGCATTAGAAATATTGAGTGCCAATTATTTCAATCCAATCAGACGTGTAATCTCAGAAGTCTTAAACCTAAACTGGAAGCTGTATATTTATTATAAACCAGCTCCGTTTCCATATAAAAATGTCATAAATGTAATTCTAAATTTTTATTATACAACTGTGCTGCTCAAGACTGGCTGACAATAGAAATTAATGGCCCAGCACTGAAATTTGACAGACAATAAATAATGGGAAATATATGAAATCTATTAATCCAGTTAAATTCATAAATCTTGGAAATTTTTCTCGTTTCATACATCCTTCAATCAGAGTATCGTTAGAAGGATAAAATTCACATCCTAAATTTTAACTATAAACGGTCTTTGTAAACAACTATCCGTTTCTGAAATGAATTAATTTATAGTTAAAGCAGAGGATATATATTTAATAATATTTTTTTTACACATTATATGATTATATTTGTATCCATATACAGACGTTCCCACTTCATTGGGTAACGGATATTCGCATGCATTCTTTAAATGCATAATGTATTCTTGAACAAAATCAAACCCAATAGAGTTAACATTCACCACATCCCTTTTTTCGCATAGAAATCCCGGGTTATTTGCATAAAAGTTAAGAAACCAGTCTGGTGAGTTTCAGTTTCAGTGTTAAAAGACATGGGTGATAAAGCGAAAAATCGCCAACTACGGTAACGTCATTTTTACTATGTAGTTAAGAGGTATAAACATAATAATTCGAAAATGTGTAATATATACATTCAGTTAAATTACTATCATTTATTATATAAGTTGTTATCAATATTTTATTTTCATAATATTTATAGTATATAAATAAGAGAAGTTTTAATAATATTAATCTGTGAACCCGCTTAATCGCATACAAAGGAGTGGAAAAAACAGTATGCAAATTAAGCTGAGCCAACTGTACCAAAATCGTATACTGACTACTCTACTGAAAAATATATTGAAATATTTTTATTAATGAATGATTTTTATATTAAAATGTATAAATACATTGAAAATAAGGTACCATGTAGTGATGGGAAATGCTATATTGTTTTACACACCGTAGATTCCAAGTTAACACAACTGTAAGATGTGCGGGATTTTTTTGCATTCACTTGAAACAGTTTTTGTTATAGAAATTTTATTAAGCACATAGGTGTCATATTGTGAGACCATTAATCATTTCGATTGCCGTAAGCTACGGTGGAAATGATAAGTTAATTATAAGAGAAGTTCAATTAAACAGCTTTTGATAGTTATCAAATGCGTATTTGAAAATATTTTAATAAAGATAAAATAATAACAAGATAAAGAAAACGAAGAAATCATAATTCGTGTTAATTACAAGTATCACATTTGCTATTTTACCTGCAAACATAATATAAAGAAATATATATTGACGGGATTGAAAATTCGAATTCGCGTTTTCGATAAATTTACGAGTTTTGAGCATACTTGAACTCAAACGTATCAGATGTAGTATTGATGCTATTCCTCGAAATACCACTCTACTTTGGAATTCAGCTGTTACAATACTTTTGTGTAAATACAGGTACCCTATTCATCATTTAAACCATACGATCGGAAAACTCTGAAATTTTTAACGATTTTTTAATCATAGCATTTAACTAAATCAATAATCAATCAATAATTTATTAAATGAAAATTAGTGGACACTCATTTTAGAATACGCCATCAATTTTTTCTGGAAATATTGGACGTTCCTCGAATAAATTTATTTCAAAATTTAAATTCAATTAAATGTTTATTGACTTTTACTTAACTAATTTCCATTATGTAAAAAAGGGATGGTTTTTGCATTTTATTTGTATCAACATCTAATCAGAATTGGGATTAAGCGACTTAATTCACTGGCAAATATAATAAACATTGAACGGCTAGCTTTAAAGCTGGGATTTATACATAATGGGGTCGATATATGTTTCATACTCCAGGAAGGATGCTCATACCATGCAAATCTGAAAACAAAAAATATATTTCGAATTTCCAACAGTATTATAATATTATTCTTATACCTGTCCTTTCAAAATGTTTTTGCAGTAGTGAACAATTTACAAAAATTCTAATTAACTGGCAAAATAATTGTCCATTGCGCATCTCTAATTGAGTGGTTTCACAAAGTCCATTTTTTATTAGTGGAGATGACAAAATCCTAATCTTGTAGGCGTTTGTTAGTTTCATTGAATTTCGAAAATAAATTACCAACATTACCCTGGTCCTAAGTAAGAACCAACTACTTAAAGAATATGTATACAGATGACATCTCCAAATCGCCTGATTTGAACTAAAATCCATTGCTTACTACGTTTTTATTTTCCTTATATACATAATGTATAAGGAAAGTATTGTGACGGGGTCGAAAATTCAAATTCGAGTTTTCGACGGGAGAGCACGTTTCAAGCAACCCTGATCAGGAATCAAACATTTTTGAAGTGATGTCTGTGTGTGTGTGTTTGTGTGTGTGTGTGTCAGTGAGTCTATGGAGACGATAACTGGCGAACGAATGGACCGATTCGAATGAAATATGGTGCAAAAATCACAATCCGTAAACGCTGGAAGCCTATTGCTTTATACGCAATCGAATGTTTAGAACCCCCGTAAATTTTCGAGTGAAATTATGAAAAAATCATCAAAAAATCAAAACCGCTAATAAAGCTACACAAATGAACATTTCTTATGGAATTTTCCATTAGAAAACGATTGACATAAATTTTAAAATGCAAACATGAACCGTTCTCGAGATATTGTACATTTTTCCAAAAAATTATCGAAAAGTCATATAAAATAAAGAAAATATTTCCTATTGAGAAACATGTTCACTTTTCATATGTAATACCATGCGATAAATTTGGTGACATCATTCTCGTGGATCTAGCTCGTTCCATTCATGAAAAAAGATACTTTGAGTGATACTTCTGTATTTGAACGCCAATAGTCATTTATCAGTTGTTAGAATAACTTATTTCTTCGTTCATAACGCTTGGCGAGATTTTGGCGACGAATTTGGTGAAATGTCGCCAACTGAGTGACTTTTTTAAATGTTGCTAAATTAACGAAAAACTCGCCAAATGGATCAAAATGACGCTAAATCAATGACGACTCATTGATGATGACAACATGGAAAAATGACTACTCATTGACGAGAATTCAATATCTTGGAAATATTATAAATAACTATTATAAAAATAATCTATTTTGTTTTACTGTAAAAGTAGTACATTCATTGCATTATATAAGGAAAGTCATTTGCTGCCCACATCAGATTTTTTTCCATGTGTAAGCATGATAATTATATAACGCCCTAATAAAGCTCTTTTGATATTCTCTATATAAGCGCTTGGTCTTTGATCTTTGCAAAACAGCACAACGAATTGATGTTATGTGGCCATTACGAGTAATGTGCTAAAACATTTTAATTGAATGCAATGCGCTAGTTCTAGTAGAACAATACATTTTAAATTTTTTTTGGGTTAGAGGAAGTGTTTCCATTTTGGTGAATAAGTATTTTCATTAATTTCCGTTCAATAGCATAGTATATAAAGCAGATGCAGATTTCCGCTATAGATGTACGCACACATACAAACGCACTGAGTTACAAACACACACATAAGCATGCTTATGTGTGTGTTTGCAATTATTGATGAAACTTCAATATATTGGAAATAATATAAGAATCTACTACATGAATGACTCATAGTTTTTTGTCAGTCCATGCTTGGGAAAAAAATTCGGCGGGATGTCGCTAAATTAGCGACCTTTTTAAATATTGCGAAATTAACGAAAATGTAAGAGTGGTAAAAATGTCGCAAAATTGATAGAAATATCCACATATTGATAAATATGACTTTTGTATGAGTTACGTTTTGCAAATTGTAAATTCCATCATACAAACGGCAAATGATAAATTTTCTTCTCATCGTTTGTCTGTACCGCTTGGCGAACAATCTGGCAAAATACCACCCCCTTGTAATATTTCGCACCAATTTAACGAAAACTACGTCAGAATTGAAAAATAATAACTTCAAGTGAACGAAAATGATGCACATTTATGAATTAATTATAAAAATATTTAATTATATCGACTATATTACATGTTGAAGATGCTATCAACAATGTTGTTTGCCAATTTAGAGGACTGCGAAATATAAGTTAATTTGATACTTAGATATTGTTTCCTATGTTGTCTTCCGACATAGCCCCAAATATATAATTCTACTATGAAAACTTTGTGCCGTGGATCTTTTACATAATTTAGCTTCATCTGCAATGCATGGTAATGTATAGGAAAAGTATTGGAAACTAGTCGAAAATCGCAACTCGAGTTTTCGACGGATCTACGCGTTTTGGGACCTTTAAAACACGAAAACACTATTTGCAGCTTATCATGTGTATATGTGTGTATGCGCATGTGTGTGAGTGCCCGTAGATTTTTGTATTCACTCTAACTTAAATACTAATTGACTGAATTTCATTAAATTTGGTAGTGAAATCCTTTGGGTGTGACCCTGGTACTGATTACAATTTGGTACGATTTAGTTGACAAGAACCTGATTTTTTTACGAAATGGCCTTCAAAGAATTCCTGTTTCCACTTTAGCTTAAAAACTAATTGATCGAATTTCAGAATATGTACTAAAGAAGTCACTTGTTACCCTGAAGTTGATTAGATTTTGGTCTAATTCGGAAAAACAGAACCTGTTTTGGTTTTTTTTTACGAGATGATCTGCCAAAATTGTCAAAATCTAAAGTAAAAGACTACATATGCTAAAATATGTCCATGAACGTAATATTATACATAATTTTTGACAATCAAAATTATAATACCAGTTCTCTTAATCTAGGACTTACTGTTTTCGAGAATTTTTGTTTTTCGCATTTTTGTTACACCACTTTTGAAAATAAGTTCAATTACCAAATGAATATGAAAAATCTGATGGGGACAGCACGTGACTTTAACTGCAGACTCAATTTAGCTTTATCTTTATTTCTTTAATAATTCATTACATTGAGTTTAATTACACGAAATAATAACCATAATGATTTAAAATTGCACTGAATTTGCACTTCTAATTCACTTTTCGTTGTCATTTGGTAGCTGGGTTCATTTATAAAAGTGGTGACGATCAAATGCGAAAAAACTAAAATATCTCGAGGATGGCTTGTCGTAGTGTACTAGAATTGCTTTTATTATTTTGGTCGTTAAAATTTACGTATAAAATAAGCATTTAATTGATATATTTGAGCATACGTAGCTTTTTTATTTTATATCTTGACGCCTTTTGCGGGCTATTTCGCAAAGAGAAAGCAGATTCTTTTTTTCCGAATATTACCAAATCAAATCAGCATCAAGGTAACCCACAACTGACTTATCTACCAAATTTTGTAAAATCTGATGTATTAGTTTTTAATCTAGAATGGATACTGGCTAATTTTACGGGCCATTTCGACCAAAAAAGCGGGTTGTTTTATCACGAATCTTACCAAAAGCTTATCAGCACCGGGGCCGCACACAAGTGACTCACCTACCAAATTTTATGGAATTTGGTCGATTAGTTTTTGAGTTAGAGTGGATAAATACATTTCATAGACAGACACACACACAGACGTCACACTAAAAGTAGTATTTTCGTATTCTAGAGGTCCCGAAACGTGTAGATCCGTCGAAAACTCGAGTTGCGATTTTCGACATGATTCCAATACATTACCATGTATTGCAGGTAAAGTAAAAATAAATTGAAAGTGCAAAATCAGTATAATTTAAAATATTTATGGATTTTAATTTTGTGCGATTAAACTTTATTTAACAGATTATTGAAGAAATAAAGAGAACATGAATATGAGTTTGCAGGGAAAGTCATGTACTGCTCACATCCCATTCTTTTTCACTCTTGAAGAAGTAAAATAAATTGCATTATATAATGAAAGTACATCTATGTTAAAAAATCCTTTGAGAGAATTCATATTGAATGGTAACATTAATATAAATAGAAACATAAGAATATGTTATATTTTTATTTCACGGTGTTAAAAAGTCTTTTATATAGAGTATTGAATGTTTAATGTAACATGCATATATAGGGTATTACTTATTTTCCGGTGAATACCTTTCTGTCTTTAGCGATTTCTGTGCTCTTCGTATCTCGGAGAGCGTGTTTGGCTGGGGGTAGGTTTATATACTCTCGTGTACATGAAAGTAATGAAAGTAATGAAAGTAAGATACTATTTTGCAGCGTGACATCTGTGTATATCTATGCAATGCATGTATCCAATCGGAGAAACTATTTGACTGAAACTCCTGAAATTCGGTAGATAAGTCACTTGTGGGTGACCCTGGTGCTGATTGGACTTTTGCATGATTTTGGATAAAAGAACCAGCTTTTCTTGCGAAATAGCCCGTAAGAATGTCATGTATCCATTCCACCTAAAAGACTAATTCAACAAATTTTACAAAATTTGGTAGAAAATTCCCTTGTGGGTGACCCTTGTGCCATTAGGTTTTGAGTTAGAATGGATACATACATAGCACAGACAGACACACACACACAAACACACACACACACACAGAGACGTCAAGCTAAACACAGTTTTTCGTATTCTAGGAGCTCTAAAACATGTAAATCCATTGAGAACTTGAATTGCAAGTTTCGGCATGATTTCAATATCTTATTCCTTCTGTTTTCGGAAATTACAAATAAAACAACATATGATACATTTTAGAAAATGCAATATTTTATATTACATCGGATTTTTGGGATTTGCTGGCAATTTCGCAAAAAGAAGGCAGATTAATTTTTTACCAAGTCGTACCAAACTAGTCGACCAATCTATTTAGCAACAAAGTGTCCCACAAACGACTTGTCTATCAAACTTTGTGTAATTCGGTCAATTTGTTTGTTATCGAGTTCGGTTACATAAAATTTTTGCGTGCCATTTCACAGGATTGCAGGATTGCAGGTTCTTTTTTTTTTTCGAAATGTACCAAAATCCAGTCAGCACCAGGGAAACACACATGCGACTTATCTTTCACATTCCATGACATTTGTTACATTAGTTTTTGACTTAGAGATACATTACACATACAGGCACACACACAGACAGGCACGGGCACACACTCAGAGAAATACAGACATACACACAGACGCTACGCTAAAAATAGTTTTCTCGTATTCTGGAAGCCTAAAATGTGTTCATTCGTCAAGAACTTGAATTGTTTTTTTCGGCATGATTTCAATACTTTCCCGTTACATTACCAAGTATTGCAAGGAAAGTAAATTCTGATGTGGGAAGCACATGACTTTTCTTGCAGACTTATTTTCACGGTCTCTTTATTTCTGTAATTATTCATCAAATTGATTTTAATTGCACAAAATAACACTGCATTTACAATTTTAATTCAATTTTTGTTTTTATTTGGTAACTGGATATATTTTCGAAAGCGGCATAAGAAATACGAAGAAACTAAAATATCTTGAGAACCGTTAGTCCTATAGTTCTATTCTTAAGGCTGGTTTCATATTCTTAGGGCTGGTTTTCACCTTTTCATCGTAAGAAAAATACGTAAAAACATGCATTTAATTAATAAACTTGAGCATAGTATTTCGTGTTAGATTTTTGCAATTTTTGGTGGTCATTTCGTAAAAAATTTGGACACGCCTTTGAAAAAATGTCCAGTTGCCAAATAAAAACAAAAATTGAACAAAAGTGCAAATTCTGTGTTATTTCGTGCAATTAAGCTTCATCTAATGAATTATTAAAGAAACAAAAATACATGAATATCAGTCTGCGGGAAAATTCATGTGATGCCCACATAATTGCTACTCTTCCGTCAAAAAGTCCACTTCGAATTCTTGACCCCGCTGCCTTACTGCCTTTATACATTACACTATGCATATAGGGAAATTTAAAAAGCTGACAATATCTAAAAAGGGATTTTAATTAAGGATATAATGATACCGCAGCAATTATATTTTTTCCTTAACTTTGTTAGCGTGATACAGATAAAAAATAATGTCTGTAGCTTTCTTGGAGACTGATCTACAGATATCTGAATATCGGGATTTGTTACGTCAAGCACAATATTCATTTGCCAACTACGGATTCGGGTATGACGATTTGGGTGAGGCTGTGTGGCTCGAAACGCTGTCGAGATCTTGAACTTTGGACTAAAATTTTCTAAACCCTATTATATGAAAATTCCTCGGTTACAAGAACGAAACTTTTGATTTTAGCCATAGAGAGAAAATTATTAAACGCCAATGAAAAAACTTTAAAAATATCTAAAATATATTTCCCTTGTAAGAATTCAATAAATTCCACAACAATGCGTTCATTTGAAATGTATCAAAGGAAGATCAATCATGACAGACATTGATTATAAAACACTTTCCAACTGTAATTTTATTTAAACATCTCTAACATACAATGCATTGGGCGTCGATATTTTTTTAATTATCCCTAAACTACAATAATTTATTTTACTTGGAAAATTAGACCCATGGAGGTAAAACAACTTTCTAACTAAATGTTCACACTTTATTCAAATGACGTCATCGAACTATAAATCCTATGGCTCTCTGTGCAAAATCAATGAATATGTCATTCAGAGCACTTATATTACAGACTTCAGAGCTAAATAATATTGCATAAAAATTTTCAGCAATACCTATACAACTCATCTTATAATTCATTTGTTTACTTTCTGAATCCATTAAAAGTGGGTATCGTCGTAGAGACAATCAAAGTTTGATGATCATTTAAATGCAAAAATATTGTAACTGCGTAGACACGGAATTTAAATGCACAGATGATACCGAAAAATAAATCGGTTTTAGAAGGGATGCAACATTAAATATAAATTAAAAAAGTCTTCAAATATTACGACCTTGATACAAAATGAATGTCATATATTATTTTGCAGCGAGTCACGTGATCTCTCTCTCTCTCTCTATATATATATATATATATAATATATATATATATATATATATATATATATATATATATATATATATATATATATATATATATATATATATATGTCCCTTTTATCCCGAATCATACCCAAAACTAATCAGCACCAGATTCGCCCACAAGAGACTTACCTACAAAATTTTATGAAAATCGGTCATAATTTGAGTAAAAAAAAATCTGAACAAACACACAGACAGACACACAGACACTCAGACAGACAGACACACACACAGACGTCACGCTAAAAATAGTTTTTTCGTATTCAAGAGGTCTCGAAACGTGTAGATCCGTCGAAAACTCGAGTTCCGATTTTCGTCATGATTCTAATACTTTCCCTATACATTACCATGTATTGCAGGGAAAGTAAAAATATCTGATGTGGACAGCACATGACTTTCCCTGCAGACTTATATTCACGTTCTATTTATTTAAATTAAATTTAATTCACTTTTAATTCAATTTTCGTTCTCATTTGAAAACTGGATTTATTTTCAAAAATGGAGTAGGAAAAATACGACAAACTAAAATATATCGAGAACGGCCAGTCCTAGTGTAATGGGGTGGTCTTATTCTTTTCTTCGCTAAACATTACATATTAAACAAGCATTTAATGGCTATATTTGAGCATACGTAGTTCTTAAGATTAGATTTTGATGATTTTTGCGGGCCATTTTGCAAAAAAAAGCAGGTTATTTATTTCCGAATTATACCAAAATCTAATCAACACCAGGGTGGCCTACAAGCGACATATCTACCGAATTTTGTGAAATTCGGTCCATTAGTTTTTCAGTTAGAGAGGATAAAAGCTGTTGTGGGCCATTTCGCAAAAAAAGGCGGGTTCTTTTAACCTGAGTCATACCCAAAACTAATCAGCACCAGATTCGTGCACAAGTAACTTACCAAATTTGATGAAATTCGGTCAATTACTTTTTCAGTTAGAGTGGATACAAAATCTGCACAGACAGACACACTCATAGACACACACACAGACGTCACGCTAAAAATGGTTTTTTCGTATTCTAGAGGTCTTCAAACCTGCAGATCATTCGAAAACTCGAGTTGCGATTTTCGACATGATTCCAATACTTTCCCTATGCATTACCATGTATTGCAGGGAAAGTAAAAATCTGATGTAGGCAGCACATGACTTTCCCTGCAGACTATATATACATTCTTTTAATTTATTAAATTTAATTCACTATTCGTTCTTATTTGGTAACTGGACTCATTTTCAAAGGTGGCATAGAGATAAAAACAAAAATATCTCGAGAACGGCTAGCTCTAGTGTAATAGGGTTGGTCTTATACTTTTCTTCTTTAAAAATTACGTATAATACAAGTATTTAATGGATATATTTCCGCATACATAGTTTTTTATTTCAGATTTTGTCGATTTTTGCGGCCCTTTTTGCAAAAAAAGGCAGGTTATTTTTTTCTGAATGATACCAAAATCTAATCAGCATCAGGTTAACCCACGAAAGACTTATCTACCAAATTTTGTGAAATTCGGTCCATCAGATTTTCAGGTAGAGTGGATACAAACTTTTGAGGGCCATTTCGCGAAAAAACCGGGTTCTTTTATCCCGAATCGTACCCAAAACTAATCAGCACCAGATTCGTCCACAAGTGACTTACCTACTAAATTTTATGAAATTCGGTCAATTACTTTTTTAGTTAGAGTGGATACAAAATCTGCACAGACAGACACACAGACACTCACACACAGAAGTCACGCTAAAAATAGATTTTTCATATTCTAGAGGTCTCGAAACGTGTAGATCCGTCGAAAACTCGAGTTGTGATTTTCGACATGATTCCTATACTTTCCCTATACATTATCATGTATTGCAGGGAAAGTAAAAAGTAACACCTTTAAATTTGCGAATTCGATGCAACTTCAAATAAGTGAATATTTTATGTTCTATCTAATACTTTCTAACATAGTTGAACATTGTTTATGACTTTGGTCATACTGTCTGTCCGTCCGCACGATAACTGCCGTAAAAATGAATTTATCAAAATGAAATTTTAGTATATTGTTCAGACGGTATGTGTGATATATGGGAATGTAAATAAAAAATCTGATGTGAGTAGCACATGACTTTCCTTCTATAATGCAATGGACTTACTAGTTTTACAATAAAAAAAATCTGATGTGGGCAACACATGACTTTGCCTGCAGACTTCACGTTCTCTTTATTTTAATTACATTTAATTCACTTTTAATTCAATTTTCGTTCTTATTTGATAACTGGACTTCTTTTCAAAGGTGGCGTAGAGAAAATACGAAAAACTAAAATATCTCGAGAACGGCTAGTCCTAGTGTAATGGGGTTGATCTTTTTCTTTTCGTCGTTAAAAATTACGTATTAAACGGGCATTTAATGGATATATTTGAGTATATCTAGTTCATTAGTTTAGAATTTGACGATTTTTGAGGGGCATTTTGCAAAAAAAAAAGGCAGGTTATTTTTTTCGAATCGTACCAAAATCTAATCAGCACCAGGGTAACCCACATTTGACTCATCTACCAAATTTTGTGAAATTCGCTTCATTAGTTTTTCAGTTAGAGTGGATACAAGCTTTTGCGGGCCATTTCGCAAAAAAAGGCAGGTTCTTTTATTCCAAATCGTACCCAAAACTAATCAGCACCAGACTCGCTCACAAGTGATTTACCTACCAAATTTTATGAAATTCAGTCCATTACTTTTTTAGTTAGAGTGGATACAAAATCTGCACAGACAGACACACAGACACACACACAGACGTCACGCTAATGGTTTTTCGTATTCTACAGGTCTCGAAACGTGTAGATCCGTCGAAAACTCGAGTTGTGATTTTCGGCATGATTCCAATACTTTCCCTATACATTACCATGTATTGCAGGGAAGTAATATCATGCATATGATCCACTGCCCTGTGTTTTTATCGTTGAATTGTACATTGTGCGATTTTTAGGATGACAACATGTGAAACTATTTCAAGATACTCAATTAACGTATTCTTTGAGCAACTCTAAACAGTCATCAATATTGATAACATCATTAAAAAGCGATATAGTCAATCTATTAAAATACTTTAATAATTACTTCAACATCTAGTCGTCATTTTCATTGATTTAATGTCATATTTATCAATTTGGCGACATTTTCGTTAATTTAGCAATATTTAAAAATTTGCCAAGATGTCGATATTCCGCTAAAATCTCGCCAAGCGTTATGGACGGAGAAATAAATTATTCTTGCAGCAGATAACTGGTTATTGGCGTAAAGATACAAAAGTATTTCCTAAAATATATTTTTTAATGAATGGAACTACCTAGATCCACGAGAATGATGTCACCCAATTTATTGCATAAATTACCTATAAAAAGTGAACATAATTCAACAATAGGTAATATATATATTTTTTAATTTTAAATGATTTTTTGATAAGTTTTTAAAAAATGGCCAATATCTCAAGAACGCTTCATGCTAACGTTCTAAATTTCGTTTTACGCGTTTTCTAAAGAAAATTACATAAGAAAAGACTATTTTCGTAACTTTATTAAAGAGTTCGATTTTTTGAGGATTTTTTCAATATTTCACTCGACAATTTAAGGGAGTTCTGAACATGCGATTGCGTATAAAGAAAAAAGGATTCCAGTATTCATAGATTGTAATTTTTGTACTAAATTTCGTTCGAAACGATCCATTTGTTCGTCAGTTACCGTCTGCACAGACTCACTGAAACACACACACACACACATCATCTCAAAAACGTTTTATTCGTGTTCAGGGACGCTTGAAACGTGCTCTTCAGTCAAATATTCCAATTTTCGACCCCGTCACAATACTTTCCTCTTACATTATATGTATATAGGAAAAGTAATAATATCTAACAAACATTTTCGGATTGACCGCAGATTGAAAAAATCTGATGTGGGCAGCACATGACTTTCCCTGCAGACTTATATTGACGTTCTCTTTATTTTAATTAAATTTATTTCACTTTTAATTCAATTTTCGTTCCCATTCGGTAACCGGGCTTATTTTTAAAGGTGGCGTAGGGAAAGTACGAAAAACTAAAATATCTCGAGAACGGATAGTCCTAGTGTAATGGGATTGGTCTTATTCTTTTCGTCGTTAATAATTACGTATTAAACGAGCATTTAATGGATATATTTGAGTATAACTAGTTCTTTAGTTTAGATTTTGATTATTTTTGCATGTCATTTTGCAAAAAAAGGCAGGTTCTTTCTTTCCGAATCGTACCAAAATCCAATCAGCACCAGGATAACCCTCAAGTGGCTCATCTACCGAATTTTGTGAAATTCGGTCCAGTAGTTTTTCAGTTAGAGTAATTCTTTGCGGGCCATTTCGCTAAAAAGGCGGGTTCTTTTATTCCAAATCGAACCCAAAACTAATCAAAACCAGAATCGCTCACAAGTGACTTACCTATCAAATTTTGTGAAATTTGGACCATTAGTTTTTTAGTTAGAGTGGATACAAAATCTGCACAGACAGACAGACACACAGACACACACACAGACACACACACAAACGTCACGCTAAAAATGGTTTTTTCGTATTCTAGAGGTCTCGAAACGTGTAGATCCGTCGAAAACTCGAGTTGTGACTTTCGGCATGATTCCAGTATTTTCCCTCTACATTACCATGTATTGCAGGGAAAGTAAAAAATCTGAAGTGGGCAGTACACGACTTTCCCTGCAGACGTTCTCTTTATTTTAATTACATTTAATTCACTTTTAATTCAATTTTCGTTCTCATTTGATAATTGGACTTCTTTTCAAAGTTGGCGTAGAGAAAATATGAAAAAACTAAAATATCTCGAGAACGGCTAGTCCTAGTGTAATGGGGTGGGTCTTAATCTTTTCTTCGTTAAAAATTACGTATTAAACAAGCATTTCGTGGATATATTTGAGCATACGTAGTTTTTATTATAGATTTCGGCGATTTTTGCGGGCCATTTTGCAAAAAAAGGCAGGTTATTTTTTCGAATCATACCAAAATCTGATCAGCACCAGGATGTCCCACAAGTGACTCATCTGCCGAATTTTGTGAAATTCTGTCCATTTGTTTTTCAGTTAGAGTGGATACAAACTTTTGCGGGCCATTTCGGACAAAAAGGCAGGTTCTTTTATTCCAAATCGTACCCAAAACTAATCAGCACCAGACTCGCTCACAAGTGACTTACCTACCAAATTTTGTGAAATTCGATCCATTAGTTTTTTAGTTAGAGGGGATACAAAATCTGCACAGACAGACAGACACACAGACACACACACAAACGTAACGCTAAAAATGGTTTTTTCGTATTCTAGAGGTCCCGAAACGTGTAGATCCGTCGAAAACTCGAGTTGTGATTTTCGGCATGATTCCAGTATTTTCCCTCAACATTACCATGTATTGCAGGGAAAGTAAAAAATCTGATGTGGGCAGTACACGACTTTCCCTGCAGACGTTCTCTTTATTTTAATTACATTTAATTCACTTTTAATTCAATTTTCGTTCTCATTTGATAATTGGACTTCTTTTCAAAGTTGGCGTAGAGAAAATATGAAAAAACTAAAATATCTCGAGAACGGCTAGTCCTAGTGTAATGGGGTGGGTCTTATTCTTTTCTTCGTTAAAAATTACGTATTACACAAGCATTTCGTGGATATATTTGAGCATACGTAGTTTTTATTATAGCTTACGGCGATTTTTGCGGGCCATTTTGCAAAAGAAGGCAGGTTATTTTTTTCGAATCATACCAAAATCTGATCAGCACCAGGATGTCCCACAAGTGACTCATCTGCCGAATTTTGTGAAATTCTGTCCATTTGTTTTTCAGTTAGAGTGGATACAAACTTTTGCGGGCCATTTCGGACAAAAAGGCAGGTTCTTTTATTCCAAATCGTACCCAAAACTAATCAGCACCAGACTCGCTCACAAGTGACTTACCTACCAAATTTTGTGAAATTCGTTCCATTATTTTTCTAGTTAAAGTGGATACAAAATCTGCACAGACAGATAGACAGACAGACACATAGACAGACATACACACAGACACAAACAGACACACAGACACACACACAGACGTCACGCTTAAAATGGTTTTTTCGTATTCTATAGGTCTTGAAACGTGTAGATCCGTCGAAAATTCGAGTTGCGATTTTCGAAATGATTCCAATACTTTCCCTATACATTACCATGTATTGCAGGGAAAGTAAAAATCTGATGTGGGCAGCGCATGACTTTCGCTGCAGACTTATTTATATCCATGTTTCCTTTATTTTAATTAAATTTAAATCACTTTTAATTCAACTTTCGTTCTTATTTGATAACTGGACTTCTTTTCAAAGCTGGCGTAGAGAAAATACGAAAAAACTAAAGTATCTGGAGAGCGGCTTGCCCTAGTGTAATGGGGTTGGTCTTATTATTTTCTTCGTTAAACATTACGTATTAAACAAGCATTTAAGGGATATATTTGAGCATTCGTAGTTTTTATTTTATATTTTGGTGTATTTTCCGGGCCATTTTGCAAAAAAAGGCAGGTTATTTTTTTCCGAATCGTACCAAAATCTAATCAGCACCAGAGTGACCCACAAGAGACTTATCTACCAAATTTTTTGAAATTCAGTCCATTAGTTTTTCAGCTAGAGTGTATACAATCTTTTGCGGGCCATTTCGCAAAAAAAGGCGGGTTCTTTTATGGCGAATTGTACCCAAAACAAATCAGCTTCAGATTCGCCCACAAGTGACTTACCTACCAAATTTTATGAAATTCGGTCCATTAGTTTTTTAGTTAAAGTGGATACAAATTCTGCACTGACAGACACACAGACAGACAGACAGACACACCCACAGACGTCACGCTAAAAATAGTTTTTTTCGTATTCTAGATGTCTCGAAACGTGTAGATTCGTCGAAAACTTGGGTTGCGATTTTCGACATGATTCCAATACTTTCCCTATACATTACCATGTATTGCAGGGAAAGTAAAAATCTGATGTGGGCAGCACGTGACTTTCTCTGCAGACTTATATTAACGTTCTATTTATTTTAATTAAATTTATTTCACCTTTAATTCAATTTTCGTTCTCATTCGGTAACCGGACTTATTTTCAAAGGTGGCGTAGAGAAAATGCGGAAACTAAAATATCTCCAGAACGGCTTGCCCTAGTGTAATGGGGCTGGTCTTATTATTTTCGTCGTTATAAATTACGTATTAAACGAGCATTTAATGGTTATATTTGAGTATACCTAGTTTTTTAGTTTAGATTTTGACGATTTTTGCGGGCCATTTTGCAAAAATAGGCAGGTTATTTTTTTCCGAATCATACCAAAATCTAATCAGCACTAGAGTTACCCACAAGTGACTCATCTGCTGAATTTTGTGAAATTCGGTCCAGTAGTTTTTCAGTTAGAGTGGATACAAGCTTTTGCGGGCCTTTTCGCAAAAAAAGGCGGGTTATTTTATTCCAAATCGTACCCAAAACTAATCAGCACCAGACTCGCTCACAAGTGACTTACCTACCAAATTTTGTGAAATTCTATCCATTAGTTTTTTAGTTAGAGAGGATACAAAATTTGCACAGACAGACAGACAGACACACAGACACACACTCAGACGTCACGCTAAATATCGTTTTTTCGTATTCTAGAGGTCTCGAAACGTGTAGATCCGTCGAAAACTCGAGTTGCGATTTTCGACATGATTCCAATACTTTCCCTATACATTACCATGTATTGCAGGGCATATCCTTATAGCATTATGTAGACGATATTATTTCCGTCAATTTATTGGAAAAAAATTAAATCATGTCACGCGGCAGGCGATTTTTATTAAATCTTTTCCGAAATAAAATAAATTTCACAGATGTTGCACTTTTGACTAGATTACCAATTACGGTCTTCAGATTTAAACATTATTATTATTGATATTTTCAATGTATTACGTCATTGTTTTATTTTGGCAAAAATTGTTGAAACTTATAGTGTAAGTAGTGCGGATAATATTCTGCAAACGCACGGGTATCTTCTAATCTACGAGAATATAAGTAGCACAGGTATATTGACATATATTTTGACGTATATTGGCGTACATTGGAATGAATTACGACCTTTAGATTTAAAGATTACGGGATTATTGATATTTTCAATTTATTACGTCATATGTTTAATTTTGGCAAAGATTTTAGAAACACATAAGTTGTAGAGCGTGTAATCTTCTACTAATACACGGATATACTTTTTAATATTCGCGAATGCAAGTAGTACGGGTCCCATACAATTTTAGTGCTTTTATTGTGCATATATTGGTTCAATTTCATATTTTTTGTACATCCTGGTCCAGCAAACGGGATCAGGATGTTTTATTCTTCAGATCTGCCTGTGAAAATAAGCTTGCACAGAGAGAAAATATGTTCTTAAATTTCTTTTTAGGAGCATTAAATTTAATATTTTAATGGAATATTTAGATTAACAATATGATTTAGTATGCTATAGCAATTTGCACATGATCGGGAATTTTAATTTCTTTATATTATATACTCCGTACAAAGAACGGGTATACTGCTAGTAAATGTATAAAACGATTAAATATGATAATAATAATTAAAGTTTCCTATACATCGATGATAATCTCAGATGGAATTTTCAAAATTTCATACATTTTTACTTTCCCTGCAATACATGGTAATGTATAGGGAAAGTATTGGAATCGTGCCGAAAATCACAACTGGAGTTTTCGACGGATCTACACGTTTCGAGATCTCTAGAATACGAAAAAACCATTTTTAGCGTGACGTCTGTGTGTGTGTCTGTCTGTCTGTCTGTGTGTCTGTCTGTCTGTCTGTGTGTCTGTCTGTGCAGATTTTGTATCCACTCTAACTAAAAAACTAATGGTCCGAATTTCACAAAATTTTGTAGGTAAGTCACTTGTGGGCGGGGCTAATGCTGATTAGTTTTGGGTACGATTCGGAATAAAAGAACCCGCCTTTTTTGTGAAATGGCCCGCAAAAGCTTGTATCCACTCTAACTGAAAAACTAATGGACCGAATTTCACAAAATTTGGTGGATAAGTCGCTTGTAGGCCAATCTGGTGCTGATTAGATTTTGGTACGATTCGGAAAAAAATAACCTGCCTTTTTTTGCAAAATGGCCCGCAAAAATCGTCAAAATCTAAACTAAAGAACTAGGTATACTCAAATATATCCATTAAATGCTCGTTTAATACGTAATTTTTAACGACAAAAATAATACGACCAACCCCATTACACTAGGACTAGCCGTTCTCGAGATATTTTAGTTTTTCGTATTTTCTCTACACCACCTTTGAAAACAAGTCCGGTTACCGAATGAGAACGGAAATTGAATTAAAAGTGAAATGAATTTAATTAAAATAAAGAGAACGTGGATATAAGTCTGCAGGGAAAGTCATGTGCTGCCCACATCAGATTTTTACTTTCCCTGCAATACATGGTAATGTATAGGGAAAGTATTGGAATCATGCCGAAAATCACAAATCGAGTTTTCGACGGATCTACACGTTTCGAGACCTCTAGAATACGAAAAAACCATTTTTAGCGTGACGTCTGTGTGTGTGTCTGTCTGTGTGTCTGTCTGTGTGTCTGTGTGTCTGTGTGTCTGTCTGTGCAGATTTTGTATCCACTCTAACTAAAAAACTAATGGACCGAATTTCACAAAATTTTGTAGGTAAGTCACTTGTAGGCGGGGCTGGTGCTGATTAGTTTTGGGTATGATTCGGAATAAAAGAACCCGCCTTTTTTTGTGAAATGGCCCGCAAAATCTTGTATCCAATGTAGTTGAAAAACTAATGGACCGAATTTCACAAAATTCGGTAGATGAGTCACGTATAGGTCACCCTGGTGCTGATTAGATTTTGGTACGATTCAGAAAAAAATAACCTGCCTTTTTTTGCAGAATGGCCCGCAAAAATCGTCCAAATCTAAACTAGAGAACTACGTATGCTCAAATATATCCATTAAATGCTTGTTTAATACGTAATTTTTAGCGAAGAAAAGAATAAGACCAACCCCATTACAGTAGGACTAGCCGTTCTCGAGATATTTTAGTTTTTCGTATTTTCTCTACGCCACCTTTGAAAATAAGTCCGGTTACCGAATGAGAACGAAAATTGAATTAAAAGTGAAATAAATTTAATTAAAATAAAGAGAACATGGATATAAGTCTGCAGGGAAAGTCATATGCTGCCCACATCAGATTTTTACTTTCCCTGCAATACATGGTAATGTATAGGGAAAGTATTGGAATCATGCCGAAAATCACAAATCGAGTTTTCGACGGATCTACACGTTTCGAGACCTCTAGAATACGAAAAATCTATTTTTAGCGTGACGTCTGTGTGTGTGTCTGTCTGTCTGTCTGTCTGTCTGTCTGTCTGTCCGTCTGTCTGTCTGTCTGTCTGTCTGTCTGTCTGTGTGCCTGTCTGTGCAGATATTGTATCCACTCTAACTAAAGAACTAATTGACCGATTTTCATAAAATTTGGTAGGTAAGTCACTTGTGGGAGAATCTGGTGCTGATTAGTTTTGGGTACGATTGGGTATAAAAGAACCCGCCTTTTTTTTGCGAAATGGCCCGCAAAAGCTTGTATCCACTCTAGCTAAAAATCTAATGCACTGAATTTCACAAAATTTGGTAGATAAGTTGCTTGTAGGTCATCCTGGTGCTGATTAGATTTTGGTACGATTCGGAAAAAAATAACCTGCCTTCTTTTTCAAAATGGCCCGCAAAAACCGTCCAAATTTAAAATAAGAAAGTACGTACGCTCAAATATATCCATTAAAAGCTTATTTTATACGTAATTTTTAACGAAGAAAAGAATAAAACCAACCTCATTACTCTAGGACTAGTCGTTCTCGAGATATTTTTGTTTTTTCGTATTTCTGTACGCCACCTTTGAAAAGATGTCCAGTTATCAAATGAGAAATAAAATTGAATTAAAAGTGAACTAAATGTAATAAAAATAAAGAGAACGTGAATATAAGTCTGCAGGGAAAGTCATGTGCTGCCCACATCAGATTTTTATTACATATAGTTGACTTTTTCAGATTCAATATCCAGTAAATAACATAATCGAAAATAACATATTTATTTGATGCATTTAGCCCGCTTTGCACCGTTCAAGAATTAAAAATGTTTCTTTCAGAATTATTTGGATCTTGTATTTTGAAAATGTAACATTTTGAGGATAATTTTGAACTTTTGAATTCATTGTTTGATTATAGATTAATCGAAGTCATAAACATCCCAGTAACCTAATAGTGTGTATTAAACAATTATATCTTTTTACAGCTTTTAGTCTGCCTAAATATAAAATTTTATGGGGATGCTTTTATTTGTTCTGATGCTATCCTGTATGTAATACAGACAGAAATGGGGGAGGGATAACGATATCCAATCACAACCGAACCGTATTCAAGTGGTCATCAAACAGATGTCTTTGTAAACTTCTCAAAATTAGAAAATTTCTGTAATCTAACAATGTTTGGATTTCAAATCGATGTATATAGTTATGTGCCACTCCAGATGTGTTCATTTTCTTCTTTGAGACTTGGAGCCCGTAGTAGTAGATAGACATCACTCGAGAGGGAGAGCCCTAACCCCAAATATTTCTTTTATTGAGTAAGAAGACATGAAAAATCAGAAACCATCAGAATCATCTGTAAAAGATCAGAATCACTTGGCCGCAGTGTTTCTTTCAGGACATTTTAGCCGGTTGAGCGAATGATATTTTAGGGGGGGCGGGGGCAAGTTTTCTATTTTCTCTATATAAATATATTTAAATGCTGTCACATAAATAGAAACTAGGTTGACATAAAATGTCTTCAGGGGTGTTGCCCCCCCCCCCCCAGAGGTATGCCAGAAGGAAAACTGCCTGGACTTCCCCTAGAAACAATTTAGTATTTTCCCATGCCACAACCAATATTCCGGGAATTATCTTTCCTTTGCTATCGTAAATAATACTATTTGAAATCTAGTTCGAATAATTCATATTTTAATTATGCCAGTGGCATAGTCTGGGGCATGTAGTTTTAGTTTTTATAGAATGTATCTAGAATCTAGAATCTAGAATCCTTATTAGAATGTATCTAGTATCTGAATATAGAAAGACAGTACAGCCATACCAGCAAAAGCAAGAACTGTATTTCCTGCCTTTGAAACTGGTTCATACTAATTACTTCTTTTAATTTTACTTTATGTTGTATTATTAATAGCTATATTATATTAGGAAAACCCACAAGTGACTTATCTACCAAATATTGAAAAGTTAGGTCAATTAGTTTTTTGAGCTAGACTGGATACATAACACTGTATACTATTTTTAATGTGACAGACAAACATGCCAGTCACATTAAAAATAGTCTTACAAATTCTAGAGTGCTCTAAACATGTCGATCTGCAGAAAACTAATGTTGCAATTTTTAACAGGATACCAATACTTTCTCTATATATTGTAGGGAAAGTAAAAATTAAATAAAGATAGTACACTAAAGTAACATTGAAAAATAATAATTTGTAATTATATTAATGGATTATATTAATGGCAATAAAATTTCAGGTACAGAAATTTTTGATTGCTGAAGAAAAAATTCAATATTCCGTAGATATAAAGATGATATTAAAAATTATTGAGGCTAAGTACAAAAGCAGAAGCAGTATGGGATGTTTAGGTAGTATGTTTTTGCATGAAAAAAATTAAAATAAGAAAGTTGATGTTGAAGGGAAGAACCAAAGAAGTTACTTGTAGCAGAAGAGGTCAGAATGCCAGTATTATTAATGGCAATAAAATTTCAGGTACAGAAATCTTTACTTGCTGAAGAGAAAATTCAAAATTCCGTAGATATAAAGATGACATTAAAAATTATCGGGGCATAGTACAAAAACAGATTCAGTATGAGATTTTCAAGTGGCGTCTTTATGAAAAAATTGAAGCAGAAAACTTGATGTTGGTATAAAGAGCCAAAGAAATTACTTGCTGCAGCAGAGATCAGAATTCCAGAATTATTAATGGCAATAAAATTTCAGGTACAGAAATATTTGCTTGCTGAAGAGAAAATTCAAAATTCCGTAGATATAAAGATGATATTAAAAATTGCATTGCACAAAAACAAAGAAGAAAACTGAAAAGATTTAATTTATGAAGATCATTTAGCCATACTGTCAAGGGATAGCATCTTTCATGGAGGATATTGTTTCTAAAATAGAAACTTACATATAGCAATAAAGAACCATGAGTCAAAATAAAATTCTGATAACACATGTTGCTATTTATTATATCCAAAAATAGCTAATAATTTCATTGAATTTGAAAGCTGATAATTATAATTTGCCACTTCTTTCATTTTATAAACAGTAGTAAAGAATTAACCATTAAATTTTTGCATCATGAACTTAAATAACTACAGAATTCTTAGAATACATATATTTTCAACTGCATTCTTTTTACAGGCATTCAACAAAAAATCTCTCAATTCTAAAGTATTGTATTGTAGAATATTCATGAAAATAAAAAATTGCTAGTGTACTTATGTCAAATCTTCAAGTTTCAGATTGACTTGATATGAAGAATATACTTGCTTGATATGAAGAATATATCATAAGTATATAAGAAAAGACACTTGTATGCCCATGATATCTGATACAGTTTAACTTTAAAATTGCATTAATACTTATAGATAACATTAGTATGAATGCATTCTTAATATGAATGGCGATGTTTTGATATGCAACTACACATTCCCCAGATGCTCTTGAAGAGATTACTATAAAAAATAATTAACATCCACAAAAACACAGTACTAACTTATAAAATACATCAGACCTGTGAATATTTAAATCACTTTGTATTAAGTCATTTGAACTCATTAAAATATATCCCTTATGCATAAAAATAATTTGTATTCAATTAATAAATTTTAAGCCCTGTTAATATTATATACTTTGTTAAGTACGGGTTAATGTTAATGAATGCCTATTTTCCATTAGACTATCAATTTTCTACGATCATTATAAATTTTTTATACCAACATGTTTATATATTTCTGAGTTAGTGTTCGTAAGTTTAACTAAATTACTGATGTGCAATTCCTAATTCTTCACAGATTCTTAACAATAGCAACATTTGAACTAACTGTTGGAAAAATTTTAGAATTACATTTTATGCAACTATGATTCGACATGTGGTTGGATAACAATTAGTTTTAGCTTGAAAGATGAAAAAAATGCATATATTACCTTCAATACCTAAAATAGTGAAGTGGTCTCATTTCTTAGGGTATAACATAATTTGTCTTAACTATTTTCTGAAAAATTTATACATTCAATCATAATTGTTAATTTTTAATGTATTATGATTTAAACAGTTTTTACACGAACAGTTTGTATACTTGCTTTGAAAAAAAATGTACCATATTCACTTTCAAAACACTATTTTATATTAACAAGTGAAAAAGGGTAAACAGTAAAAGTTAATATTTTACAAGGAGAAACATATGGATGCAATTGAAAAAATTAGCACAATTTACTTCTCAGCAGATTGCTGAATTTTGAAGAAAATAAATAACACAGATATGCAATTTAACATTTTATTGAGACAGCAAATCTTAAAATTTATACAAATTTCTTAGTATTTTGAATAGTCATAGATGCAATTATAGATCATTTAATACATATTTTAAATAATCTGTTATGAGTCATGACGAATCTCTAATTGATGAGGTTCAAACAATCTGAAAAGAGTAACCTGAAAGATTAAGGTATGATTAAATACATTTAAAATAATAATGAAATTTCAATATATATTTCACACTTTCAAAAATGTCATATTTTGAAACTAATAATTATTTTGATATGAAATTTTCAGCCCCATACACTAGTATTTTTAAAAACTAGAACTGCATTTTGATGCAAAAACATTCTTTGTAACACTTTACAACATAGTTGAAAAGAGTTTATAACTCTGTTCATTCATTCTGTCTGTATGTCCATTCGTGCGATAACTGCCATAAAAATTACTTTATCAAAACTAAATTTTAGTATGTTGTTCAGACAGTTTGTGGGACATATGGAAATATAAATGAATAATATTACCCAATTAATTTTGGATTGAACACGGGTTGAAAAAGTGAAATAAATTGTACCCTCTGGGACTTAAGCAAAGTTAAAATTCACAAATTGCTTTGAAAATTTTAGAAATTTTTCAAATTATCCCATAAAATATATAAAAAAAATTTGAGCAAAATCTGTTTGGTAGTTTTTAAAATAAAAATTAAAATAATAATGGCACTATATTATATGAAGAAATCATGTGACCCACTTGAAAATAAAATATTGCTCGCATCTTTTTTCCCAATGCAAAATTCGTGATTTAAAGTTCTTTTAAATTTATATTTAGTGTTGCATCCGTCCTAAAACAACTTATTTTTTGCGTAATTTGTGACAGCAATATGGTTCACAATGTTGGACAATGTATAGGCGAATGATGGTGTATCAAGTGCGTGGCTATTTGTAATAAATATTGCATATTTGCACTGTATGCATTTTAACGTTTAAATTCAACTCTATGTTTAAAAGGTTTTCAGCATAATGAATTATATAACCTGATAAAAAATAACTTAAATTTTGCTATTCTAAATCTGTAAATTGTAATGGTGATAAAGATATTTCTCAAATTATACAGCGTGACACAAGATTAAAAATTTGAAATTTAAATATAGTTTTCAAATTATACAGTTTGGCACAAAATTATAAATTTTCATATAAAACTTGAACTTTCAATATAGAAAATGGTCTGAACTTGAGGAAAATCCTAATTCAGTAATTGTAAGAGTCCATGAAAAGGAGGAGTGAAAAGAACATATTTTTCAAAATAAGCAATTTGGCACAAAATTGAAACTTGCAATAATTGAAAATTGCAATAGAATCCACCACCAGCAGAAGGGAGATTGAGATATTTTTAAATTATACAATTTGGAACAAAATTATAAATTTTCGTATAAACTTGAAATTTCAATATAGAAAATGGTCTCAACTTGAAGAAAATCCTAATTTGGAAATTGCAAGAGTTCATCAAAGGCAGGAGCATGAAAAACATATTTTTCAAAATATGCAATTCAGCATGAATTAAAAACTTTTCATATAAAAATTGAAAATATTTATAACTTGAGTAAAACTATAACAATAGATAATAGTATATTGTAATGGAATCCACCATAAGCAGAAGGGAGATGAAGAAACATTTTAAATTATACAGTTTGGCCTAAAATTAATTTCCATATAGAACATGAAATTTCATTACAGAAAATGTTCACAACTTGAAAAAAATTCTTGAAGGATATTGTCACCTTAAAAACATACACAAAAATACACTATGAAAGTATTCTAATGAAAATACCATACAATTGAATTTTCAATTCTGTCATACAGTTTCCCTTATATTATATCCTTATGTATGAATGATATGAAGGTGGGTGGCTCCAAAAGAGCCTAGCACATCGACCAGAGGTCTATTGTACTACCCCAAAAAGAAAATGAAGATCCCTAAGAAAAGAGACCAGTAGCCGATGCGAAAATAAGCAGGCACTTGACAGGTATGTCGTTCAGCTCCCAGGGTTCAATCACATGACGACCAATGTGTTCGAATCTGTGAGCAGAGTAGGCCTCACATTCACATAGAATGTGAGCTGCAGTTTCTTCGCTGTAATTGCAGCCTCAGCAAAGCGAATCCTTGGAGACACCCATAATATTAAGATGTCTCTTGAGGGTGCAGTGCCCAGTAAGGAGCCCAACAGCTCTCCTGATGCCAGTTCTACTGAGCCTGAAAAGTTCCTTTTGACGTGTACTAGGGCAATTGCAGTTGAGGATTTTCGCTTGCCTTTGTCCCTTAGTGTCACGCCAGTTTTTACATTGAAGCTTCCTGAAGATGTCATAGACAATTCTTCTGACAAGGTCATTGGGAATACCCAAGGCCGGCTCAGGGCCCACAAAGAGAGTACTAGAGCCTCTCCTAGCAAGTTCATCTGCCAATTCATTTCCAGGAATGCCCGAATGACCAGGCACCCAGTACAGAATGACACTATTATTACTAGCAATTTTACAGAGAGCGTTATAGCATTCCCAGACAAGGAAATATGTCACAGTGAACTTCCCCAGAGCCATAAGAGTAGCCTGGCTATCAGAACAAATGAAAATTTGGCTATTCTCATACTTTTTATCATAGCAAATTCTACAACACATAAGAATGGCAAATACTTCAGCCTGAAAGACAGTAGCAAAATTGCCAAGCGGATAAGATAGCTCAGTGCCATCATCAGGGCAACAGACACCAGCACCAGTACTTGTGCCAATCTTCGAGCCATCCGTGTACCATACAAAACATTTATATTTATTGTAGGTTGGAGTCCTCTTCCAATCATCCCGCGAGGGGACAAGAATTTCATAAGGCTTGTCAAACGTAAATTTGACATGTATGCCATCAGGTGGCATACAGAAATAAGGATGCCTAGCAACATTACTGTTAAGTTCGCCCCAAGATAGATACCTTGAGTAATCTTTCCAGTGTTTCAGATATTTGAGTCTGTTCATGCTGATAAGTGCTTCTGCTTCAATACGCATATAGAGCGGATGCAAGCCAAGTAAAAGTTCAAGAGTTGCAGTAGGAGTGGTTTTCATGCATCCGGAGATTGCAATGCACACCATCCTTTGAAGCTTAACTAAATCAAGTTTAGCAGTTTCACTTCTAATTCTGGACCACCAAACAATGGATCCATAAGAAATGATAGGACAGACTATCATCGAGTAAATCCAATGGATAGCTCTGGGATTAAGACCCCAGGTTTTCCCAATAGCATTCCTACAAGACCAGAAGATTCTTCTGGCTTTAGTTGTGCAGTAGTCCAAGTGTCTCTTCCAATTAAGTTCCTTGTCAAAATAAATTCCCAAGAATTTAACCTCCTTGGAGCAAATAAGCTTCTGTCCTTATGTATGTATAAGGAAGGTTTTATTTCACAGCAATGGTGAAATCCGCAGAATTAAGTGTTAAATCAAAGAAAAGTTTGGAAAGTTTACCTCTGTGTCAATTGTACCATCCACTTCTTGATGATCTAAAATGAATCCAATCTTTGGGTATTTTGCATGTTTAGAATGGAGTATTGGAAGAACAATTGGAGTAATGGTGGAGAAAATACGAAAAAAACTAATACGTCTCGAGAACGGCTAGTCCTAGTGTAATGGGGTTGGTCCTATTCTTTTCTTCGTTAACAATTACGTATTAAACAATCATGTAATGGATATATTTGAGTATACGTAGCTTTTTAGTTTAGATTTTGACAATTTTTGCGGGCCATTCTGCAAAACAAGGCAGGTTATTTTTCTCTGAATAGTACAAAAATCTAATCAGCACCAGGGTGACCCACAAGTTACTTATCTACCAAATTTTGTGAAATTCGGTCCATTAGTTTTACAGCTTGAGTGGATACAAGCTTTTGCAGGCCATTGCGCAAAAAAAGGCGGGTTCTTTTATCCCGAATCGTATCCAAAACTAATCAGCTTCAGACTTTACCACAAGAGAATTACCTACCAAATTTAATGAAATTCGGTCAATAAGTTTTTTAGTTAGAGTGGATACAAAATGTGCACAGACAGACAGACAGACAGACAAACAGATACACAGACACACAGACACACACACAGACGTCACGCTAAAAATGGTTTTTTCGTATTCTAGAGGCCTTGAAACGTGTAGATCCCTCGAAAACTCGAGTTGCGATTTTCGACATGATTCCAATACTTTCCCTATACATTACCATGTATTACAGGGAAAGTAAAAATCTGATGTGGGCAGCACATGACTTTCCCTGCAGACATATATCCACTTTCTCTTTATTTTAATTAAATTTATTTCACTTTTAATTCAATTTTCGTTCTCATTCGGTAACAGGACTTATTTTCAAAGGTGGCATAGAATAAATACGAAAAACTAAAATATCTCGAGAACGGCTAGACCAAGAGTAATGGGGTTGGTCGTATTCTATTCGCCGTTAAAAATTACGTATTAAACGAGCATTTAAAGAATATATTTGAGTATTTCTAGTTATTTAGTTTAGATTTTGACATTTTTTAAGGGCCATTTTGCAAAAAATGCAGGCAATTTTTTTTCGAATCGTACCAAAATATAATCAGCACCAAGGGAACTGACAATTGACTCATCTACCGAATTTTGTGAAATTCGGTTGATTAGTTTTTCAGTTAGAGTGGATGCAAGCTTTTGTGAGCCATTTCGCTAATAAGAGCGGGTTCTTTTATCCCAAATCGTACCCAAAACTAATCAGCACCAGACTCGCTCACAAGTGATTAAAATACCAAATTTTGTGAAATTCGGTCCAATAGTTTTTTAGTTAGAGTGGATATAAAATCTGCACAGACAGACAGACACACAGACACACACACAGACGTCACGCTAAAATAGTTTTTTCGTATTCTGAAGGTCTCGAAAACGTGTAGATCCGTCGAAAACTCGAGTTGCGATTTTCGGCATAATTCCTATACTTTCCCTGTACATTACCATGTATTGCAGGGAAAGTAAAAATCTGATGTGGACAGCACATGACTTTCCCTGCAAACTTATATACACGTTCTTTTTATTTTAATTAAATTTATCTACTTTTTATTCAATTTTACGTTCTCATTCAGTAACCGGAGTTATTTTCAAAGGTGGCGTAGGGAAAATACGAAAAACTAAAATATCTCGAGAACGGCTTGTCCTAGTGTAATGGGGTTGGTCTTTTTCTTTTCTTCTCTAAAAATTACGTATTAAATAAGCATTTAATGGATATATTTGAGCATACGTAGTTTTTTAGTTTAGATTTTGACGATTTTTGAGGGCAATTTTTCGAAAGAAGACAGGTTATTTTTTTCCGAAGGACACCAAAATCTAATCAGCACCAGGGTGACCCACAAGTGACTCTCTGAGACCAGAAATAGATCTCACATTTGATGAGACACTTTTATGTGTGAAATTTATGGTGGCCAAAACGGCAGACAGAGATTGTAGTCTGGCTGGCACCGCAGTTTATTACTGCGTGAACCTTCAGGTCAGAAGACCATAAATTTAGGGGTGCCATACCAGAGGAGCTGAGCTGTGCCTTACGAAATGTGGAGTGGTGCCATTGGGTAAAGGAGTTACCAATAAGCGCCAAAAAAAAGTAAAGGCGGAGTTACTCCCCCCCCCCACCCCACCGAGGGAACCACAGCCTGTGACCCGAGAACGAGAGTGACAGATATTGAATTTTGACTAGGAAGCATGCCAGCAGAAACGATCAAGATGTTGACTTAAGAACAGGCTAGATAGGAATGAAAAACCTAACAGTCTTGTAGAGTGTCTCGTAGAAGTTCCAAAATAATGGAGATATATCAATGTGTGAGTGCAATCAGAGTACGAGGAGGAGCCACACTCCAAAGAGTTCTGGCCAGTACTGAGAACTGATGCAAGCATTTGAGATATGATCAAAGCCCAAGATGAATTGGGAGGTATGTGCTCAATAACAATCACAGGTCATAGACTCGATAATAATTTTAATAATTCTGGTCGCATATGTCCCCTCCGCTGCAATAATTAATGAAAATTGATGTTGTTAATAAATGGTTAATTGTTTATGTTTAAATGGTGTGATCAATTTAGCATTTTATTAATTAATTATTCCTTTGCAGGACACACACGAAAGGTAAAATAATTGGAGAGTTTATAGCGGCACATTGAGCAATGTACGATTAAATATTAAATCCACGATATGAGAAATAACGGTCAGGTCATCTTAATGATTTTACACAACAAAAGGCATTATATCGCATTATTTTCTTTCAGACAATTTAATAAACACTCTCTTGATTCACTTATGAATAACCATTATTCTGCATCATAAATTTCTCACATTGTAGGTATATCACACAAAAATTCTAAACTCATTTTATTTAGACTTGGTATGGAGCTGGACAAGATAATAGTTTTAGAAAGTCTCTTGAAAAAGTTCTGGTATCCAGATCATCCTGTTAGACACATTGGCTTAAAAGTGGAAGTTCTAATAATTCTTAAATATTATTTTATATTTCAACTTAATCATATAAAGTCAAATAAGAATGCTATATATATCTTAATATTTTATAAAAACGAATCTTTCCAATTCAGGCAAGAGGTATTTAGCGCCAAAGAGGCGAGTTTCTTTATACTCTTCTTGAAACATATTATAACTTTACTTACAATATATTATCGTCTACTCCAGACGAGTATCTGGTCCTCGGGATGATATTGGCAGTGGCGAGATTTAAATTTTGATCTTTGAATTTATAAATTTTTATAAAATTTGAATCGGATTGTCCGTAGGTCCGTTTAGTACGCTTCCTTTGTTCCAACTGCCCCGAAAAGATTGCGTCTCCGAGACACACGCCGCTACCGCCGTGACGTCATCAAAATATAGCAAAATATACTGCTTTTCAAAAATTTTTCTCCCAAAGGCGACGACAGGAGGGACGGCTCGGATCCAGAGCTCCAAACTCTCTCAAAGATTATTTTCCCAGTCGATTCAAAAGAACCAAACAACAAAACTGGTACGACTGCACGAATAACGGTCTCTCAAAATGCAGAAGTAAAACCGAAAAATGAATGATCAGGACAAAGTGAAGTTTCTTTCGCACTCAGAAGAACACTTAAATTAGGATATATTATGCAATTACATTCAGTATGAAAATGCATTTAAATTTAGAAAAAAATGGGAATTATAAAATTCCAACGCGAAAATATATATATATATATTTTTTAGTTTAAAATCCTTTACTTTGTACAGTTTATATTATCATTGTCCTGTATAGATTATATACCTACATTCCTGAATTAATGGTTGTTTCCTCTCCCTTTCTCTCTTTATATATAATATACAGGTTGATTATAATTAAAGTTTCCGGTTTGAAAATGGTCTCAAATAAAAAACACTGGTTAGAATGATTTGAAATTTTGCGTGAATACTCGCGGAGCAATGAAATTTTGTTTGGTGAAGAAAAAAAACAGAAGTTCAAAAAATCGTCGCTAGGAGAATAATTGGCGCTTTACTACACTAGAATGCAATACAAAAGTAATAATCATTGACTTACTCATTAGTTAATGCCTTAATAAATGTTCAATATGCTGTCCTTCGCATTCTGAAACAAGCTGAAAGCGCAAAATAGCTTGTTCAACAACAGATATGAGTGTTTCTGTGGAGATGTTGTGGGTGTGATGTATGATGCTAGCTTTGAGTTCCGCTAAATTTTTAATGTGTCCATTAACACCACATTCTTCAGATGCCCTCAAAGCCAAAAATCACATGGATTGATGCCAGGGGAACGTGCTGGCCATCGTACAGGAAAATGGCGGCTGATGATTCTGTCATCTCCAAGATGACTGCGAAGTAGCCGCTTCACTGGTTTTGCGATATGTGGTGGAGCCCCATCCTGCATGAAATTAGGGTTATCGATACACTGACGCTCTTGCAGTGTGGGTATAACGTGACTTTTCAAAAGACGTTCATATCGATGGCCATTGGCAGAACAGGTGACGGGGCCTTGAGGACCAACTTCCTCAAAAAAGAAAGGCCCGATAATAAACGCTGCTGTAAATCCGCACCACACAGTGACTTTGGTGGCGGGGGATGAAGAGGCACCTGACGTAGTTCCTGTGGATCTTCTTTTGCCCAGATTCTGCAATTTTGCGTATTAACAGCTCCGTGGAGATGGAAGTGTGCTTCGTCAGTCCACAAAACGTTCCAGGGCCATTCATCGTCCACTTGTATCCGAGCCAGAAATTGAAGTGCGAATATTTCACGTGCAACATTGTCCGCAGTTAGCAACTGTTGAACATGGGTCAGTTTGTATGGATAACATTTCAAAATGTCCTTCAAAATTGTTTGCACCGTACTGGAGGGTACGTCAAATGATCGGGTAATTCCACGTGCACTCGTAGATGCATTAGCGTTACGCTCTTCTTCTAATGCTGTAGCTACGTCTTCCACTATCTCTCCATCGACTGCTTTTCGTCCACTGCTAGGTTTGATGTCCAAAGAGCCAGTCTCTTCAAATTTTAAAATCATTTACCGCAAGCTTTTGCCACACAGAGGACCAGATTTTAACTTTTCAACGTTCTGAACTTTCTAAGAGCAACTAAACAATATCTGTTATTCTCATTAAACAATTTGACAAGAAGAGCACGATCTTTTAATGATAAAATCATTGCGACAGAACAGTCGAGATTTTTCATTAAGTTATGAGAAACGAGTTCCGCTCTTCCTTTTTTATAGCAAACGTCTATTGCAACGTCACAGTCTTATGCAAATTTGCAGCAGCATTTGAAGAGCAATTATGCAAAAGAAGTTAAATCCACTTTTTGTAAAAAAAGATACGGCTTACGTTTGCTTAGAATTTAACATTGTTTCAATGGATGAAATTTTTTTTCATTACTTGCATGCATATGATGATGAAAGATCGATTTTTAATTCATTATTCGAAGGACAGCATATTGAACATTTATTACGTCATTAGCCAATGAGAAAGTCAACGTTTATTAATTTTGTATTGCATTCTAGTGCAGAAAGGCGCCAATTATTCTCCCAACGGCGACTTTTTGAATAACTATTTTTTTCTTCCCCAAACAAAATTCCATTGCTCCAGGAGTGTTCACGCAAAATTTCAAATCATTCTGACCAGTGCTTTTTATTGAGACCATTTTCAAACCTCAAACTAATTATGATCACTCTGTGTATTTATATATATATATATATATATGTATGTATTAAACTTGTAAATCCAATGGTAGAATGTAACTAGTACATCATAATACACTATCTTAAAATTTGCCTGCAAAATACAATGAAATAAATGAAATTAAACCATAATGAGGAAATTATAATACATATTACAGGTCATTAAGATAAAAATAATCAGCAAATATCAATGGTGAGGAATGAAAATAGGAATATATATATATATATATATATATATATATATATATATATATATATATATATATATATATATATATATATGAAGAGATATAGTAAAATATCCATAAAAAACAAAGGAATTCAATTTATTACAAGATAAAATTCAAGGAAATGATTGTCATCAATATAAAGAAAGAAACTACACTCATAAATTAAAACAAACTGTAAAAATGAAGTAACGAAAAAGGGACTGATGGTGATGTAACTGTAAAATCATCAGTGACTATAAAGCATCATCTTCAAATATTACATTTCGTTTAATGGCCTTATTGACTGTAAACAAAAAGTCCATTAATCACCCTAATGTACTATAAATTGAATTAGTTTGAAAAAACAAAAATAATTGACTTATATGTCTGTAGATGGTCATACTACAAACACCAACTATGATGATTTATAAAAAAGATGATTTATAAAAAAGATTTTGCCAAGCATAAAGGGTAATGCAATCTGATATACAGTCCATGTTGCCAATCTTAAAAATTGTAAAATGAAAATCCATTCTGTAAGTTGGGATAACCACTAGATAAACTGCATTAAAAATACACAAAGTGCTTATTTATGACCCATAGATAATAATGATTCATACTAAACCAGAAAAATAATTTTAAAGGTAATTAAATATTGAATCGGATAGCCAATAGAATGTTTTAACCAATTATTGATATTAGACTAGACCAACCAATGACACATTGCACATGTCTCCAGGCAGAATGACTGGCAGAATATGATGCATGTTTTCCAATATGCTTAATATTAGAAAAAATCTTATGTGGACAACACATGATTTTCCTTATATAATGCAATGAATTTACTACTTTTACAGTTAAAAAATGTTATTCTTACAGTAGATACTTTAATTCTTTCCAAGATATTGAATTTTCTTCAATTAGTCGTCATTTTCATTGATTTAGCGTCATTTTAATCAATTTGGCGAGATATTTGTTAATTTGGCAACAATTAAAAATGTCACCAAGTTGGCGACATTCCGCCAAATTCGTCGCAAAAATCTCGCCAAGCGTTATGGATGGAGATATAAGTTATTCTTGCAGCAGATAAATGGGTATGTGCGTTCAAATACAAAAATATTACTCAAAGTATCTTTTTTCATGAATGGAACGAGCTAGATCCACGAGAATGATGTCACCCAAATTATCGCATGGTATTATATATGAAAAGTGAACATGTTTCTCAATACGAAATATTATTTTTTATTTTATATAAATTTTTGATAATTTTTTTGAAAAATGTGCAATATCTTGTGAACAGTTCAAGTTAGCGTTCTAAAATTTATGTCAATCGTTTTCTAATGAAAAATTACATAAGAAATGTCTAATAATGTAACTTTATTAGCGGTTTTGATTTTTTGACGATTTCTTCAAAATTTCACTCGAAAATTTTGGGTGGTTCTGAACATTCTATTGCGTATAAAACAACAGGCTTGAGATTTTTGTTCCAAATTTCGTTCGAATCGGTCCCTTCGTTCGTCAGTTATCGTCGCCACAGACTCTCTGACACACACACACACACACACACACACAGACATCACTTCAAAAGTGTTTGATTCGTGATCAGGGATGTTTGAAGCGTACTCTCCCGTCGAAAACTCGAATTCGAATTTTCGACCCCATCACAATACTTTCCTTATACATTATGTATATAAGGAAAGTAAAAATAACCATATGTAGCAGTAAGTTAATAAAATGTACGGGGTAGTGAATTAAATCCCTAGAGTGATATTGTCAAGATAAAATGCTTTTAGAAACGCTGAGTTACCCTACTCATTTTACTATACTAGTAACTAAAAATAGTGAATAAAATATAATTTACTAGTTTGAATAAGGCAATTTATATGTAATTGATGAAATGTATTATTAAATAATCTATAAATTCGAAACAATTAATTTTTAATGATATTACAAAATATTTGAACAGAATTATATGACGTAAAAGCTAATAACTTATTGATAATAAATTTAAGATAACTTTTTTATTATCATGCAAATTATAAATAATTCTATTAGAAGATTCAATACACAGATTTAAATCCAGAAAACTAAAATTATCATTAATAGAATGTTCATTAGTCAACAGCTCCAGATTATCCGGATAGAAATCAATTTTTAACATTACAACAAATATGAGAAGTGTTTATGACGTTAGTCGTTCTGTCTGTCTGTTTGTCTGTCTGTTCGTGCGATAAAGCCGTGAAAATGATGATGATTTAAACTCAAATATATTGTAATTGCGTTGTTTCAGTATATAGATGCACATAATTTAAGCAAAAATTAAGCGGTTTTAGGACGGATGCAACATTAAATATGAATTAAAAAGAATAAAAATCGCGATTTTGACACAAGATGGATGTCATATTCTATTTAGAAGTGGGTCACGTGATCTCTTCATATAAAGGGTGTATAATTATCATTTCAATTTTTATTTTAAGAACTACTGAATATATATTGCTGACAATTTTTTTATATATTTTATGGGATAATTTGAATATTTCCTAAAACTTTCGAAGCAATTTGTGAATTTTAAATCTGCTTAAAAAGTGTTTGAAAAATTAGGACCCATAGGGTTCAATGTGTTTCATGTTTTCAACTCGGGTTCAATCCAAAACTAATTGGGGGATAATAATCATTTATATTCCCATAGGTCCCACAAACTGTTTGAACAGCATACTAACATTTCATTTTGATAAAGTCATTTTTACGGCAGTTATCGTGATAACGGACAGACAGACAGGCAGGCAGACAGACAGACAGGCAGACAGGTAGATAGACAGACAGAATGAACAAAGTCATTAACATTTTTAAACTATGTCATAAAGTGTTAAAAAATGGAATATCAAATAATAGAATGCAGGTGAAGTAATAGTAAAATCTTCAGGTGGGGTGGGGAGTCTTCTATACATCAACTTAAATTAGCGCATTGATCTATTAGCACACTGATTCATTTATTGATACGTTACTGTGAACAACTAGTCAATAGCAGCCCCTATATTCTAAAAATGGAAAATGATTGAGAAATTTGAAAAACTAAAAATAATTGAATAAACTGAAAACATATGATTGACTTACATGTGTGTAGATGTTATAGCAGCTAAACCATTTCGACATAGTGTGCTAAGAATATGTTGCCAAACCTAATGAGTAATGTTTCTGCTGTCATTCTTAAATATTGTAAATCTATTCTAAAGTATTATAAGGTATAATAACTAGATAAACTGCATTCAAAATACAAGGAGTGCCTATTAATATATATAGATAAAAATGAAAATCATTATTACCCTATAAAATGATTTATTTTAAAGGGTTATTAATGATAACCTAAATATATGTGCTCTCATAATATTATAGTGTTAACAGTTTGCATTATGAAAGTTGAATCCTTTAGCAGTACACGCACGCTTCGTAAGAATAATTTCAGCATATTTTACATCAATTCTTATGTAGGCGGGTGATTTTGTGTGTCCCGCAAAATATTCTTTTATAATTTATCCTCACTAAATTATCCATATCATTGTTATATTTTTACTATATTTTGTTGTTGAAGCCATAATTCTTTTTATATTGCGAAATAATATAAAAAATAAAACAAATAATTTACAAAATGCCGTAATTGTTTATTTGTCACTTCTTGTCTTATTCGGCATCGTTTGCATCTAAATATTTGCATTCTTGGTAGCTACATATCTGCGTCTCCAACTGAGTATTTATTTTCACGCTTGTTTCAAAAGATAATCAAAAACATCTGAAAAACGTTCATCAAATAGTTATTATCTAACCGGTGCCTCCACGATCTGATTC